>BSBK01006478.1:0-437500 GCA_027943335.1 Chamaecyparis obtusa | reverse complement strand
AAAGCCTTTGTCTTCTATGATAAATTCATTCAGCATGTCAACTAGCTTATTAGTACTACTTATGTAGCTATGATTGTTAATAGTTCTTCTTCCAAATTTTTCAAACCTTCCAAAGGGCTTTGTCAAGGTGATCTATTATCTCCTATTTTATTTCTATCATGGTCGAATGGCTTGGTCATTTTTTTTCAAAGTCTTGTTGGGAATGGCCTAATCAAAGGCATTAATCCTTTGTCATCCTTGAATACCTGCTCCCATGAGTAGTTTTTGGATGACACCATGATAATGGGTTGTTCTTCTATCATTAAAGCTAGAAATGTGAAAAAGGCCATCTCCCTTTACTCATCTACCATGTGGAAATCTATCAACTGGGAGAAGAGTTCTTTGTTCCTTATTAACATTCTAGTGGATAGATAACTTTTTATTTCCTGATTGATTGGTTGTTCCATTGCAGAATTTCCTACTACCTATCTTGGTCTCCCTTTGGGTTTTAAGCTGATTGATTCTTTTTGCTAAATATTTTGGAGAGGTTTAATAGAAAATTGGATGGATGGAAAGGTGATCTCTTGAGTCAAGCTGGTAAACTCCTTCTCCTAAAAGCCTCTTTGCAAATCCTTCCTATTTATGCTTTGAGTCTTTTCAAAATTTCCTCAAAATTTTTTGATCTTATTGAGAAAATCCAGAGGAACTTCCTCTAGTCTAGTATTGAGGATAGAAAAAAGGCTGGCTCTGGTAGCATGGGACAAATTTTGTAAATCCTTGAAATGGGGGGGTTTGGGGGTTCATCCAATAAGGGTGGTTAACAATACTTTATTGGCCAAATAAATTTGGCTAGATCTATGGTGAGAAGAAGGAATGGAGCCAAATCATCCTTAAAGATGTACCTGTTCCCTTTCACTGGCATTGTGGACTTTCTAAAGGTAGATATTAGGATTAGTGGTTCAACTATTTGGAATAGTATCCAGCAAGCCAAAAGTCCTTCTCTCATGGGGTGAAGTGGTTGTTGCGTAATGGTGACAAGATTAAGTTTCAAGAGGAGTAGATGGCTTCGAAACTCTCCACTCACCTGTACCCTTAATTTTCATCCTCTCATTGAGGAGTGTAACCAGAGATTTGGTCATTGGGTTTGTAATTATTGGTGTAATTAGTTGTGGGTTGATTTGGTGATGTTGGATGACAGCCTCAAACCTTTGATGCTAGATCTCAATGTGCAAAAATCTAAGCTAATGGTGGAGGATGCTTTGATATGGGCTGATCATCCCTCTGGGTCGTATACTTTTTCCTTGGCTACAACTCTTCTTTTGGACCAGTCAGACCCTCCTCCTTTCTGGGCTAGGGTTTTGGATAAGAGATTGATACCTAAAATTAACTTTTTTTATTGGCTAGTTTTGTAGAATAAGATTCTTACATTGGATAATCTCCAAAAGAGGGGGATGATATTGGTTAATCATTGCTTCCTTTGTTTGAAGGAGGAGGAAACTAATTGTCATCTTGTTGTTTCATGTCCTTATTCATGGGATGTTTGGAATTATGTTCTATGTATTTGGAATCAACACTAGGTTTTCTCTGGCTACATGCAGGATGTTTTTATCCAATGGAGGAATGCAGATATGGGTATTGATAAAAATCTCTAAAATATTATTTCTCCACATGTCATTTGGAAAATATAGAGAGAGGGCAACGATAGGGTTTTTAGAAACACCTATCTACCCCCTTCTATGGTGGTGAAGAAAATAAAAGAAGTATCCAGGAGAAGTGTGAGGCTTCAATGGGAAGGGATTGTTGGAAATATAGTTGGGAAAAGTGATACTAAGAGGGGGGGGGGGGGGGGGGTGAATCAGATATCACCTAATAAACCATTTATAAAAAATTTCATAGCATCAAACTAGAACTTCATCAAAATAAAGTATCTAACATACTAAGCAGCATTCATAAAAGTACTGATAACTCGGTAATTTTGGTTACCCAAAAACCCTTGAAAGTTAAAAATGGGGTGGGAATGACATCCACAAATATTCACTTCTACAGTAATAAGTTTTCCTGTTAGGGCTATAAAATTTGATCAAAATATGATCTACCCTGTGAGGGGTCTACCCTGTTAAGAACTCAAAGACTTATACAGTATACCTTGCTAAAGGATTTAAAACTTACAAAAAAGTAAGCACTCTGTTAAGATATTAGAATAGGTCTGTTAGGACCACTTGGTTAAGATATTTACCCTAAAACACTTGTTAGAATGTCTCACTACCTGATCCTTCAGTTTACACTAATATGTAGATTACAAATCTTCTCCTTACAATATTGTATTGAAATATTCTATTAAGTTTATCTCTATTTTGTCTGTCACTGCTTAACTCAGTCACTGAACTCTATCCTTCACTAATCTTAATGTGCTACTCTGCTCATCCAATCATCCCTTCTCATCCTCTCTTCATATCATGTTTTAGGGTTTAGATCTTGTCCTTATATAGACAACAAAACATCTTCTTGATTCTAGATCTACGGTTCAGATTGACTTCTTTATCCACTTAAGCTTTACTAATTTTTGATTGGTTCTAAGTATTACATAGGGATCAACGATTAAAAAATAGATGTGAAATCACTGCCGGGATTTCCTCAACAAACAAAATATAAAATAAAAATTTTGGCCAAAACATTTTACCTCAATCACTGTGCCATAACAAACTCATATTTCATTCTTGGCTAACTCAAAAATTGATGTTCCTAATACTCAACATTCACTGTACTCGGCATATGTCGATATCTCTGTCGCTTGGTAATCATTGCATACATAGCTTGGCAAAAACTTAACTTGACTAATACAAAAATACATAGAGACCATCTATTTACTAGGTAGTACTACTGCTCAGTAAGTATAGATTACATAACTTAGCCTATACATAATGACTCAATCATATTGATGACTGACCATTATTGCCTAGATAATGACTAAGTGTGAGACATTAATAGTCAACAAAACTATAGAGATCTACAATCTCCCCCTTTGACATTAGTGGCAAAAACACTTTGTCATGACATTACAATGTATTTACAAAAGTACTTAGTATTATCATAATACTCCTACTAAGATATATATACATACAAAATTTTTGTTACCTTCCCTTGATGTCATGTCATATTCACTTATTTCCCCCTTGTTTTTGGCATGCCAGATCAATTAGGAGTAGGGAATGTAATGAACTTCTCTAGAAATGGTTTATGAAGCATCATAGCCATATGTAGTGTAGTGTTCCACTTGGTTGTAGCAATGTTTAAAACTTCTGATTGCACCTCTAGCTCCGTAGCTTGATTAACTAAGCTTTTGGCAGTGGATAGATTTGGATCCTTCTGTGTTAAGTCCTTATCCTTGACTAACTCTCTTTGAATGACCTCTAGGTGAGGTTTCAAAAGTGTCTACATAGAGAGTAGATGAGCCCTTATCTTTCCATCATTAGCCATCAGCTCAAAAATTCTTCCTTGTGCTTGCATAAGCTTGGCATAATGTTTGGAACTCATTTCTTCATCCAAGCTTAAGGATTGACTGGTGGAATTTATTTATTGCTACAGTTTAACTACCATTCATTGGTTATCCTCAGTGAAATATTATTCATTGCATAGTTTGGTAAGAAAAGATTGTTCTTTCACAACTACTTCTTCGATCTCTGTTACCAAAGTAGAAAGTGCTACCTATTTTACTGCAATCTTGGCAGATACTTTTTCTAACATCTATGTTTCAAACTTTCTTTGTGACCACTCCAGTAACTTATCAATGGCTCCACTTTCTTCATTTGTAACTTTCTGAACAATATGGACAAGTTGTTCTAGTATGGGAGCAGAACTATTTACATCAGACAACTCAAAAGCATCATTAAATATTTATTTTATTTCATACAACACCTACTTTTTATGATGTTCCCTTCTCCGTTCTTCCTGTCTTCTTTTCCTCTTTAATAAATCTTGCAGTATTTGCATCTCCTCATAAGATAAGTTATCAAAATCTCATTTAGGAATAACAATAACTTCATCAATAGTTACCTCTAGTGAACAGAATTTTTTTTTCTATTTAAGTGTTCTCTTAGTTGTGCTCCCACTCAGCATTTGTACAAGAGCTTGTATTGCTTCTTGTTCCTTTGGATCTTGTATGGATTCCAAAATGTACAATTAGGGCCTCATAAATGCTCTGTACAAAATCCTAAGTGGAATACAACTATCTCAAAAAATATATGTTAACCTCATCTAACACAAGCTCAGTTGATATAGCTATTCAGACATATCTCGGTGTACATCACATCTCGGCTTCCACAGGTGGTTGATATACATTGAAAACTTAGTAAAAACATTGACACTCAACATCAAATAATGAGATTCTCTACTTTTCTCAGATATGTCCTAATGCATCTTAATCTATGCAAATATGGACTTTTACTTAACTTTATGTTAGGAAATGATCTAATATGAAGCATTGCAAGTCTTAGTTCCAAACATACCTATTTTTCTTAGTTAGAAGAAGTGTGATCACCTGATCAACTAGATTGGGTGACCTCATATGTACTAGCTTCACTTGTGCTTTCTTCTTCTTTCTTCTTCCATGTCTTATCCATCTGATTTCTTGCTTTCCCACATAGATCTTCATTCTGATTTTAATCATTGCTCAGCATGGGAGATCTACAATCTTTCTTTAGATGTCCTATTTTGTTACACTTGTAACATACCATGCTTCCATTCATCCAACTTTTGGATTTGCCTTTGAAATGAGTCTTCATGTAATTTTCTCCAATGTAACCATATTTTCCACAGTAATGACAACTATACCAAGTGTTATAGTCCCAATTGTATGAGTTATTCTTCATAGGTGCCTTAGTTTGTTCATTTGGTGACCACTTAGGTTTGAATCGGCATTCAAATACTCTATGCCCATATTTTTGATAGTTAAAACATTGACCTTGAAACTTTGGTGAGGTAGGTGGACTAATGACCTTATTCCTACATTCATGTGCCCGATGTCCATGTTTCTTACAGTTAAAACAATGTCCATTAAACTTAGGCTTAAAATCAGACTTACCATTTTTTCTTCTGCATATGTTGGTTGTATTTCCTTGCTTTCCACAGTGATGACATGTGGGCTTGTTGTTCTTTGGTTTAGCATTCTTTTGTTGTCCATTCTTTGATGATTCTCCTTCTTCAGTAGATGATGAGTGTTCATTCAGTCCAAGTGCAACTCTATCATCAGATCTTTTCAATGATCTTAACAGCTCTTCAAAGTATTTCACAGCTTCATTAGGTTTATTCATCCTTTCATTGATTTCTTTTTCAGATCTCAGTTCATTTCTCAGTTGGTCATTTTCAAATCTCAAATTTTTGATTTCCATATCTTTCCTACCCAACTCTTGATTAACCAGCAGCAGTTGATTTACCATGTCTAGTTGATTGTTGGTCAACCTTTGCATGTCACTTGTCCTTTCACCTAGTCTTATTTCTATTTTTCTTTTATCTTCTTCATCCATTGTCTTGTCTTCTTCAGCTTTCTTTTTTTGTTCAACTATTTCATAGAATCTAACAGATTGAATTTCTTGTTCTCTCTTTAGATTTCTGATGTCATCATTTATTATGGTGTTTTTCTACAGTAGCTCTTTTATGGCTTTTTCACTTTCTGTAGAGTTTCCATTGTCAAATAGTCTAGTGGTATCTTCTTCATGGTATTGTGTATCATTTTGCTGAATAGAAATTTCTCTCCTTCTACTTAAGGATTTCTTCAATTCACCTTTGGCTGCTTCCAGTTGTTGTAGTGCCAACTGTACATCAATCTTCTAATTCTCTATGACCTTTCCCAGCTTGTAGACTTCCATCTCAAGATCTTTTTCTTCAAGTGGTTAGAATTTCTATGAGAAACCTTGGACTCTAATACCAATTGTTGGAAATATAGTTGGGAAAAGTGATATTGAGAGGGGGGGTGAATTAGATATCACCTAGACCATAATTGAACTATTGGGTTAATATTGACCAATTTTACATGAGTTTCCAGTCCTAAGTCCTTGCCTAAACTTCTAGGACATTTTTCATTTATATCATATTGTTTATTACAAAATGCCATAATAGGCATCCAGAGATCCCAATTTACCTTTAGGGACTTTGTAGATCCACTAGCTTCATGATATCCAAAGGTTCCCTTAGGTGTTTGGAAAGGTGCTCCTGCACCATACACCCCACCTTGAAAATGACTCTTATCCCAAGAGTACAAGAATTTGATTTTGTTTCCACCCTTCCTCCTAGAGGGATACCTACAACTCTTCTTCTACAACTTAGCATCCTTCATCATCTTAGTACCCACATCCAAAGTGTTAGGAACACAAAACAAAACTTTATCTATGTTATCCTCCATGATGAATTTGTGTTTTTCTGGTTGGGAATAGTCATCTTGTGCCTCTACAAACTGCTCTTTTGTCTTCATCTTAGGATCAAATTGTAAGAATTTGCCTAAGGCAAAGAATAGAAACCAAGATCTAGAAGCTCAAGAGATAGCACAAGAGAGACAAAATATGATATGATCAAATAATGAAATAGATAGATGATTGATTTTACAATGTAGGAGTGCCTAAATATATAGGCAATGCAATAAGACTACATGATAAGGAGATGATAAGATATCACCCACACAAGGTGGAATCACATGTCCACCAAAGGTGGATCATCCTCCAATATGCAATAAAGTATGTGCATTGGATTAGGATGATAATGTGATAAGAGCACTAAAGGTGGATCTCACAAACAAAGAGGTATGTGATGACACCTAAAGTGGAGATTCTCCTAACCATGTGCTAAAATGAAATGCAAACTCCTAAGTGTCTCAAAGACAAACTACTATGCAATGCATTATCCTAAGTAAACTTAAGTAAAGTGTAATTAGTAAATACTTAATTACACCAACACCCCCCCTTAAGTGCAACTTAGGGGAATGCACTTAAGCTCACAATGCAAGATGGGTCCCAGCTACTAGGCCATGTTAGGTACCCATGTACAAGATGCAAGAACAATGCAATCTCTCATAAAGTGGAGAAAGAGGGAAAACCTCATGGGAAAAACCCTCCCCAAAAAAGAGAGATGAATAAAATAATAGAAGATGAGAGAGAAGACCTCATATGAGGAAAATATCCCCCCCATAAGATAGAAGTAGTGGAAGAGACACCAAGTAGCCCCCCCTCAATGTAGAATGAACACCAATGGTAGATGCTCTAGGCTCGATGTAGAAACTACTCCATGAGTGTAGAACAACATTCCTCATCTTAGGAAGAAACAAGACCAAAGGTGTATAGGTGAAGCCACCTCCCCAATCTCTAGGAAGAAACCTCAAAATGTATGGAATCTCTAAAACCTGCTCAAGTGTCCCCATGTCAAAGCTGAAAGTTGCCTCATCCAAATCATGTGTACTAAGCCACTCTACTAAAAAAGACAAATCAGGTTCAACTGAGGATGAATGAACATGTACCAAAGATCCAAGTATCTCCTCTAAAGAGAAAGTGACCTCCTCCAACTGATGTATCAAAGTATCCACAATCACGTCACCCTCAAAAGAATGATCAAGTAGAGAATGAATATGAGGGTCACCATGTTCCCTCGCAACAACTGAAGAGGGATCATCTTCACCAAAGAGAAGATGTATGTCATCAATAAAGTCTCCCAAATCTGAAGTATAGGACTCCATAAACAAACCTGCAATGTCTGTCAAGTAGTCATCCCATGGAACCAAGTCTGGAAGACAATGAATATCCTGTTGCACTGAAGTTGAATCTATGTGAATGCAAGCATCATCAGGTGCAAGAGTAGAAGTAATCTCAATAGGAGGAGATGAAATAGAAGGCTCAAGAACTTGATCATGAGTGAGAATACCCAAGTTCAAGTAGCCAAAACTCTCCTCAAAATCTGAATCGTCACTGTAATCATCATATGCTGAAGACTCACTGTTTGAAGAATCACTATCATCAAGAGGAACAAAATCTGAAAAGGAGTACAACCGAGAAGAGTGATCCACTATCCCAGTAGCAATAACTGCTCCACTCTCCAAGTCCTTGATGAAAACTGAATAGGTGTAAATTCCATAGTCTTCTTTGTAGCACCATTTGTGATTTGATAGATAGAAAGAAGGTTATTGGTCAAGTGTGGAACACACAACACATCATTGAAGTGTCCATCCTTAACTTCAATACTTCCTTTTCCAAGAACATTCATGTAAGTGTGATTGCCCATCAAAATAGGTGGACCTTTACAAGGCTCAAATGATGAAAACATGGACTGTGAAGAAGCCATATGATGAGAAGCCCCTAAATCTAGAAGCCATCTACCTAAATCATGACTTGAAGAAGTATATAAAGGGTGTCCTTTTTGAGTGACAAATGCGTGACCCTTCCCTTTATCTTTTTTTGAATTGGGCGAAGAAGAGGTTGAGGTAGACATCCTAGAAGGAAATTTGATGTTGTTCTTGGCAAGAAGATTCTTCAATTCATCAATGTCCTTCTTATAACAAAAGTGTTCTTCATGTCCATCCTTTTTGCAAAATGCACAAAACCACTTCTCCTTCTTTGAAGATTCACCCTTTGGAGATGATGTAGAAGTTTCATGTTGTGTGGAAGTTGATGTTGTGCCTTCTTGTTGAGACTTAGACTTCCAATTCTTCTTCTTCTTTTGACTTTGATTGCCTTGACTCTCATGATTAGCCACCAATGCCTTGGAAGTTGAAGACTTGAGAAGCCCCATACTCATCAATTTTGTTTGTTCTAAGACCAACATTTCTGAAAATGACTCAAATGAAGGCTTAATGAAGGCACTTCCCATAGTCAACTTGTGAGTATTATAACTTGAAACAAAAGCTGCATATTCAAGAGGAAGATGATTCAACAAGTGACTAACCAACTTCGCATCCTTTATGGGATTACCACAATCATCAAGTTGTGCTCTATAGTCATTGACTTTGGTGAGATAATCTTGAATTATGTCAAAGTTCCTAGGATCTAATTTGAGGAGATCAGTCTCAATTTTGAATCCCATTTCCTCATCCACTTTACCAAACAATTCTTCAAGTTTTTCCCATGCTTCTTTAGCATCATTTATGTTTTTGATGTGATACATTACTGCTTGAGACATATTCTCTCTTAAGACTCCTAAAGCTTGATAATTTCTTCATGACCATTTATCTATTGTAGTAGTATCATCAGTAGCGGGTTTTTTAATTGTACCATCCACATAAGGATTTAAACCTTGAACCGTTAACTTGCTCCATACATTATCTTTCCATGTAGCATAGTTATGTGGAGTTAATTTTGCAATTGAACCCATGATGCATAAATGAAAAGAGCACAAGAAGAAAGACACCAACACACAAGACACCCCCCCAATTCACTCAATCAAAGAACCCCCCCCAAAATGATGATTTTGGCACTTTATAACTAGTGCATGTACAATTGCCACTTGCCAAAATTGATCAAAGTGGACTTCTAATTTTGATGATTACAATAGAAAATATGAAGCTATATTAGACTCAAACAAATAAGACACAAGATCTCTCAAGGATCTAACAAATTACAAGTGCCAAAAATAGGCCAAAATAGACCAAATTCTGAAAGTACTATGTCTACTCAAACTTTTTCCAAACTGATACCAGATCTGGAAAGTAGACAGAAAATCATGAACTTTCAAAAAAAATAGCACTTGAAAATGTGTCCATATGAGCCCGAACGAAGCCTCTAAAGTTGTAAAAATTTGGATTTTCAATTTTTAGAAAATATCAGAAATAGAAATCAGAAATCACCTTCACCATTGTGTAGATCGTGAAATTCTACCCCAAAACAAAAAAAAATTGCTCTGAAAAAGGAGTCTGGATGACTGAGATATTACTGTTTGAAAATTGCCTCTGAAATTATTTTTTTTGAATCACCGCCGCCGAACCTTGAAAATTCAAATGGCTCTAGATTTGGCTTCAGATGTCCGATTTGGATGAAAAAAAATTTGATTTAGGGGTTTTTGGACCTCCTCAATGTGATTCCAACCTCTGATTTGCACCAGCAAGCTCCAATTTTGACCTGCAATAAAAATCTCTCAAAATAGGCTATACAAATGAAACTCCTATGGCTTTGATACCATGTAAGAATTTGCCTAAGGAAAAGAATAGAAACCAAGATCTAGAAGCTCAAGAGATAGCACAAGAGAGACAAAATATGATATGATCAAATGATCAAATAATGAAATAGATAGATGATTGATTTTACAATGTAGGAGTGCCTAAATATATAGGCAATGCAATAAGACTACATGATAAGGAGATGATAAGATATCACCCACACAAGGTGGAATCACATGTCCACCAAAGGTGGATCATCCTCCAATATGCAATAAAGTATGTGCATTGGATTAGGATGATAATGTGATAAGAG
Source organism: Chamaecyparis obtusa (assembly GCA_027943335.1). NCBI lineage: Eukaryota > Viridiplantae > Streptophyta > Pinopsida > Cupressales > Cupressaceae > Chamaecyparis > Chamaecyparis obtusa. The sequence continues at coordinate 427,082 of BSBK01006478.1, read as the reverse complement.
CACTAAAGGTGGATCTCACAAACAAAGAGGTATGTGATGACACCTAAAGTGGAGATTCTCCTAACCATGTGCTAAAATGAAATGCAAACTCCTAAGTGTCTCAAAGAAAAACTACTATGCAATGCATTATCCTAAGTAAACTTAAGTAAAGTGTAATTAGTAAATACTTAATTACACCAACACAAATGTACCCTTCCTCTCACCCCTCATGGCTATGATGTTATCATATTTACTCTATGATACCATAGGACACCATAGACAACCAACCAAGATCTCATTTGGCTTCTCAATCTGCTACTTCATAGTCATCCCTTCATGACTATCACAAAGGCCATATTTTACCATCAATATGGTTGTCTTTTGTTTTAGATCTGATGCCACAGATCTTTGATCCACATCCTTCTGCAAATCAACATATGTCTTTTCCCCAAACACAATAATGTTCCTACCTTCTTCACCAACTTGGTGAGGAAGGGGTGTGAGGGCATATTTATTTACATCCTTATGCACAACATAAGTGTTTTCCAATCAATAGTAAGTGGTCTGTGTTGAGGCTTGACATGGTCTTCCCAAGATTATGTGACAACAAGTCATGGGAACCACATCAAACAAGACCATATCACCATATGATCCTATAGAAAAATCAACATAAGCCCTTTACTTGATCACTATGTTTTGATCACTACTGACCCATGATGCTCTATATGGTTTATTAATTGGAAATGTATGCAAATTCAATTTATTCACCATTTCACAAGACACAAAGTTATCAAAATAGATAGAATCAACAATGATCTTACAAACCTTTCCATAACTATTGCAATTTGTCCTAAAAATTGATACCCTTGATTTCTTTTGTTTTTGCATTCTTGTTCCTCTCCTCACCATCAAGAAGTCTTCTTCCAAGATTGGATGTGCTGGAAGTGATGTCCTTTCCTCCTTCTTTTCCTTTCCTTCATCTTGTGTCAAGGTGACTCTCCTATCATTATTCCTAGTTTCTCTCTTAGGACACTTGTAGAATGCATGACCATCTTCACCACATTTGTAACACTTCCTAGGAAAATCCTTTCCTCTACTACTCTTGCATTCTCCTCTTTGATCTAGGACCTTCTCTTTTCCTTTCTTAGTTTTATAATGGCTTTAGTTCAATCCTTTTGCCTTTCTTGTTTTCCCTTTTGGATTACCTTTCCTCTCTTTCCGTCTCTCAAGATTATCTTCAACCTTCATAGCCAACTTGAAGTATTCTTCTAGGGTTCTAGGTGTAGCCATGCTCATCTCATCCTAGATATTATATCTTAACCCTCCAAGATACCTATCCACCTTCTCTTCCACATCTTCATCATGAGATGCCCTGATGTCAAGGTCGTGGAATTCTTTTGTGTACTTAGGGATGTCCATGTCCTTTTGTTTCAGTCCTTGCATCCTTTTGTACAATTGGAATCTATGGCCTTTAGGAAGGAACTTATCCTTCATCTTCTCCATCATTCTTTGCCATGATGAGATCTTAGACCAACCTTTCTTCATCGTATTAGCCTACAAGTTATCCCACCACATTAATGCATGTCCTTTCAATCTATACTTTACAATGTTTACCTTCATCCTATTCTCAAAATTATGACAATCAAAGAAATTTTCAAGAGCACTAAATCAATCCAATAAAATTTCATCATCCATCCTTCCATCATACATAGGAAGTTCAACTTTTACCTTTGAGTCTCCAAGCTTCACATCCTTCAGGATTCTTTCCAATCTTTCATCCTCAAGATCAATTGGTTCTTCTCTTTTTGCTTCATGTTCTTCTGGTCTTCTCCATGCCCTTGTTTTTCACAAGGTTTGTCAACCTCTCAAATTATTCTCTTAGTCTTCTATTGTTTTCCATTTGTTCTCTTACCAACTTAGAAAGCTTTACATTTTTTATCCTCTGAGAGATCCCATCCTCTTATCCTTCTGAAATCTTCTAATGCAAAGATCAACTCTAGAACACTCAAGGAGGAAATGGACACTCCAAGGCCTCAACAAAGGATCAAGTGCACAAAAGACACCAAAATATCTTCTCAATTTCCTCACCTAGGATAATCCTAGGCTTTGATACCACCTAATGTAGATTGGTTTATCATATGTGGTGGACAAGGTTCTCAAGAGAGGATTGGTTTGAGTGGTTTAGGCACTTCAAGCCCACTGGTCTTCAAGACACCTCAAATGACCAATACCCTCTAAAAGGCACAAGAACCTTCCAAATGCTGAAGGTGAATAATAAAAGGTTAAGCAAGGTGTTTTTAGGAAGTTTTAATCATTTTAAGCCTAAAAGAAACTCCCAACAAGTAAATTTTTCAAACTGGCTACTAGGCCTAATTGCCCTTCCTAGGAGGTCACTAGCAGTACAAACTTGAGGATAAATTTGAAACTTCCCACAAGACTAAATAAACACTTTGCACTTTTGAACACCCTTTTCACCATTCTATAACATACTAAAGGATTTGAGTGAGTTGATTTGGACCAACATACCCAAAACTGGACTATGCCGTAATTTTAAGAGTTAAAACCATGCAATTAACAAAGGAAGTATATCCCAAACATGTGAAATGAATATGAAACCTTCAAAAGTATTAGGAAATGACTCAAATCCACCAAATATCCAATAAATTTGGACCTTGGACCTTTTCAATATTAAAAGTCCCAAATGTGACCAAAAAAACCCTCCAAATTAGGGTTGGTGCAATGTCACACTTCCCAATGTTTCCTCCAACTTTTGAGAATTGTCACACCTTCACTTTTGTGTCCTAAAAAAAATTCAAGAAGAAAATGGGGTGCTCTAATGAATGGATCTCCTACTGCTGCTCCATAGCCACACTTTTCAAGGCTATTTTATGCCTCCTGTAAGAATTTGCAAATAGCAAATATTGAACCAAGGATCTAGAGGTTGAAGAAAAGCACAAGAGAGAAAATATGAATGCAATGATGGATTGAATAGATCCAATGAATTCACCTTCAATGATTGAATTGATGAATGCTCAATGTTCATGTCAAATGATTACATAATAGGCATCCTTATATAGGAAAGGCAATAAGAGAGAATGATAAGGAGTTGATAAGCTATCACCTATGCTAGGTGTAATCACATGTCCACCAAATGTGGATCATCCTCCAATATGCAATAAAGTATGTGCATTGGATTAGGATGATAATGTGATAAGAGCACGAAAGGTGGATCTCACACACAATGAGGTATGTGATGACAACTATCACACCAAAAGTGGAATTTCTCCTACACCGTGTACTTAATAGATGTGTACACTCCTAGGTGTCTCAATCAAAAACTACTATGCAATGCATTAACCTAAGTAAGATTAAGTAAAGTGTAATTAGGAATAATTAATTACACCAACACCTTCAAGCACATCAACTTGATCAAATGATTGATCACTTGCACTTATCAACATTCTCCTAAAGTCTTAGGCATAGGTACATAATGTACATGTTAATTATCCATCCCCAAGCCATAGTTACAATAGTATGGGGATGGTTATATCATTTTGCGTTGAAGAAAATAATGAAAACTAGACTGTCACAGGCCCTTTGCAAATAAAATTGATTTTATAGTATGAGATCCTTTACAAATGGATCAAAACAACATTATAAGTATTCATTAATACATTAAATTTATTTAGCAATTAAAACCAATCGAATAAAGATTCAAAATATGCAAGATATCAGTAATTTCATTGATTTTATTGATACAGTTCGTACAATGGCTTCACCAGTCTGTACTCTATCATTTCCCAAACATTCAAAAATGTCTAATAAACACTTCTCAACTTCCTCAACCAATCCAAAGTGATTGGGAAGGAGTTAGAATTATTTTAGACTCCTAAACATCATTTCCCACCAAAACATAACTAGTCATTAACATTCAATTATTTGAATGTTTAACCTATATTATTTGATGTTTTATTCAATCAAAGTTAAAAAAATTTAGATGATTCAATCCCTAGGACCTAATTAACCTTTCTCAAGCAATCCTAGAAGTTAATTAAACCATTGAGTTACTATTGACCCATTTTACATGATTTTGGTCCTAAGTCCTTACCAGGACTTCTAGGACATTACCATTTATATCATATTGTGTATTACAAATTGCCATAATAGCCTTCAAGAGACCCCAATTGACCTTAAGGGACTCTGTAGATCCACTATCTTCATGATATTCCTATTGGAAACAATTGTCTGAAGGAAATTGCTACTCAATTATGTATTGTCTTTGATGTCACACAATGTCATAGTCCGCAACAATCAGATCCTACCGAGCTCAGTCGATCTGCCAGACAGGAATATTAGTGCTTACCGAGTCCACTCGGTTATCGAAGAAAAGCAGTGTCTACCGAGTTCACTCGGTTACCAAAGAAAATTTAGTATTTACCGAGTTCACTCGGTTATCGAAAAAAAAGTTAGTGTTTACCGAGTTCAGTCGGTCATCGAAGAAAAGTTAGTGTTTACCGAGTTCAGTCGGTTATCGAAGGTAAAAGATTGTCGGTGTTTATCGAGTTCCCTCGGTCTCCGAAAGATTATAGAAAGTTATGGTCACCGAGCACTGTCGGCCCTTGAAGGATTTTTACAAATAGAGTTTGCTTAATTCAGCCGACTGTTATACTAAATAATGTCGATTTGACAAATCTAAAATCATATAAATAAAAGGTCAAATGTGAAAAGTAAACAAGAAATACAGTAGAAGATTTACAGAAGAAAAGCAGGAAAGGTGTATGCAAATTTGTGAAGGATGTTCAGATATCCTTGAGGTGTAGCAGAGATTTATTCGATCAGAAAGGATCAGACTTATGCAGAACAGAGATCTGTAATCAGCAAGACAGTTGCATTATTATACAGGTCAATTTTCATTGTTACCTTCTTATCATTGTAACAGTGAATTCTAAATCTCTTAACCGAGTTGGTTTAACAACCATATTGTAAATCCTCTAACAAGGTGACAATTTCATTGAATTGTTTTCAAGACCTCTTACCAGGCCACTCCTAGCAGGGTGTTTTAAATCCTCTAACAAGGTCACACCTAACAGTGTGTTTTGTAACCTTTTACCGGGTTGGCTTCTAACCGGGCATCACTTCAGAAAAGTGAAAATCAGTATCTAGATACATTGGTGGTTTTTCCCATATTGGGTTTCCACGTTAAATCTTGTGTCTCTTGTGTTATTAATTTCTTTCTCAATCATATACATGTGCTGATGAATATCTAAAGATAATTTTGCTAATACTTTCTACATCTTCAAAGTTACTACAATCTATTTACTGAGTGCTAAAACAGATAACATTGTTAAGATATCCTAAGGGATCTGGAAAGAATTAATTGTGAAGTGTTTTATGGTTGACTGATTCACCCCCCCCCCCCTCTCAGTCACTTCATCCATATTCCATCAATTCCAAGGTTCCCTTAGGTGTTTGGATAGGTGTTCCTACACTAGTATGGATAGGACTTGACTCTAAGTGTACAGTGCAAGAGGAAGAATTACGCATGATGCCTTTTTACTAGATTGTCATCATGATACTTGTCCAAGGTGCCATAAGAACTAGTTTTCACCATAGGATGGATTTATTTCTCTTTGGCACCTATTTCCAAGTTTTCACCAAGGCACTTTTCCCTCTCTATATTTTTTAATTTAATTTTCTAATTTTTGGAGGAACTCGAGCCTAGTGCTCTATGTATAATGCTCCTTTGGAAAGATATGTTTTGATGGGCCAAGGCCACATAAAGATATGCTCAAGGATGCTGTTATGGTGATGGAAGGGAAATGATATGGAGGGTAAGGATAGTTAATGACTAAGGATTTATGTGATGGCTTGGATGAAGGGGATGGATGGATAGTGAAAGGGAGAATGAAAAGTATACATATGTGTTAGATAAGGGATAGGATATTGAAATATTTGTGCAGGAGTATGTGGAAAGTGTGACAAGATCAACATCAACACATGCCTTCAAGGGTAGTGGGATGATCGAGGAAAATTAGAGGCCCGAACAACTTGAGGATTTTGAGTCCTTTAAGAGAGACTTGGGAATCCACATGTAGCTTTTGATTTGTCTTTTCTTTGGAATGCTTTAGGATACACTTCTTTGATGAGGATTTAAAACCCACATTTTCTTTGATTTTTTTCTTCTTTGCTTGATGAAGTTTTGTGGTCTTTTGAATAGCTCTTTTTTTCTTTGTAGTCACATGTCGATTAGATATAATATAGTGATCTTCATATATAAGTGGATTAGATTATATTTCTGATTTTTTTGTTTAATATCCAAATTGCTTCCAAAAGACTTGGGAATTATGGATGAATAACGTTGTTATAGCTGGTTCATATGGATAGGTTGATATGAAGGGTTCAATGACACATGTCTTTGTTGATCTTGATAGGAGATAAGGTATGTGGATGAAAAGCTAGGAGTGATAGGCATGGTAGAATATAGGGACCCAATATAGATGGAGGGTTTGAGGGTTTTAGCTTTGGGATATAGGGACCAAGGGTGGATTTGGAGGATGGAAAAGGGTAATAGATAGGGATATCGACATCTATAGAATGATTTGTGTGGCTGAGGTTCTCATCTTTATGATTCATCTTTACACCAATATGCTCATGAGTATCTTTGATAGTAGTAATTTTGATAGGAGCAACTAAAGCTTGGGGGGATTTCTTCTTATGCAAAGGATTTGGAACAATGGGATATTTTTGAGGTGTTTAATGAGGAGTATAACAAGAGGATGACAGGATACTCTAATATTGAAAATGATATTTTGATAGCATAGGAAGAGTGTTGTGAACTTGATCTTTCTTAGGAAATGGAGGGTTATGTGGCTCTTGAGATGGAGTAATATCTTCTTGAAAAAGGGTAAAGGGTATGACTAGTTTATCATTGGATACATGGGATATGGTACCTTGGTTAATTATTGGATGAGGATGGATGCCTTAATCTAGATCTTCATTAAGAATTCTTTCTTCACCTTTTGGATCATCCTCTTGACATGGAGCCACTTCCAAGGACGAGGTAAGATTTTGGATCTAGGTGAGAGATGTTTGAAGGGCTGATGAAGGATCATTTAGAGTAGATTTGATAGGTTTTGATGCACATGGAAGCTTGGTGTCCATGCTCTTTGAGATATGGAAAATAATTGTAGAAAGAGGTAAGTTAGCTTGGATCTCTTTTAAAGGAAGCCCTTGAGGGTAGACATAGTCAACATGAAAAGCATTAGGTTCATTATTCAATAGAGGACCTCTAGATAGCTTAGATGCTTTAGAAGGTGATTGCATGTTGGAAGAAGTAGAAGCTGCATGACAACCATTACTAGACATAGGTTCATGATGTTGATCAAGCTTAAGAGTAGTATCTTCATTAGATGATTCATTAAGATTTGTAATTCCAATTATGCCATCATCAATTAGATCTTGTATTTTATGCTTCAACTCTATGCAATTTGAAGTTTTATGCTCATTATAATTTCTATGATACGTATGTTAGGTACTCAAAAATGAGATTTCACATGATGGAGCTTGAGGTAACCTACTGAGATTGTTTTCAAGAAGATCTTCCAAAGATGATTTGTAAGATTGTCCCAAAGGAGTGAATGATCTATCCACTGGACTTGTAGAGATGTTGGATTCAAGATCATGGGGATTTGATTTGTTGTTGTCATAGGACTGATATAAAAGATTCTCAACTGAATGTGATGTAACATCCTCTTCAAGCTCTTGATCATAGATTAGAGTATCATAAATTAGTAGAAAAGATTTTTGATAAAAAATTGGATTCTCTTGAGATCGCAAAGTAGGCTCTTGATTAAAGATGAAATTGATGTGAAATTGTGAAGTAGCATTTTTATTTAAAGAAGATGAAGACATGGATGAATCATGATCATAAAAGGAAGGTAAAATTGATCTCAATGAGCACTTGATGAATGATGTATTCTTTTCTTCCTTTAGGTCTAGAATTTCATATCTCAATGATTGGATCTATTTTGATAAGGTTGTAATAAGAATCTCTTCTTCCTTGTTGCTAAGAGTGTAAGATTTAGCCCATTTGTTTTCAACAATTATGAGATTGTCTTTCTTCTTTCTCTCTTCAATGCGTCTACAAGAGCTTCTAGTTTGGACAAACATGAAAGATTGATGTGATTGATAACTTGAGAGTGATAAAGTATGGAGATTGATAGCTTGAGAGCCTTTGATTTTAAGTTTAGTTGTTGTTTCTAGTCTTTAGTTTGTTCTTTTTGGTTAGTTGGCTGTTTGAATTCACTGTTCGTGAATTCTTTTTGTGTCATCTTTTAGACTTAATGTTACTTTTACTATTGGGTTTGGGCTCTCTCCTGCTCTCTCCTACTTGAATTAAACAAAACTATAGAAATTATACACATACTTGTCTCTATTGTGTGTCCTTAAATGACATCCAATAACCAATTTGGTGGGAGAATTCAATCTACTCTTGGAGGAATGGAAGGATTTAAAAACCCTACAATTACGCAATTGAGTAGCAACACACTATATGAAGATATATCAGCTATCAATATTGAATAGAGGGGGAATAGGACTCACCAAAATGAATAGGGTTTGAATTTGAATAGGAGTAAGATATATGATATAGAGTCAGAATATAGGACCTATCCTCAATCCAAATTCCCAAATGGATTAATCACAAAGAAGTGATCAATGCACAAAAGAATTAAACAATGGAGAAAATGAAGAAAGGAGAAAAACCTATAATCTACTATGCTTGAAATATGAAATAAATGGAAGGAAAATACTAACCTCAAAATAGGGAAGATCTGGAAAATGCTGATTTCTGATGTCTATGTACAGTTTCGAGAAATTTTGCAACTTGTTCCAAACTGGAAATGTCGAGATGGAGAAAACCCATAAAACTTTTATCTTTCAGGAAGCAGGTCATCCTTGACCTAGATAGCGGGGCAAGGTCTTACCCTGAGGTAGGATCCTACCCCCTACTGAAGGTCATCCTTGACCTAAAACAACTCCGATGGAAAATCTGTTCATAGATCTTGGAAGTTCACTGAAAAGGGTATCCAGATCCAAGCTCTGATTCACAGTTCTATACCTATACCTACAAGAAAAAGAGATTCTTGTTGTTTGGATTGGGGGTTTGCCTTGGTCAAACCCCAATTTAGGAATTAACCTTGAAATTGACTTGAAATTGTAGTGTAAATAAACAAAGTAAATGGAACAATTCACCTTGCTTATGTTGAAACCCTTGTGGAGGATTTGAATCCTTGAATCCACAAGTAGAGATGCTCCAAATGAATGTAGAAATGAATGTAGGATATCTCCAATCAATGGCACTAGATCTTCAACACCAATCTTGAATGGATCTTTGCATAGGAAGAGGCTTGGATGAATATGGATGGAGAAATCTTCAAGGGGTCTCCAAAGAGATTGAATCTTTCAATAGCTAACAATGGATCTCCTTGATGAATGCTTGAATGCTTGAAGATGAATGAATGTTTGCTTGCTTTCATTCTCTTTCTTGCTTGCACTTGAGAGCTTGATCATGAAATTACTTGATTGTGGATGATAAAATGAGAGAGGAAGGCTCACTTTTATTATGATCTAGGGCACAAACTTCTAGAGAGGCCGACATTGGAGAATTAAATCCCAATTAATCTTAACCCCTCTAAATATACCTAGATTAAATGCAATTTAAGGATTTACCATTCTGAAACCCAAAATGGCCGACTCGGAAGCAGGAAAAGAAATATTTCTGAAACCCGATATCCTATAACTCCCAAAATCTAAAAATTGGACCTGGGGTTAGGGATGACGTAGACAGTACCCTAGGTTAAGGTCAAGGTCATCCCTGACCTAGGTTGGGGTCTAGGTCATCCTTGACCCTACCAGGTGATCTCTGACCCTGACAGTCAGAAACTCCATATTCTCAGAGAAAACTGTCAGAAAAAGGTTGGAAATAAGGAGAGAAGCAGAACAGGGGGAAACAACCAGATACATGAAAAGACCTGATCAAGGTTCTTAACATGACCTCAAACCACTCACTCGGAGGGCTAAATGCTCTTAACATGGAAGTGCTTCCATTTTAAGATGATACACATATAAAAGGAAATGAGTATAGACTAGAATATGTACTGGCAACCAACACTATACTAGATCTCTCACACAATAATTTAAGAGGGGACATACCTAAAGACATTGGGAATCTATCTTAGTTAAGGTTGTTGAATTTGAGTGGAAATGAATTGGAAGGTATGATACCAGCATCTCTGGGGAAAATAGAACCGTTGGAGCAGTTGGACTTGTCTCAAAATAGTTTGAGTGGGGAAATACCTGATGAGCTGTCTGAGTTGTCTAAGTTAAGCTATTGGGATGTATCCTTCAATCATCTATGCGGGCCAATATCATTGAAAGTATGGTGGGATAGGTTTGTGTGCTATGTAAGGAGATCCAAGTTAAGAGGGTAATGTGTAGTTGTAGATTCGTAAAGATGTTGTTAGAGTTTGATTTACAATTCTCACTTCTCCTTTCACTCATCCACTGGCTACTACTCAATTTCAGTTTCATCTATTCAGCAAAAAAGTTTCAGTATAAGAATTTTTCTCTGTTGGTGTTCACATTGTTTAATTAGTAAAAATTTGTGTGTTTGTAGAGTAGGTAAGGAAGAGATTAGATGTGGAGTTGGCTTGGCTTTGTGTTTTCTTCTCTAGTATATATTAAGAAAACTGTCTTTACAGAATTAAAATTTCAAATAATAAATAAGTATTTTTGGGTTTGGCGTATATGTCCTGGTGCTTTTCCACAAAGCATTAAAGAGATCGCTTCCTCATTTCAGATAATTTGTATGTTTCCAGGTGAGAGAGTCTTTTTTAAAGGGATAAAATTGTGTTGAATTTGAATCTGATAATTTTAACAGATATTTTGCAATGGAAAAGAGATAGATATATTTCATTTTAAATATATTTATCAAGAATTAATATTGAAGTTGTGTAAAGTTTAGTCAAGACTAATAGTACATGGGTAATAGGTATAAATAATATATATTTTCATAAATCTATGTAATAGATAAAGTTTACATTTTGTAATTTTAATAAATATTTTGAAAATAAATAGTGATAGATTAGTGTAGTTGATGAAGAATTAACTAATAATGTTGTATAAAATTTAAAGTTTACAAATTAATGAATGTTTTGAGTTTCTTATAATCTATTAAAAAATTCAATGTTAAATTTAAGTTAAATAATTAATTCAAATTTAATTTTTAATTATAATTTTTTTGTTTTAAAAAATATATAGCAATTAGATAGTAATCAATGTACTAAGTTCAAAATATATTGATGAAAAATTAAGATCGATGTTGTATTAAATTTATTCATTAAAGCATAAAAATTAATGTTTAAAGTCTTATGAATGTTCTGCATTTCATATAGTATCTAAAATCTTTGAGAGTTGAATTCAAGTCTGTTGAGATCTAACTTGATTATTGGATGAATTTTATCATGCATGAGAATGACCCAAGAGAAAACTGTAGCATTGGTCCCTTCACCTTGGCTACCTTATGCGAATATATAATTATGTCAAAGTAGTGTTTATAAACACCTTAGAGAGGATTTTCAATTGCCATGATCAATTTCTTGGAGGTCAACCCATAATTGGATTAGCTTTTTTACTTTGAGTAAATGTTGTAGACAACATGGACAAACATGTATATGGCCTAGTATGATTATAAGAAAATTAATATTTTTTGTTTCTTACAAACAAATTATGATACATAGTTACTTTATTTTCTATCCAAAATCTATCAATGTGGATTAATGGATCTTTAAATACTAATACATAATAATTGTTCATAAAAATATTTCAATTTGTCTCATATCCACTAGTGAAAAGTGGTTAGAACTCTATAATTTGAACCAATATTTGGGTTGTGGAATCAATCTTGGTCCTCTAAAGATAAGGATATTTGAGATTTATCCAAGATAAGGAAGTGTTAGGTTCAACGTAAGGAACATATGTGTGCATATAATTTTGGTTGTAGATAGGGCTCCAATTGTGTGGACTCTTAAGCTAGATCCTTTAGCTTTAGGTCAATCTCTAACTAATATAAATCTCTAGATATGGGTGAGACCTCCTCTCTTGATAATTTTGTTGGTTGTGTTTCGATCAGTGCTTTCTTTGGCTCCAAACAATGAGCTTCCTATGGAAATTTGTTAAGGAAAATCTTGTCAAATACTAATGTATCTAAGGCTACTATTATTGTTGGTTCTTCTATGAAAATGAAGGTTTATGTCAAGACAAAAGCCCCCTGTGCTTCTATTTCTCCTATGATTCATTTAGGAAAAATAGTTCTCCTATGGTTCTTTTGGAGGCTTTTTTGGGTTTTGACATTCTCTTCTTGATTTGCACTATTGCATTTAGGATGTTTGGTCTCCTCTACTCAAGGGTAAGAACAAGCTTTATCCTTTTTCCAAAGGTGTTTTTTTTGTATTTTTATTTGATTCTAAGCAAGATTAAGAGGCTCTTCTTTATGGTGATCCTTGGAGGTAGAATTGGCATTACGTCTAAGCTCTCTATGCACCCCAAGCTTTCTTCTCTCAACCCTTTGATATATTCAACTAATGTTTTGTCTATGTGGGTAAGATTTTCTTATCTTCCCATTTATTTCTAGTGTGATTAAGCCTATAAGGATATTAGTAATACTTTAGGTAGATTCTTGAAAGTGAAATCTATGACCAAATTCTTTGGTCATACTTCCTTTACTTACATTCTAGTTGAAGTTAATATTTCAAAAGCTCTACCTAGTGAGGTCATTCGACAAGTTAATAATAGATCTTGGTGCAAACTGGTGGACTATGAGGGGAATCACTTTTGGTACATGTGTTATTTTTCTATTGGGACTTCAGCTTATAGTTCTCATAGGTAGTCTTTCTAAATTTTGAGGAAGCATATATTTTTTACCACCTTAGTATTTTTCCTAATGCTTCTTTTGAAAAAGGTGTTATTTCAAAGGATTCAAAACTACCCCTTCATATTTCTTTTCCTCATTCTCTCTCAGGGGTTTGAATGATTAGGCAATACCCTATCACATTTGTTCATATTCTAGCATTTAAAATGGGAAAAAATAAGGCAATATATTTCCTATATTGGGGGAGTGAAGCAGTAAGAGGGTTTATAGAGGAAAAGGGTTGTGTGGGGTATTGGAGGGAGGTGACAAAAAAAGATTTTTTGAGTTTTTCTTTTTGAAAAAAGGGGTATTATTTAGAATGCCACGAATGCGCATTATATGACCCAAGTTTACTAAGTGAATCCCTAGTGCATGGGCTAGTTGACAACCATGAAGATCTGTGGTTGTATCTTGGTTTGATTGATTTTTCTCCTCTCCATTTTACTATAGATTTAGTTGTGAGTGCTTCTTTCCAATACAAATTTATTTTTGACAATATATGATAGATGTTGGTTTTTAAATTTCTTCTATATTTTATCGAATTGATGTTTCCAAAACTAATCCCACTTTTAAAAAAAAAAGGTTCACAATGATGTCAAGGATTCTTGTGTTGTTTCTACTAGCAAAGCTATTTTCCCTAATAATGATAATGTGTCTAACTATATTTCTAATGGTCCAAATTTTCCTTCTATGGTTTGGAACTATTCTAATTGTAATGGTAGATCTACCTAAATAGTTGTTCAACATAAGAGGAAATATTCTCTTCCTTCACATAGATATTCCTATTTGAACCAATTAATTCATTGATTATATTCCTCTTTTTGTATCTCAGAGAAGATTAGTGGAAGACTTTAGTACTTTGATCCCCTTCTTTAATCCACTGGACTCTTGATCTTAGTTTCTAGAAAATTTTCTCTTTGGAGATAACATTTTGGAGCTCAAAATCCAAACTTTAAAAAAAAAAATTTAGTCTCATGCGTAGATCTCTCTTTCTCAATCTCTAGCTGAATCTCTATAATTTTCTCTTTTAAATGTTTTTTGAGAAAAAATTTGCCAAAAGAGGATTTTCTCCAGTCACTCATCTTGGGTTTGAGAAGTTTCAACTTCTTGACCACTCTATACATGGTCTTCCGGCCATGAAGATCATAATTCCACCAATGAGTAAACAAATCTTTAAAATCAGGGTGGTAGGACCACATTATTTCAAATTTGAAAGGGAACATTTTCCTTAAAAGATCCTCTTCCTAGTTGGAGAGAATGGTTGTATAATCTAAAGCAACACAAGTAAGGGAAGATACATTACATTTAAATCATCTATATTCCAAGATGAATAAATGAGGTATTGATCTAAACATACTTAAATTAGATTTTTCCAAAGCATAAGTTTGACCAAGTGACCATTTTCCAACCATCTCCAAACCCAAAAGGAGATCATTAGAAACAAAATCATGACGGTCTTGTATATTCTCAATGGACTATGGAGTTCCTCCTTGTTTCTTAGAGGGATATAGTGGAGTGTTGAAATCACCAATCAACATTAAATTATAATTAAAAGATGTCTAATTATCTAGTAGAGATGACCACAAGTCCCTTCTTAAAACCTAGTTATTTTGGTACATATACATTAGAGAGAAACCAATAAGTAGATGAGTTTTCATCCTCAAAAGAAATATTTTAGAAGATTTTTTTAATTGTGTGGAGCACCAATAAGATTATGGGATTTCCACATCATAGCAAGACCCCTAATGCTCCCTCAGTAGAGACAACTAAGGAGTTAGAAAAAGGCCATATGAACTTGCTAACTTTATAGATTGCTTCTTCAAATGCATTGGTCTCTTTAAGGAGATGAATATCTGGTTTTAAATCTTTTACCATATTTTTAATTAAAATATTCTCTTTAGGACCATTTAATCTCTAACGTTCAAAGATGAATGCCAATCGTTTGTTATGCTTGTAGGAGTAGGATTTTTCTAAGGTACTTTGGCTACCATTAGACACATCTCTAGTCTCTCGAGATTCTGCAATCTCTCTTGTAGATATCCTACCAACTCTCAAATTACTCACATTTGTCGTCCTTCAAACCTTCAAGCACAAGGTAAGGGGAGGGGACTCCTTGCCCTCTAGCTCCCTAGGAAAGGTGGAGAATGAGAATGGTTTAGGAGAGGAGAGGAAGTTTTGATCATTGTGTTTATATATCTCCCTTGAAGGAGAAAGCTCCAAGTGTAGAATCTTTAAGTACAATCTTTACAATTTAAGCTTATTAAACAAATCTAACATATTAAATTACAATACATGATACATATTCTAAACCTTCCAACAAAATCTCCCAAGTAATATTGATATTTTAGTGTAGATATATTTTTATGATATTTTTAGGAGGTTTTCTCTCCCACTCTAATATATTTCCTTTTTGAGGATAAGATCCCTTAGGTTTGCATGCAACTTTTCTAATTGGTAATTGCTATCTTTTGCACTATTTATATTTGTGAGTTTTTCAAAGCTTTTTAATTCATTCTACATACTTTGTTTGTGAAGTGTGAACGATAGTTTTATTTTATTGCAATTTTTATTAGGAATTGTATTTTACATGCATAAAAAAGAGATTGCCAAATTAATATACTTTGAATCACTGTATATAGTATTTCTCTTTAAATGTGGCTCTCTTTTCTAGTACAGCTGAATTCACTTCATATTGCAGGTTGATTGAAGTCATGTTACAAAGTGTGGATTCTCCTGCCACAACCTTGCATTAAGGAGTGATCTTTTCAATTGTATCAATCTTGTTAATTTGTTTGAGATCTTTGCTTGTACGCCATAAAGACAAGCGAATTCTAGTCATAGCAAATCGTGTTTTCTCTTGTTGGTTGTGTAAAGGTTTTGTTAATCAAATCTTAAAAGATTCTAATATGTCTCGTCCGTCACTTCCGAAGAAAACTTGAAGGAATCTCCCCATTTCTCAATTCTTTTGAAAGAAAATGCTAATTCACCTTAGCCGCCCTATGAAAAAGAAATTGTAAAGTGATTGATGAAGAGCCTAAAGCTTAGAATAAACAAAGAACGCACGCGTAGCTAGTGCGCTGCTTTAGAAGATGCCGCCGTATGAAAATGAAATTGGAAGCCAAACAATTGACTTTAAAGGCTGATTTACCACTTGTGCCTAAAAGCTTTTGAAATGCACATTTACAATGACTATTCGTAGATGGTTGTCACAAGTGCTGGTAGAATCACGCAGGCAGCGGCTACTATTGTTGAGTATATGCAACCACAATTCAACATGTTCATGTAGCCAAACAATTGACTCTAAAGGCTGATTTACCACTTGTGCTCTAGGCATGATTTCTCTACTGCCATAATAAAAATTATGTCTTGCATAGTTAGTCCTTAAGCTCGTCATTAACACCTCATCCTCAACACCTCCTCACACATCCTCCACTTTCTACATGTACTGCAAACTACTCCTCCTTATTAACACCTCCTCAACGCCTCCTCACATGTCCTCCACTTCCTACACATTCTCCAAACTCCTCCTCCACAACCACCAACACGTCCTCCAACTTCCTCACATTTGTCAAGGTGGGTCCAAATATGCATTAAAACCATTTGGGCCAAGTGGAGATTTGAACATTGGTTACACCATTGATAGTGCAACAACCTAACCACTACACCATAAGGTGATTCCCTTTATTTTTGAGAATTATTATAATATATTAATATTTTAAAATTCATTTTTGTAATGAATACACATATAAAGAGAATTTAGATCTAGGTAAATTCATTAGAACACATTTTTTTTCTATAGCGTAAAGAATTTGAGTCTGCATTATAATTGTACACATTATATAGAAGTTGATGCATGTTCTCTACATCATTTTCTTAATGTTATATAGTCAATCCAATGGGAAGTTGTCCTCATAAAACCTAAATGAAGTGATTGACAATCTTCCCTCGCTTATTTTCAACACCATCAAATAAAATCAAATATAGATAGGACAAAATTGAGGAGATCAATGCTAGAAATTCCTATGCATCAAAACTTTCCTATAATGTTCATGTTCAATCTTGATGGGCTTAGACTCAATTCTAAAATATGCGCTGTCTTACAAGATGCCGTCGTATGAAAAAGAAATTGTAAAGTGATTGAAGAGCCTAAAGCTTAGAGAACATACAAAGAACGCACACATAGCTAGTGCGCTGCTTTAGAAGATGCTGCCATATGAAAATGAAATTGGAAGCGATTGACGCGCCTATAAGATTTAGTAGATGATTGTCACAAGTGCTGGTAGAATCACTATTGTTGAGTATATGCAACCACAATTCAACAAGTTCATGTAGCCGAACAATTAACTTTAAAGGCTGATTTGCCACTTGTGGTGTAGGCATGATTTCTCTATTGGCATGATAAAAATTAAATAGTGCTGAATTGCTTAACTTCTGCATTAATTTTCAATATGAATGTATAAAAACACACTGTTCAAAAAGTCACTTTCTCAAGGCCCAATCTATACACATGTATGGCCACCATATTTTGACCTCAACAAAGTATTTTTATGAATACTTTAAAAAAAAATTGTCTAACATATTAAATATTGAGTTCATATTTTTTCATAATTTTTTTTAAAGAAAATTAATTAGTTATGGTTATTATTTTGAAAACCCTTCATGTAGGACTAAACTAATCAATACTTTATATTTATTTTTTCATTGTGTACAACAAATTGTGTATATGTATATTTACTATTATGAAATTGCTAACAAAAATGTTGTGATGAGCTCTGCAAGCGAAGGTGGGCGGGAAAGACAATTTTTGAATTCTAGCAATAGAAAATAGGTGCTTCAGGATACGATCTATAGGAACAAGGATGAGATTTAGTTTGGTGTGAGAGCTCATTCCATTGTGCCCTTTAACAAGTTTGTGGTCAACCCTCACCCTTTTACTAAAATTGTTGGGATTGTTGATTGCAATGAGGACACTTTCGAATCAGTGGCAAGTGTTTCCAAAATAGGTGGGTCCTCTCCTCCTCTATCATTTAAGCATGTGGATTTTGGAGGGGCCTAAAAAAATATTTTTGTAAAGGCCCAAGAACCTCTGAAAGGTGGGGTTTCACTAGACAAGATGGATGCGGATACTTGCATCAACATCCTTGACCTTTCCCTTGCCTAATCCACTTTCACAATGCAATATTTCTTGGTCAAAAAACTTGGAGGTCATTGCCCTAAGATTTTTCTTGCTAGAAAATGGGTCTTGATGTATTTGGCTATGAAAAGCTTGGTCTCAATTTTGGCCCTCCCTAAAGGTTGTTTTTCTTCTCCTTCACCTCGAAGGAGGATTGTGTTTGGATCGTTATTGTGGGGCCCTGGTTTCATGGAAAATAACCCTTGTAGCTTCATAAGTGGAGGTCTAGGTTTGACCCTGTTACTCACATGTTAGGAACTATTCCAAACTGGGTGGGCCTTCCATGTCTCCCTTTAGAATTTTGGGATAAAGAAGTGATGGAAGGCATCACTAGTTTTTTTTTGGAGAATTATTGGGCATGACACTATGACCAAAAATAGAGCAAGATTTGTTTTCACTCATTTTTTTTTGTTTCGGTGGTTTCTAGACCCTTTCTTTCAATGTCAATTGAGTGTAAGTCCAATTTGGGCTCCTGGACTCAAAAACATGAATATGAGAACTAGATCTTGTATTCCCAAGTTTGATCATTAGCAAGACATCACAATTCTCAATTATTGTAAGATAATTGATAAGGGTAAAAAATTAGCTTTGGACTCTGATTCCTCCCCTAAAGCTCTTAAGTTGGCTTCCCACTTGCTTTGCCTGATTGATGGCAAAGGCATTCTTGGTTCTTGCACAAATGACTTTGGCTTGGATGAGGGAGTTAAGACAATGGTTGATTGCAATTTAGTACAGGATTTAGTTGGTAATGTGGCATAGGTTTTTTTTGAGGATGCTTTATTGATTGACCTTCCTCTTATTGATACCTGTCTACCTAATCTTCATTTAGTCTCATATGGTTATTTTGTTGTCTCTGCTTCATCCCCTCTAGCTTTCCATATCCCTTATTCATCCCTTATCCCCTACATCTGGTGTTGTTTTTGTGGCTCCCCTTTCTAATCCGTCATCCATTCCTTGATCTACTTTTCTCCATCCCCTTTTCCTTCTTAAAGATAAGGATTAACCTCCCCTAGCCTCGTACTTAAAAAATTTCAAATCTACAGATGTGGGTAACATCAACAAAATAGGTTGTATATTGGCAAAATATATATGTGTATTTATTGTGCACAGCTAGGGATGTAGTGAATGGTAGCCAAAGTGCTATGGAGTAGTCTTTCTCTAGAAATAAAATAGATTATTATTCTCTCTTAGAATATTAGAGGGCTTAATGACTCTCATAAATAGATTTTAGTCAAAAATATGATAAAAGACCTTCATCCAGATATTCTTCTCATCCAAGAAAATAAAACATGACGGAGAAAGCCTTCTACAAAATAAGTAACTACATCTTTTTGTTTGCTAATTATGAGGTTGTTGGAGAAGATGGAGCTTTTGGGAGTTTTTCTATTCTTGGGCATCCTAAGAGGGGAGAGAATGAAAGACATTGGAAATATATCTTAGTTAATATTTCTAAATTTGAGTGGGAATAAACTAGAATGTATGATACCAACATCTCTTCGGCAAATAAATCCATTGGATTAGTTGGACTTGTCTCAAAATAGTTTTCATGGGAAAAACTTGAGGATCTCTCCAAGCAGGGATAACTTTAAGGAACCCCCCCCCTCCTAAAAAGTATAAAATTGTGGCAGATCACATGTGTTTTGGAGGGAAATTTTTTAATAGTGATGGCGAATTATGTGTCAAAATATGGATATTTGGTGGTGAATGTTTTAATAGTGTATACCATTTTTATAAAAAAAATGGCTACTATAGTTTTTTTATAGGAAAATTATTAATATTGATGATGAATTATGTTTCAAAACATGGATATTGGTTGGTGAACATTTTAATAACAGATACCATTTTTATAAAAATATGGTGAAACTATTTTCCAAATAATTGAATTAATTTATTTGTCATGGCGAATGGTTTTCAAAAATTTCTAGTTGGTATGGTGATTGAATAATTGGAAATTTAAAGAATGAAACGTGTGATGATTCCAGAGAGAGTTTTCAGTAAAGGAGTTATCTCACCACATTCCCTTCGAAATGCACCTTCCACTATTCATCTCTCTTAATCCAATGGTTGTGATTTGATGTTGAAGTTGCATCAGGTCCCACTCCCATCACTATGACATCATAGACTCACACAACACACATCTGTTAGATTTACAACATATCAACAGCCAAAGGTGAATTTAAGGCCTATTGTTACTCTTTATAATATTTACGAAAAACTCTCAATGGAAACATGACATGTGGTATGATTGATCATACCACGTGTCATACCACATGTCATGATTATGCCAAGAATTTTTCGTAAAGATTATGAAGACCAACAATAAGCCCAAAATTTACCTTTGGCCATTGATATGTTGTAATTGAATGGATGCGTGACACTGTGAGTCTGTGACCTCATTTTATGACACCAGAAAAGTAGAATTCTTTTGGCAAATTCGGTAATATTAGATAGAAATATTAATTAATAGTGATGAGTAGATGAGTCATGACATCAATTAAAGTAATGTGAATGAATGGTTTCTTAGATGGCACCTTTCAATTTTCACTGACAGATATGTGTGACATCATATAACTAATAACTATTAATTACCTCGATAGAATAATGCCTTAAAGTTAAGGCTTGAATGAAAATGTCATCTCATATAAGAACATTGTTTTTTGATTGTTTGATGATCTTACATCAATGGTAAAGCTTCATTTCCTACCACCATTTCACAGCTGCGTACTTTTCTTATTGTTTCTGTGGAGTGGGCATAGGTTTGAAGGTTTTTATTTTTATTTTTTATAATAAAGAATTGTTATGTCCACCTACGTGGCACGATCCTTTCGTCCTTCATTATTCCCAAGATAGAAAATGTCTTATCATAAGTGTTGTTTCCAATTTCACCCGGTGTTGCATTAAATATGAAAGATTTGGAGATTTTTGGACAGTTACCATTTATCTTACGATTTAATTAGATCTTTAGGGGAAAGAATTTCAATCAGGACTTATAAATAGATCGATCTACTCTCGTTAATTTATGATTATGAAATCATATTTGTGAAAATAATCTGTGAGTGCTAGGTTCTCTTTGATTTTGAATGGACACTCTAGTTAATTTTAGATACACTACCTTGGAGGATCAGAAGGCCTTTTTGGGCCTCGTCATAGACCCAATCCTAGCATCTGTATCTATGGAGTTGGGAGCCTTCACCAAGGAGGCTATAAGGATGGTGCTCAAACGTGAATTTCTGGAGAGTGAAAATAGGTATAGAGTGAACACTAACATTTTATCTCAGTTCTTGGCATCTATGTTGGACCTGGGGGGAAAAGGTGGATATTATCATGCTTCTAAAGAAATTTTTCAAGGCAGAGTACCTCGGTGACAATGTGCATGTTGTCATATTTTCAAAAATTGGGGTTGGAATTCCTTGGGCAAATGATTTGCCTAAGATTCTACAACCAAGAGTAAATGTTCCAAGGAAACCATTTCTAATGAACCTTGATGTTGAGCAGATCATGTGTCATCGAAAGTGGGCATAGATTGGGAGGGATTTGCTGTGGAAGTGGCACCTACTGGAGGAACCTGGGGACTATCGGTAGCTAGAAGAATTCCTTGACATTATCTTCTCTTCAGACTTCCACATAGAAGGAAGGGAGCCTCAGTGGGATAGTCCATGATTTTACATAGTCTCTACTCTCTAGTCCCTCTACTATGTCTCCCTCTAGTGGTAGTAGCTTACCAGGGTTTTTGAAATGATATAAATTGTAATCACGTATATTAAAAAATATAATATGAAAATGTTTTAAGAAATTCAAAGTGGTACTGCTTTTCTTTTTTGTTTTGATTATAGTAATCATTAATAGATATTCATATGGTCCATGGGAATATTTGAATTGTAATAAAATTTTGCCTTATATAATATAAAAAATTTGTGTTGCACTTTTGTTTGATGTAATAATTAAATGTTTCCAAACTTTATCATTTAATAGTGACTGGTTCAAATTTCATGTATAAGCTATTCTAAGTGAATATAGTTAATGATTAATATTCATTAGTGTGTATTAAATTATTAATATATTAAAATCGTGACAATCATTGGATTACAAGAGATTAACAGTTGAAGTTGTATTTCAGAAGTACTATGGGTTTTCAAAAATCTTTTTTGAAAACTCTCCAGAAACGTGACACGTTGACATGTAATTCTTCGAAAAGATTATGTTACACATAGTATATTTTAGAAAGATTACGTGACAAGTAGTATGTTTTAGAAAGATTACGTTACACGTAGTATGTTTTAGAAAGATTACTTTACCATAGTATAATTATATACCATTACATTTAATGAAAGGTTTTTAACATTTCCTTTTCAAAAACCTATCGACTCGTAGGAGTAAAGCTAAAAAGAACTGTTGAACTGTCACTGAAGATTTTGAGATTGTAATTTGTGAGAGCCTTAGCCGTTCTAACTTATATCTATCCCGATTTCAAAGTTTAATTTCAGGTAAGATATCTAGCTTGATGCATCCTAATTTTGTAATCTCAAAAATTTAGTTTAATTTTTTTTTGAAATTTTAATTCTTGCATGCATAATCAGGGTTTTCTTAAATTGGGGTTTTCTTAATTAGTTAGTTATTACCTATGATTTTGTTAGTAAATATCTATGAATATGTGTTTTCATTCTTTTGAAGAACAATGGGGAAAATGAAAACTCAAGGCCAAGGGCAAGCAGATGGGAAAAATTTAATAGACTACAGAAAACTAGTAGAAATCCTTGGTTTCACTGATGAGTATCATGATGTTTATGATCCTGTTATTGACGGTGAAAGGAGAGTTATAGAAATTAAACATACATTATGCAGTAAGGCAACTAGGTGAAAGACATCTAATTTTATAAAATTTAACCCAGCGATAGGTGCAAAAACCAATAAAGTTGCTTCGTGGAATGTTAGTTTGGGTCACATGCTATTACCCGAAGTTTTCCCTTGCCCAAAAATTGTCTTGATTTGTGCAGAAAATTATGATGAAGAAAGAACAAAAATTGTGAATAAAAAAAATCAGGAAGAAATGTTATCAATAATCCAAGAAGAATTTCACAATTTGCTAGACCTAGGGTTTGACCAACAAAACTGTAATGTCCATATTGACCTAGGATTGTTGGTAGAGTGATATGAGGTAGTCCCGCCAAATGCAAAAGGTTCATTTATAAAGGGTCTAATAGTTGGAGAGGCAAAGGCTTCATTGGGTAAGAACCATAAGCCTCCTTATGATTTTAACATTTTTGTGCCATGGGTTCAGGATACTATATCCTCACTAGCATTTTGCCTAGGACTGGAAAACAATAGGGAAGTGGGTGCCAACATTATTCAATTCATTTGGGATATCCATTGTGTCAATGAACCAGTAAGATATAATTTTGTCAGACACATGGTTCAATCGATGCAAGAACAATTTGTTAATATGATTTAGAACAATAGAGAGGGGGCGGTGAATCAGTTGTTCTTAGGTCCTGATGTATAAAACAATCTCAAAAGCTTTTCCTTAAATCAAATCCAATAACCAAAACAAACTCGATCATCACTGATTCAATAGTAGAAACATACAACAATGCAGTCCACTACCCAGTTGTAACTTCACTTGTAAAATATAGAAATATTCAAACCAAAACATTCACACAAGTATTAACACCAGGATTTATAGTGGAAACCCAATTTGGAAAAAACCACTTTGTAACATTCTACTATTATTTTCACTCTTCTGAAGTGAGCTCGGCAAAAAGCCAACCCTGTCAAAGGTTACAATACACACTGTCAGGTGTGACCCGGTTAAAGGATTTCAATCACCCCATTAAAAGTGAGCTTAGTCATAGGACTTACATACCCTCCATTAGAATGCAACTTTGTTCAAAGGATTTAACATATGACTGTTAGGTCAACCTCTGTTAAAAGGATTTTGACTATTACAATGGTTAGAAAGTAGCAATAATATTTATCTGAAAAATATATAACTCACTTTGCAAATATCAGATCTGATTCCATATACTAATGCTGGTTTACTGACTTTGAAACTTTTCCATCTCCATCTCTAATCTGCTCAGAACTTTTCTTCAAGTAACTGCCACAATTCTTCTTCAGCCTCTTATGCTTATTCATTCAATAAAACTTTACTGATCTTCCAGCATTCTCTGTTCACCCATGCACTTGCATATCCAAATGCTCAGGTTCCCTTTATACTTTCCTCAATTAGGTTAACTCATCTTATGTCACTCAATCTCATTCGTAGAGCTTAGCGTTAGGTCAGATTCATTGAATCTACCTGCTTCATGTTCTTCAGATCCTTTTCTAGAATCATCTCAAATCTCTTAAAGATTTACAATAAAATGTTTTACAGTGCATTTAATGCTTTCAAACAATCAATAAATAAAGTCAAAACATTTTACACAATCCAAGAATTCAACAATGTCGGCTCCAAAATTAAATTCTCTTCAAATATAAAATTGTTGATGCTCGGTCAATACTATGATCAACTACTCGATCTTCATCTAGAAAGCTCGGTCATTACTAAAAATATTTCCACGGCTTACACTGTCTTCCTCGATAATTAACTGTTGTTCATTCGACACTATAATTTTTCTCGGCATACATTGACTCGGTCGACACTAACATTACTCGGCTTAAACATGATTTTTCTATTCTTTTCTCGGTTAAGCCTACTAGTTTAGTCTTCAATCTTACTATTATGGTCCCACAACCATGCTCCCCTTTCATGGCCCTTATGGCCTCAAGGGCCCTGCTTATTCTTTTTTCTTGCCTTATTTTTATCGTCTTTAGGGTTGGTGTCTTTAGTTTTGTAGTTTGTTGGCCTTTTCAGCCTTGTCGGCCTTTTCAGCCTTTTTGTCCTTGTGTGTCTTTCGGACTTTTGGAAGTCCAAAAGCATGAAGAATAGGGGGAGTGAATCAAAAGGCCTTGTCGACCCTTTTGGCCCTTTCGGATCTTTTGAACATAGTCATTATCTGAAAGATAAGTTCATGCGAGAGTTGGCTCATCGCTGAGTCAGACCTCTTGCCAAGTCAGACATCTCGATGTTGTTGGCCTTTCCGAGTTCCGAAATGCCAAAAAATCTGAAAGGCCAATGCCTGGGGTTGCTGACATCAGCAACCCCATGAGCCTATAAAAGGAAGTGAGGGTTTTTTAAACCCTCACTTTGCCTTCTTGCTCCTCCAACCTTTTTGCGCCTATTGCTCACCATTTTTTGCTGTCTGAGTGCTTTTCTGCATGGTTTTCTTTTGTCTTCCCATTGATCATCACCATCTTCATTGTCTCTGTGGTAGGAATCTTGTACCCCTCTTGTTTTGCTTTGGTTTGTTTTCCTTTCTCTATTTTTTCCTTTTTGGGTGTTGTCTTAGGTTTAGGGTTTTGTTTTCGGCCCTTTTTTGGCCTAGTCGTCAGTTTGTTGGTCTATCTAGTCAGCCTCTTTCAGCCTTTGGGATCGGCAAGGAAGTCCCCTTGCATCCCTCTATGAGTTCATGGTTGAATCTCGCCATCGGACCCATTTTCAGGTTCCAGCCCTTAGCCCTAGTTTCAGACCTTCAAGATTTGAAACTTCCATGGTGCGACCAAGAATCAAAGATTTTCCTAAGTGCAGATCCCTATCGGCGCTTCAGTGTTTTTGCACACCAAAAAATCACATGCCCTAAACATCGACATCGATGAAAAAATCTTCAAGTATGGAATCCTTTCGATGTTTCAGTGTTTTTGCACACCGAAACATCACATACCCCCGAAACACCGAAAGTAGTGCTCTGGCCTTTGTTTCTGTGCTCTGCAAACTTTCAGCCCTTTCAGTCCTATCAGATTTGATAATGTCTGATAAGTGTTAAAGGCCTAAAAGGCCGAAGTGTCTGGTGTTTTCTTTAATAGCATAGTTTCAGCTTTTGACTTGGCTTTCCTGATGTCTTCTCCTCCTATTATGTTACTAATTCCAAACTTTTACTATTTGTAGATATGGCCGAGAAGGTACTCACATCACTAGTGATGAAAAACCAATTCAAAGTATACCACCTGCCTTCTAAAGTAATGAACTTGCACGCTAGAATAACCGATACTGACATTGGGAATGTAAGCTAGAATGAATATCTGAACAAGTGTGCTCAATCAGTGGGCCATTTAGAGGATTGCACATCATTGGTCCACTATTCCCTGGTGAATACAGCGGCACATCTGGTCTTTGTCTACTCAACAGAGCTCATAAATACACTTGCTAGTTGCTATGTGCCAGATGAGTGCATGGTCAGAAATAGTATGGGAGAAGTGGTCCTGGACTTGAGGCCTGACAATATCAAGGATGTTTTCCATCTACCCAAGGAGGTAGACAAGTTCTTTAACTTCAATATAAACAAGGGGATGGAATTTTACAACAAGGATACCTAGAGGGCCCACAACATTGTCAACAATGAATACTTGATGCAGCCATTGCCCAAGAATAGGCTCGATAAAATTGACATGAGGAGAGGTTATATGAAAGAAGATATCTGGGCCGCTATCACAATGATAAGTAGGGTGTATGGCCTACCTAAGTCCCACCAGTTGGAACCCTGGATGATCTTCCTCATCCAAAAGATAAAAGAAAGACATGCAAGATTCGATTGGGCCTCTATTCTGAGTGATCAGTTGGATGAGTAGCTAATTTGGGTAAAGACAAATCCACACTTCTACATGACATCTTATGTTGTGTACTTACTAGCTGCCAGGGTAGTATACCCAGGGTTGACCAAGGTGGGAAATATTAGGCAACCAAATACATGGCCTTTTACTTTGTATCCTTAATTGGTGTTAAAGGATTTTCTCGCACACAACAACCCTTAATTTAGGATGGTTAATGATGCCTTCATATTTTCAATCATCCGATCCATTGAGGGTGACTTTTCCAAAAGGCTATCAGTAGAAGCAACGGCTAAGGTGAAAGCCGTCGGAGCATTCTATATACAGTTCAAAACATTCACATACATCCAGGTGGCAGGAAGCACTTTAGCACCCAAGAAGCTCCCAAGATACCCTCCTGATAGGGTGGTTCTACTGGAGATAGCTAGGCAATTGTTTGATCCTCATGAGCATATCAAGCATAAGAAGAAACACTACTGGAGCTTCCCTATTTCAGTCAGTCCTCATTGTGTTCCAGACATGAAAGTTTGCAAGTCTTTGGTCAGAGAATGGGATGAATTCCCACTAGCAACCTACAGTCTGGTAAGGCCACATTTCAACCCCATTGGTACGTACAACCACATAATGGGAAGACACTATGTCCATGAGCTGCATGTTGAAGATCATTGGGCCAATTGTGTGGATGATTATGAGGCGAGAATCCATGACTATTGTCAGATGAGCATAGAGTTGGCACAAGGTGCCCTTTCCCTGAAGATTCCATAGAAGGCATTAGATGTAGATTCTGATAAAATCATGAATTCTATATATAACGCGGATAAGGTGTATAATAGGGCCATCTTCAATGCAGAAATAGATTGGGATGAGAATGATAATATGGACTTCAGGGCCTGACATATGGTCAAACTGACAAGATCATGGGTTGCTCATCCTTTTCCAATGCAACCACTTCCTATAAAGTAACTCCTCGAGAAGTCATCTTGAGGAAAGAAGAAGGGGGAAAAGATACTGGAACCTCAGTTTAAAGGGGCTACCCCTCTAAAGTCTAGGACTATATATTGCCACAAGTGCCCCATCGCCTATGGCCCAGTCACACACTCCAAGAATGTGAAGCCCAAAATGAGAGGAACCGTGGTGTCCCTAGATGCACCTCTTTCTAGTGATCCAAGTTCTCCAAGCTCGGCCAAAAAGATGAAGTTCAAAATAGTAGGACCCAAGCTGGCTGGAGTGAGCAAGGGCCATGTTTACAAATGGAAAGTAGGATCAACTCCTACGCAGCTGGAGGATTTAGAAAATGAAGATGAAGATGCAATCAATAATGTTCCCCTCATCAGGAGGACTTGATTAGCAGGGTTTCTAAAGAAAAGAAGGGTAGGGGAAGATGTTCCCAAGGATGGCAAAGGGGCTATTCAGGTGGAGCCCATGAACTTGGATGCCCTGGGTGATGATGAGTTCCACATCTCTGATTTTGTAGGGCTGCATGGATTTCATGAGATGGTACAACAACATCCTATGAAATTCACTAGTCTCTTTGGTAACATGGGGAAGGACCTACAACAAGAAGCCCAAACACAAAAGGAGGTTGAGAGGGTCAATGACCAAGAAGGAAGTATAGAGCATGAAAAGGACTTTTCAGAAGGGGTCACAGTGAAGGAAGGAGTAAGTGCATAGGTGCCATTGGCTACATCCTTTCCACGCCCACCCCAACCTCATCCTTCCACACTACCCACCTTTCCACCTCAAGAGATTCTTGTCACTTCTCAAAGTACCCCTTCGTCTCAACAACCTTCTTCTCTACATATTCTTTTTCCAACTCCCACTCCACCAGTCTTTCCAACTGCTCCCCTCATGTCTCCTACACCTCCCCCACTCAGCATTCCTCCCCAAGTCCATGTTGAGTTGATGCCTCAAAGCTCACAGAGGCCAGAGAAGGAAGTTGAAGCCATCATCAAAGAGGTGGGATAAACTCATATTAAAGAGTCATAGATAGAAGAAGAACACCTACGGAGGAAGATAGGCCTCATATAGATGCTGATGAGAAAATAGTTGACTAGTAGAAAACTATTGAGGAACAAACTATTGATGAACAAACTATCGATGAACAAACCACTGATGAAGGGGCACATGAGCAGGAAATGGAGGAACCTGGCCAAGATACTAAAATGGAGCAGGATATAGGGCAAGAGCAAGGAATGGGGAAGAAGAAGAAGATCAAGAAATAGAGATGACAAGTCACTTGGCATCCTCCTCCACACTAACTACTCTATATGAACCATTGAATGCATCATCAAATCCCACATGGTTCACCAAAGAAGTGTGGCCAAGGGTGAGAGCATACACTGATGAAGAGGTGGACATAACTACTCTAGGGCACACTTTCCACCAAATAACACTTGTTCCCTAGGCAAAGAGGATGTCTTACGTAACATAAGATCCAACGAGAAGGTGGAAAGAATAGGTGACTGTTCCTACAATGAGCATTGGTAAGAATGAGATTTCTTTAGATGATTACGTGTTGGAGGAAGTAGATTTAGGGGAACCCACCAGGGAAGGTAGCAAGACTTTGGCAACTCTAGGCTTGAAGCATGCTCTAGGCTTCATGAATAAGGATGAAGAAAAGATAAAAGCCCTGGAAGAACAAAATGAAACCATGAAAAGATTCATTCTAAAGACAGCAGGTCCAATTGACCCTGAAAACCCCAAAGCCTCATTATAGGCAATTTTGGAAAAGAAGGGGGAAATAAATATAGATGTATCACATTCTTTTGTACAGGCCTGTGCCGACTAGAAGTTAGACTTTGAGTACTTTGCTAAGATGTTACTGAAGAAGATTTTGAGGCCACTACGAGGTATCTTGATAGGAGTAGCTTCATTGGTTGACATCATGATGTAGGAGCATCCTGGGTGTAAGAGAAATCTTGCATCACCAAAAAATATTTATGTTTTTCTATTCAATAAGAGCTATCTTGTGTAGAGCTTTCTATTTATGGAAACTTGCTAGTTTTAGTAAGTTGGTCATAAATCTTGAAATGTTTTGATTTGACATGCAGAGGTGCATCTCATTCATATCAGCCTACCAGTAAAGTTTCATGGCTAGATCAGGTCTAGTTTTGAAGATATTGAAGACTTTTGGTATTGGCAGCAGGGTACTGAAACTTTGAACTCAGTTTTGAAGGCTTTAGAGGCTCCAAATGAGGTTGAAAATTTGGGTGACAAGCGCTTTCACAAGTCAAGCCTGTAGAGCACCTCGTGGGCTTTCTGAAATGGGGTTATAATAGTCAATCGGGTCAACTGGTGATGACTTATGGTCTCCGAAAGTCAGGTCACCTGAAATGGCAGAAAATGATTTTCCTTCAAAATTTTTGTTTAGGTTTCAAAAGTTATTCTGAGCTGACTTTGATGTAATAAATTGAAAAATAAAATAATTCTAAGTTTGGTTGGCCCTAAGGGATAAATTTTTGGAACCTTCTTGGGCGATGGAAAGTGCCTATATAAAGAAGGCTCGTAGTGTTGTCTACGATAGTTTGAGGTAGTAGATCTGGGTATTGATTTGAGGCTTTGTCCTACAGAATATTGTAAGGGAATGCCCATGTGGCTTTGAATATTATAATTTTGAAAGTTTGTAATTCCACATTTGTGGAGATAATAAGAAGCCAATTTTCTGTTCCTACATATTGTTGTTGTTTCTCTATTTCTATTATGTGAAGCACCCTTCATCACATCATGAGCCAAGAGGATGGTGTTGAAGAGATGATACTCAAGTGGCATAAGGTCTTGGAGGATTTGAAGGTAATTAGGAAACAACGTTTCCAGATCCTGGTCAAGATATATGAGGGGTCTGAGCTCGATAATTTTGAGGAGTGGGTCCAAGAGGTCATGACAGCTCTAACCACATTTGAAAAGATTCTGACAAGACTAAATGAGAGGAGAGATGATAGTATGGCCTTTGTGAAGCAGTTGCATGAGTTTTTTGAAGTTTTGGACCTAGATCTATATGAGGATGATGATCATAAGATGATGTACTCTGTAAATAATATCATTGGACAATACATAGATATATTTCAGAGGGTCAAGATAAAAGAAGATTTACAACAAATGTTCTATCAGAAGGAGGAGATCCAAAAGATGGTGTCTTAGGAAGAGGAGATTAGGGCTTTTGTAGAAGAGTTACTTGTCTATTGAGATCATAGGCAAGAAGTTCTTTGAGAGATCAAAGTGCCCAATTTTGAGGAACTATTAGAGGTAGTAGATAGGTTGAGGAGAGCACATCCAGAAGTTCTCCCTATGTAGTGAGCATCCGATTCAAAACTGGCTCAATTTTGTGTATTAAAAAAATCAATTTGACACTTAGCCAATTATCTAGGAGGGGATTTTTGGCCCTTTCGGCCATAGGGAGTTTTCAGCCTCTAACAACTCCGTAGTAGTAGAGATAAGGTTAGCACTTCGCCAGTTTTGGGTGTTGCATTTTCAGACCAAGTATCGGGTTTTGGGTGTTTTTTGGGCACATCTAGGAGTTGACTCTAGTTCTCTCAGAGATCACTTCTCAGTCATCTGGGCTTCTTTCTTGGGATCATTTGGGCAAGATTGCAGGATCTCTTTTAGTCAGGACTACATAGAGCAACTAAAGCCAGTGATCTAGGGGGCAAACATGAAGATCACCACATGCATGAACCAGTTCCAGGCCATTTTTGAGATATCTAGTGCTTGTTTTTATGCAAATTCCTGTAATGCACAAGGTTTAATTCCATGCTAGGATAGTTTAACTCAGCTTTAGTAGTACTTTATTTAATGCAATCTCTAGTCTAGATTTCCTTTCAAGTTTTAGTTGTGGTAAAACCCTAGCCACGAAAATAAGAGTGGAGTTCTATAAATTGTAATAAAATGATGTAATGAGGTTCGACTGAATGATTAATACAAGTTATACAATTGGTGCTTCATCCATAGTGTGATTTTTCTGCTGTCTATATGAAATCTATGAATGTGTGATTTGCTCATTCTTTATTTCAAAGAGCTGATAAGTCTGCGATTTTTTAATTGGGTGTTTGCTAGTATCATATTGCTCTATTATGATGAATCTCTGAGAAGATCTTTCTTTGGTGCCTAAAGATTAACTTGTCTCACATGCACACGCATCTAGAGTGGCTTCATGATCTGATGAGTTTTGACTTATCATACATCTACATTGTTTGAATTTCATTGAGGATTGCATCCGTTCAGCTGAAGATTGTGACATGATTTGATCTCTATTGTGTGGGTTGTTGGAAATATAGATGGAGTAACTAAGAGGGGGGGTGAATCAGTTAACCACAAAAATATTACCACAGATCCCTTCAATGTCTTATTAAACCATTTACCACTGCTACTCGGTAAACATACAGAGAAATGTTGAAACTCGGTAATTGCAGTGAGTATTAATTATAACTAATCTTAAGAATTCATTAGTGATTAACATGCATGCATAAAGAAAATAAAATGAACACAAGAGAAACTAGATTTAACATGGAAACCCAATATGGTAAAAACCACCAATGTAACTAGTTACTATTTTTCACTCTTCTGAAGTGAGCCTTGTTAGGAGCCAAACCAGTTAAAGGTTACAAAACACACTGTTAGGTGTGACCTTGTTAGAGGATTTAATCACCCTGCTAGGAGTGGCCTTGTAAGAGGTCTTTGAAACAATTCAATAGAACTGTCACCTTGTTAGAGGATTTAAAAAATGGCTGTTAAACCAACTCTGTTAAGAGATTTTGAAATCACTACTACAATGGTAACAAAGTAACAATGAAGTAACCTGAATAGGATGCAACTGAATTGGTGATTATAGATCTCTATTTTGCTTCACTAGATCCTTCCTGATCAAATATAGCTTTGCTGCTCCTCAAGGATATCTAACCATCCTTCAAAATTTGCACACACCTTCC
Source organism: Chamaecyparis obtusa (assembly GCA_027943335.1). NCBI lineage: Eukaryota > Viridiplantae > Streptophyta > Pinopsida > Cupressales > Cupressaceae > Chamaecyparis > Chamaecyparis obtusa. The sequence continues at coordinate 394,402 of BSBK01006478.1, read as the reverse complement.
TTCAAAATGATTTGCATGTTCGCTCACAAACTTCCACACTTGTGCATTATTCTTCATAGTTTGAATTCACCACTTGACCTTCTATATATTCCATTTAGATTGTCAAGTTTGCACTAATAATCATTACCAACATTACTAATCATTACCACAGTCGGCTTGAATAAACAAACTTTATTCCTCAAATTAACAAAATTCTTTACTGGGCTGACCTTGTTCAGTAAACACTAATCCGAAAAGAATTCCTTTGGTGACCGAGTGAACTCAATTGCCACTTTGAATTTTGCAACATCCTTTGGAGACTGAGAGATCTCAGTAAACACAGAAAACTACCTTGCTGACTGACTGAGCTCAGTAATCACTAGGAACTGTTTTGCTGACCGACTGAGCATGATAATTGATATGACATTTGTGTGACATCAAAGACAACACACAATTAATCCAACAATCTCCTTTAGACAATTATATTCAACAATCTCCCTCTTTGGCATTGATGGCAACACAACATGTCATAGCACAATGAAATTTCACAGAAAACATAGAATAAGGAACATATCCTTAGCTTCATTCTGATTCTCATCTATGAGAACTCCCTCTATCAACAAACTTCTCTTTCTGACTATAAACTCTCCCTCTTAACTTCTCAAATTATCCTTCTTAGAAATCTTAAGAAATTTCTCGAAATGACAGAAAACTCTCCCTCTTTGACAACACATGCCAAAGATAACTCAGACACTACCGGTGAATACCAATGTACCTTAAGTACTAATTCATATGCAAGGATTCCTTGACTATGCTGCATCAACTAACTGATCTTCAACATGCTCTGGTTGATGCATCACTAAAACTTTATTTAGTGAACCTCAGATAGGGGAATGACCCCTAACTTACCTCTTAGATACAAGAATGCATCCTTAGGTAGTGGCTTGGTGAATATATCTACAATCTGTTCTTTTGTATGAATATATTCCAATCTAATTTCCTTGTCCTGCAACAATTCTCTGACAAAGTGATATTTTATAGCAATGTGCTTGGTTTTGGAATGCATTACTAGATTCTCTGAAATATTTATTGCACTTGTATTATCACAAAACATAACAACTGGTTCTTTGATCTCAACCTTCATGCCTTCCAATAATTGTTTAAACTAAACAATATTAGAGCAATTTATTGCTACAGCAACATATTCTGCTTCTATTGTGGATTGGGATGTGCAATTTTGCTTTTTACTGGGCCAAGATACCAGCCTCTTGCCAAGAAAGAATGCTCCACCACTTGTACTCTTTCTGTCATCAATGTTTCCTGCCCAATCAGCATTAGTAAACACTTTTAAGTCCAGATTGCCTCCAAATTTATACCACAAGCCTTAATCTTTAGTTCCTTTCAAGTATCTCAAGATTCTTTTGATTGCCATCATATGATTTTCTCTGGGTTTTGCTGAGAATCTTGCTACTATACCAACTGCTAAGGCAATATCAGGCCTTGTATGAACTACATATTGTAATTTTCCAATCATTGATCTGTATAAGGTGTAATCTACTTCTTTTGAATCATCATCTTTGGTAAGCTTCAGTCCAGTACACATGGGGGTACCAACTAGTTTTGAATCTTCCATACCAAACTTCTTAAGTATTTCCTTGATGTATTTAGACTGAGTAATGTAGATACCATTCTTGCTCTGCTAAATTTGAAGACCAACAAAGAACTTTATCTGAGCAAACATAGACATTTCAAATTCTTTGTTCATTTGCTCTAAAAATTCTTTGCACTAATCATCATTCCCTGTAAACACAGTATCATCCACAAATATTTCTGCCAAAACAATTTTGTTATCTGGTCCTTCCTTGATGTACAAACTACTGTTATCATTAGCTCTTTTGAAACCAATCTGAATAAGATAGTTATGTAATCTTTCATACCATGCTCTAGGGGCTTGTTTCAGACCATATAATGCTTTGTGTAACTTGTAGACCATATTCCTTTTGTCTGGATCAATAAAACCTTCAAGTTGCTCAATGTAGACTTCTTCATCAAGAATACCATTCAAAAATGCAAATTTTACATTCATCTGATATACCTTAAATCCTTTATGTGTTGCATATGCAAGTAGAGTTCTTACACCTTCTAATCTTGCAACAGGAGCAAAAGTCTCACCAAAATCTATGCCTTCTTCTTGAGAATATCCTTTACACACCAATCTAGCTTTGTTTCTTGATACTTGACCATCTTCATTCAACTTATTCCTAAATACCCATTTTGTTCCAATTACATTTTTATCTTTAGGCCTAGGTACAAGAGTCCATGTTTTTTTTTTCTCTATTTATTTTATTTCTTCATTCATAGCCTCAATCCAACTTTCATTTTCCAATGCATCTTTGACATTTCTAGGTTCAAAATCAACAAGTAAACATGTACCTTTTAGTTTACTTCTTGTCATAGTACCATCTAATTTGTTTCCAATAATCTGATCTAGTGTATGATGCCTCCTGACATACTTGGCCAATACAGGTTCCTTGCCTCTTGAATGAGTTACATTGTCATCTTCTTGAATTTCATCTTTAGGTTCTGGTTGCTCAGGCTCGGTAGATATTGGGTCGATAGCTTCAGACTGAGACTCAGGTCCTTGTGACTCGGTTTGAACTTCTTCTTGTGACTCAGTTGCTGTACTAGGCTCGGTAGATGCAGTCTCCTTATTGATAGATGTGTCTAGTAATGTATCAAGTTCAATGTAAACAAATCTCATGTAATCCTCTGATGGAATATGGATGAACTGACTGAGAGGGGGGGGGGGGTGAATCAGACAACCATAAAACTTTTCACAATTAATTCTTTGCAGATCCCTTAGGATATCTTAACACTGTTATCTGTTTTAGCACTCGGTAAATAGATTGCAGTAACTTTGAAGATGCAGAAAGTATTATCAATATTATCTTTAGATATTCATCAAAACATGTATATGATTGTGAAAGCAATTAAGAACACAAGAGACACAAGATTTAACATGGAAACCCAATATGGGAAAAACCACCAATGTATCTAGATACTGATTTTCACTTTTCTGAAGTGATGCCCGGTTAGAAGCCAACCCGGTAAAAGGTTACAAAACACACTGTTAGGTGTGACCTTGTTAGAGGATTTAAAACACCCTGCTAGGAGTGGCCTGGTAAGAGGTCTTGAAAACAATTCAATGGAATTGTCACCTTGTTAGAGGATTTATATTATGGTTGTTAAACCAACTCGGTTAAGAGATTTAGAATTCACTGTTACAATGATAAGAAGGTAACAATGAAAAAGTAACCTATATAATAATGCAACTGTCTTGCTGATTACAGATCTCTGTTCTGCATAATTCTGATCCTTTCTGATCAAATAAATCTCTGCTGCTCCTCAAGGATATCTGATCATCCTTCACAAATTCGCATATACCTTTCCTTCTTTTCTTCTGTAAATCTTCTGCTGTATTGTTATTTACTTTTCACTTTTGACCTTTTATTTATATGATTTTGGATTAGTCAAATCGACATTATTTAGTATAACAGTCGGCTGAATTAAGTAAACTCTATTTGCAAAAATCCTTCAAGGGCCGACAGTGCTCGGTGACCATATCTTTCTATAATCTTTCGGTGACCGAGGGAACTCGGTAAACACCGACAATTCTTTACCTTTGATAACCGACTGAACTCGGTAAACACTATCTTTTCTTTGGCAACCGAGTGAACTCGGTAAACACTATCTTTTCTTCGGCAACCGAGTGAACTCGGTAAACACTAAATTTTCTTTGGCAACCGAGTGAACTCGGTAAACACTAAATTTCTTTGATAACCGAGTGAACTCGGTAAACACTAAACTTTCTGTCTGGTAGACCGACTGAGCTCGGTAGAAGCTGATTGCTGCGGACTATGACATAGTGTGACATCAAAGACAATACATAATTGAGTAGCAATTTCCTTCAGACAATTATTTCCAACAATCTCCCTCTTTGGCATTGATGGCAACACAATATGTCATATCATAAGAAATTTGAAAGAGTTAGCTCGGTTTAGATTCAAATCTCCCTCTGTCAGCAAACTTCCATTATCCTGAAAATTTCTCCTTCTGACTATTTGAAAATTTCTTGAAGTAATAGTAAAGACATAGCAAACACTCCCTCTTTGACAACATATGCCAAAGATAATTCACATATTACCGGTGAAAATTAATGTACCTCAAGTACTGATTCATATGCAATGATTCCTTTAATATACTGCATCAACAAGTTGATTTTCAGTCATGTTCTGGTTGATGCATCACTAAAACTGTATTTAATGAGCCTCGGATAGGGGAATGACCCCTAACTTACCTCTTAGATACATAAATGCATCCTTAGGTAATGGTTTGGTAAAAATGTCTGCAATCTGTTCTTTTGTATGAATATATTCTAATCTGATTTCCTTGTCCTGCACCAATTCTCTGACAAAGTGATATTTAATAGCAATGTGCTTGGTTTTGGAATGCATCACTGGATTCTTAGAAATGTTTATTGCACTGGTATTGTCACAAAATATAACAACTGGTTCTTTGATTTCAACCTTCATACCTTCTAATAGCTGTTTAAACCAAACAATATTTGAACAGTTTACTGCAGCAGCAACATATTCTGCTTCAGCTGTGGATTGAGATGTGCAATTCTGCTTTTTACTAGTCCAGGATACCAGTCTTTTTCCAAGAAAAAATGCTCCACCACTTGTGCTTTTTCTGTCATCAATGTTTCATGCCCAATCAGCATCAGTAAACACTTTCAAGTCTAGATTGCCTCCAAATTTATACCACAAACCATACTCTTCAGTTCCTTTTAAGTATCTTAAGATTCTTTTGATTGCCATCATGTGATTTTCCTTAGGTTTTGCTGAGAATCTAGCTACTATACCGACTACTAAGGCAATATCAGGTCTTGTATGTACCACATACTGCAATTTTCCAATCATAGATCGGTATAGGGTCTGATCAACTTCTTTTGAATCATCATTTTTGGTAAGTTTCAGTCCAGTACACATGGGTGTACCAACTGGTTTTGAATCTTCCATTCCAAACTTCTTAAGTATCTCCTTAATGTATTTGGATTGAGTAATGTATATACCATTCTTGCTTTGCTGAATTTGAAGACCAACAAAGAATTTTATTAAACCAAACATAGACATTTCAAATTCTCTATTCATTTGTTCTGAAAATTCTTTGCACTGATCCTCATTCCCTATAAATATAGTATCATCCACAAATATTTCTGCCAGTACAATTTTGTCATCCGATCCTTCTTTAATATACAGATTGCTGTTATCATTAGCTCTTTTGAAATTAATCTGGATTAAATAGTTATGGAGTCTCTCATACCATGCTCTAGGAGCTTGTTTTAAACCATACAATGCTTTGTGTAACCTGCAGACCATGTCCCTTTTGTCTGGATCAACAAAACCTTCAGGTTGTTCAATGTAGACTTCTTCATCAAGAATTCCATTGAGAAATGCAGATTTTATATCCATCTGATATACCTTAAATCCTTTGTGTGCTGCATAAGCAAGTAGAGTTCTTACACCTTCTAATCTTGCAACAGGAGCAAAAGTTTCTCCATAATCTATACCTTCTTCTTGAGAGTAACCTTTACATACCAGTCTAGCTTTGTTTCTAGATACTTGACCATCTTCATTCAGTTTATTTCTGAATACCCATTTTGTTCCAATTACATTCTTATCTTTAGGTCTAGGTACAAGAGTCCAAGTTTTGTTCTTTTGTATTTGTTCTAATTCTTCATTCATTGCTTCAATCCAACTTTCATTCTCCAATGCATCTTTGATATTTCTAGGTTCAAAATCAGTAAGTAGACATGTACCTTTTAGCTTGCTTCTTGTCATAGTACCATCTGATTTGTTTCCAATGATTTGATCTGGTGTATGATGTCTTCTGACATATTTGGCTAGTATAGGTTCCTTGCCTTTTGAATGAATCATGCTGTTGTCTTCTAGGATCTCTTCTTCAGGTTGCTCGGACTCGGTAGATATTTGCTTGGTAACTTCAGGCTGAGACTCGGTCTGAATTTCTTCCTGTGACTCGGTTTGAACTTCTTCCTGCGACTCGGTCTGTGACTCGGTAACTGTGCTCGGCTCGGTAGATATAGCTTCCTTATTGATAGTTGTGTCTGTCAATGTTTCAGGTTCAATGTAAATGAATCTTCTGTAGTTCTCAGGTTCCCTTTTGCTTTCTTCCTCAGTCTTTTCTACAAACTCATCAAATTTTACATGTATACTTTCTATGACTTTGTGAGTAGATAAGTTCAGACATTTGTATGCCTTGCTTTTGCTAGAATATCCTAGGAATATTCCTTCATCACTTTTCACATCAAATTTATTTCTTCTGGATTCTTTTAAGATATAACACTTGCTACCAAATATTTTCATATAACTTACATTAGGTTTATAGCCATACCATAATTCATAAGGAGTTTTGAATGTGTCTTTCTTTAGTTGTACTCGGTTCAAGGTATGAACTGCAGTGCTGATAGCTTCCTTCCAGTACTTTATAGCGATGTTCTTTTCTATCATTAGAGTCCTTGCACAATCCATAATAGATCTGTTTCTTCTTTCTGCTATTGCATTCTGCTCAGGAGTTCTAGGAGCCGATACCTGTCTTTTGATTCCTCTTTCAATGCAGAAGTTGTTAAAATCATGGGAGATGAATTCACCACCTCTATCTGATCTTAAGCATTTCAATCTTTTCCCTGTTTCTTTTTCTACTCTTGCTAAGTACCATTTGAACTTTTCAAATGCCTTTGATTTTTCTCTTAAATACATAACAGTCATTATTCTAGAATAATCATCAACGAAAAGAATAAAGAATTTATCTCCAGTATAGCTTTGTATTCCAATAGGTCCACATAAATCAGTATGCACAATTTCCAAAATTTCTTTAGACTGATAGTTCTTACTTTTGAAACTAGTTTTACTCATTTTGCCAATCTGACAATTCTTACATAGACCAGTGTCAGGTTTCTTCAAAGTAGGAATGCCTCTAACCTTCTTGAATTTGCTTATTTTTATCATGTTATCAAAATTCACATGACATAACCTTTTGTGCCATAGCCAACTTTCTTCTATTTGAGCAATAAGGCATGAATATTCATTGAGATCAAGATAAAATAGGTTACCTTTTGTTTGTTTGCCTGATCCAATGAGTTTTCCTTTTCCATCCAGCAGTCTTGCTTGACCATTCATGAATTCAACCTTGAAACCAGTGTTGATTAGCTGTGCTACACTTAGAAGATTATGTTTTAGTCCTTCAACCCAGTAAGCATTATCACATATGAGTTCTTTGGTTAATGAGATTCTTCCTTTTCCTTTTATACAACAAGGTTCGTTGTTTCCAAATCTTACATTACCATTGTCACAGTCTTCTAGATATTCAAATTTTGTCTTGTCACCAGTCATGTGGTGTGAACATCCGCTGTCTATTATCCATATATCATCTTTGCTTATATGAGAAATAAGTGCTATCTTATCTTCATCATCATCAGATTCATCTTTTATAGCAATAAAGACAATTTCTTCTTCACTATCATCAGAATCTTTAGCCATAAAACATGATTTCTTACCTTTATCCTTGTATGATTTGAAATTCTTTTTGCCATAGTACTTGTGACTTTTCTTTTCTTCCTTGACTTGCTTGTTTGGGCACCTAGCTGCAATATGTCCAATTTCTTCACATGAAAAACAGATTAAAGGAGTTTTACCTTTATATTTACCTTTCCCTCTAGAGTACTTCTTTGCAAGTAATGCTTCTACAATTTCAAGATCACTATCAGAACTTTCTTCTGATTCCTCTTCACTGTCTGTCTGAACTTCTTTAATTTTCTTGTTCTTCTTTAGTGAAACCTTGGCCTCAAATGCTGATTCAATATTTTTGGAACTAGGAACATAGTTATCATAGTTGTCTAATTCAAAAGCTGTCAATCTTCCAACTAAAGCATCCAAGGTTATACTATGGTTTGTTTCACATCTTCTTTCTTGAATAGCTGATACTCTTATTGCATAGATAGGGAGTAGTGTTCTAAGTACCTTACTTATAACAGTCTCATCTGAGATTGTTCCTCCAGAAGCTCTAATTGCACTTACACTTGCTTTGATTCTTTCAACATATTTTGCGATGTTTTCATCTTCCTTCATATTCATCTTGTCAAACTGTCCTCTTAGGCTTTCTGCTTTGGCTCTCTTCACATTTGCATCACCACCATATATTTTCTTCAGTGCCACCCACATTTTATATGTAGTAGTGCAGTCTTTAATATCATCAAATTCTTCATAGCTGAGAGCAGATGTAATGTCTATCATCATGGTGTTGTGAGTCTTTTTATCTGCAATGTCTTCTACAGTTAATGCGCCATTAGGAATTGTGTATTCTTCATCAATGTATTTGCATCCTGAATCACCAATGGAAGCCAGATGAAGTCGCATGAGACCTTGCCATGCTGAAAAGTTATCTCTGTTAAGCTTTGGAATTTCCCTCTTGTAAGACATCCTGATCTTTAGCTTAGGTCCTTGAAACCCTTCCTGCAAGCACCAAAAGCTCTGATACCAATTGATGGAATATGGATGAAGTGACTGAGAGGGGGGGGGGGGGGGGGGGGTGAATCAGACAACCATAAAACTTTTCACAATTAATTCTTTGCAGATCCCTTAGGATATCTTAACACTGTTATCTGTTTTAGCACTCGGTAAATAGATTGCAGTAACTTTGAAGATGCAGAAAGTATTATCAATATTATCTTTAGATATTCATCAAAACATGTATATGATTGTGAAAGCAATTAAGAACACAAGAGACACAAGATTTAACGTGGAAACCCAATATGGGAAAAACCACCAATGTATCTAGATACTGATTTTCACTTTTCTGAAGTGATGCCCGGTTAGAAGCCAACCCGGTAAAAGGTTACAAAACACACTGTTAGGTGTGACCTTGTTAGAGGATTTAAAACACCCTGCTAGGAGTGGCCTGGTAAGAGGTCTTGAAAACAATTCAATGGAATTGTCACCTTGTTAGAGGATTTATATTATGGCTGTTAAACCAACTCGGTTAAGAGATTTAGAATTCACTGTTACAATGATAAGAAGGTAACAATGAAAAAGTAACCTGTATAATAATGCAACTGTCTTGCTGATTACAGATCTCTGTTCTGCATAATTCTGATCCTTTCTGATCAAATAAATCTCTGCTGCTCCTCAAGGATATCTGATCATCCTTCACAAATTCGCATATACCTTTCCTTCTTTTCTTCTGTAAATCTTCTGCTGTATTGTTATTTACTTTTCACTTTTGACCTTTTATTTATATGATTTTGGATTAGTCAAATCGACATTATTTAGTATAACAGTCGGCTGAATTAAGTAAACTCTATTTGAAAAAATCCTTCAAGGGCCGACAGTGCTCGGTGACCATATCTTTCTATAATCTTTCGATGACCGAGGGAACTCGGTAAACACCGACAATTCTTTACCTTTGATAACCGACTGAACTCGGTAAACACTATCTTTTCTTTGGCAACCGAGTGAACTCGGTAAACACTATCTTTTCTTCGGCAACCGAGTGAACTCGGTAAACACTAAATTTTCTTCGGCAACCGAGTGAACTCGGTAAACACTAAATTTCTTCGATAACCGAGTGAACTCGGTAAACACTAAACTTTCTGTCTGGTAGACCGACTGAGCTCGATAGAAGCTGATTGCTGCAGACTATGACATAGTGTGACATCAAAGACAATACATAATTGAGTAGCAACTTCCTTCAGACAATTTTTTCCAACATCCTCTAGTTCCCTTTTGCTTTCTTCTTCAGTCTTTTCTACAAACTCATCAACTTTCACATGTGCACTTTCTATGATTTTGTGACTAAACAAATTCAAACATCTATATGCCTTACTCTTGCAAGAATATACCAAAAATATTCCTTCATCACTTTTCACATCAAATTTGCCTTTTCTAGTTTCTTTTAAGATGTAACACTTACTACCAAATACTTTTAGGTAACTTACATTGGGTTTATAGCCATACCATAACTCATAAGGAGTTTTGAATGTGTCTTTCTTCAACTGTACTTGGTTTAAGGTATGAACTGCAGTGTTGATAACTTTCTTCCAATATTTCATAGCAATGTTCTTTTCAATCATTAGAGTTCTTGCACAATCCATGATAGATCTGTTCCTCCTTTTAGCTATTCCATTCTGCTCAGGAGTTCTTAGAGTTGATACCTGTCTTTTGATTCCTCTTTCAATGAAAAAATTATTGAATTCATGGGAGATGAATTCACCACCTATATTTGATCTCAAGCACTTCATTCTTTTCCCTGTTTCCTTTTCTATTGTTTCCAAATACCATTTGAATTTCTCAAATGCTTCTGACTTTTCTCTTAGATACATAACAGTCATCATTCTAGAGTAGTCATCAACAAAGAGAATAAAGAATTTTTCTCCAGTATAGCTCTCAATTCCAATAGGTCCACACAAATTAGTATGCACAATTTCCAAAATATCTTCAGACTGATAGTTTTTACTTTTAAAGCTAGTCTTTCCCATTTTACCAATCTAACAATTGTTGCATGGACCAACATCAGGTTTCTTCAAAGTAGGAATGCCTCTTACTTTCTTGAATTTGCTTATTTTCACCATGTTATCAAAATTTACATGACATAACCTTTTGTGCCATAACAAACTTTCTTCAATTTGAGTAATAAAACATGAGCATTCACCAAGATCAAGATAAAACAAGTTACCTTTGGTTTGTTTGCCTAATCCAATCAGTTTTCCCTTGTCATCTAGCAGTCTTGGTTTGCCATGCATGAATTCAACCTTGAATCCAATGTTGATTAGTTGTCACTTAGAAGATTATGCTTTAGTCCTTCAACCCAATATGCATTATCACATATAACATCTTTGGTTAATGAGATTCATCCTCTTCCTTGTATACAACAAGGTTCATTGTTTCCAAACCTTACATTACCACCATCATAGTCTTCAAGGTGTTCAAACTTTGTTTTGTCACCAGTCATATGATGTGAACATCCATTTTCTATGATCCATGTATCATTTTTGCTACATGAGAGATAAGTGCCATCTTATCTTCATCATCATCAGATTCATCTTTTACAGCAATGCAGACAATTGCATCTTCACTATTATCAGAATCCTTAGCCATAAAACATGTTTTCTTACCTTTATCCTTGAATGATTTGAAATTCTTCTTACCATTGTACTTGTGACCTTTCTTCTCATCCTTTCTTTGCTTGTTTGGGCACCTAGCTACAATATGACCAATTTCTTCACATGAAAAATAGATTAAGGGAGTTTTACCTTTGTATTTACCTCTACCTCTAGAATATTTCTTTGCAAGTAATGCTTCAATAACTTCAAGATCACTATCAGAACTTTCCTCTAATTCTTCTTCACTCTCTGACAAGATGTCATTTATTTTCTTGCCCTTCTTAAGTGAAAGTTTGGCCTCAAATGCTGATTCGATATTTTTGGAAGTTGGAACATAGTTGTCATAGTTATCCAACTCAAAGGCTATCAATCTTCCCACTAAGACATCCAAAGTTATATTGTGATTTTCTTCACATCTTCTTTCTTGAATAGAAGATACTCTTATTTCATAGATAGGGAGTAATGTTCTGAGAACCTTACTTATAATAGTTTCATCGTCAATTTTTCCTCCAGAAGCTCTGATTGCACTAACACTTGCCTTGATCCTTTGAACATATTTTGCAATGTGTTCATCTTCTCTCATTTTCATCTGATCAAACTATCCTCTTAGGCTTTCTACTTTGGCTCTATTCACATTCTCATCACCACCATAAATTTTCTTTAGCTTGTTCCACATTGCACAAGTAGTTGTGCAGTCATTGATTTCATCAAATTCTTCATAGCTGAGAGCTGATGCAGTGTCTATCATCATGGTGTTATGGTTCTTTTTCTCTACAATGTCTTCAATAGATAATGTGCCAGTAGGAGCTATATATTCTTCATCAAGATATTTGCATCCTGAATCACCAATGGAAGCCAGATGAAGTCTCATGAGACCTTGCCATGCTAAAAAGTTATCTTTGTTAAGCCTTGGAATTTGTCTCTTGTAAGACATCCTGATCTTTATCTTAGGTCCTTGAAACCCTTCCTGCAAGCACCAAAAGCTCTGATACCAATTGTTGGAAATATAGATGGAGTAACTAAGAGGGGGGGTGAATCAGTTAACCACAAAAATATTACCACAGATCCCTTGAATGTCTTATTAAACCATTTACCGCTGCTACTTGGTAAACATATAGAGAAATGCCGAAACTCAGTAATTGTAGTGAGTATTAATTATAACTGATCTTAAGCATTCATTAGTGATTAACATGCATGCATAAAGAAAATAAAATGAACACAAGAGACACCAGATTTAACGTGGAAACCCAATATGGGAAAAACCACCAATGTAACTAGTTATTATTTTTCACTCTTTTGAAGTGAGCCCTGTTAGGAGCCAACCTGGTTAAAGGTTACAAAACACACTGTTAGGTGTAACCTTGTTAGAGGATTTAATCACCCTGCTAGGAGTGGCCTTGTAAGAGGTCTTTGAAACAATTCAATAGAACTGTCACCTTGTTAGAGGATTTACAAAATGGCTATTAAACCAACTCTGTTAAGAGATTTTGAAATCACTGCCACAATGGTAAGAAAGTAACAATGAAGTGACCTGGATAAGATGCAACTGAATTGCTGATTACAGATCTCTATTCTATTTCACTAGATCCTTCTTGATCAAATATATCTTTGCTGCTCCTCAAGGATATCTAACCATCCTTCAAAATTTGCACACACCTTTCTTCAAAATGATTTGCATGTTCGCTCACAAAATTCCACACTTGTGCATTATTCTTCACACTTTGAATTCACCACTTGACCTTCTATATATACCATTCAAATTGTCAAGTTGGCACTAATAATCATTACCAACATTACTAATCATTACCATAGTCGGCTTGAATAAAAAAACTTTATTCCTCAAAGTAACAAAATTCTTTACTGGGCCGACCTTGCTTGGTAAACACTAATCTGAAAAGAATTCCTTTGGTGAGAGAGTGAACTTGGTTACCACTTTGAATTCTGCAACATCCTTTGGAGACCGAGAGATCTCGGTAAACACAAAAAGCTACCTTGCATACCGACTGAGCTCGGTAATCACTGGGAACTATTTTTCTGACTGACTGAGCATGATAATTGATATGACATTTGTGTGACATCAAAGACAACACACAATTAATCCAACAATCTCCTTCAAACAATTATATTCAACATGGGTTCCTCATCTTCTCGGTCATTTAATTCGCATGGTGGTCTGATTACTAGCATATGTCTATTAGGTTTCTTTCAAGTATTTCCTTTCAATTTTATTGTTACCTTACTCTTTATAACCTTCCTTGCAAAGTTGCTTTCAATAGGATAATTTAAATTTATATTGTTTTCATTCCTTAAATATGAAAATTGAATAAAAAAGAGAGATATTGTGGAATCCTAAAGTTTGTTTTGCATTTTCCCTTAAGAGAAGAACTAGCGAAGGCCTCCTTGATAAAAAATTCACATCTGTCTTCCATTGAGTTACCCAAGTAGCTGAGACCCAGCCATTCGGAACCTTGAGATTGATTCCATCAATCTTACAAGAGAGGGGTTTGTTCTTATAGATTCCTAGTTGTTGTCTTCATGCAAAAATGACCCTCAACAGAAGTGGCGCTAGAAGGAGGGCCCTCAAAAGGGACACCCCAGAATATAGGATCATTCTCCCTCAAGAGATTCCAACAAGTCCTTAGATCTTCACCCAACAAAGGGGATTTCGTTGAACTTATAGAGTTTTGTAGACCTCACAGTAGCAAAACAAAGCATGGAGAGGACACCTCAGATCATTCAGATCTTCCTCCAATTCCAACCATTGCTACCTCACCTGCTGCTCTGCCACCCCCAGCTCCGATGGCATTTTTTTGCAAATGCCCAAAGTTCCCCACTAGACTTGCAAGGATAGCTCCATTAGCTACCCAAAAATCCTGGAAAGTTCTACCCATGATTCATCTATGGAGAATCTAGGACTGGGGAGGAACACGTCCATGCATTCAAAGAATTGTGCAATCAGAAAGAGATTGCTCATCAAGATGTCATGTCCTACCTCTTCACATACACACTGGGAGAGTTTGCATATAATTAGTATTTGAACTTACCACGAGGATCCATTACTACCTGGCAGGAGTTTGAAACAAAATTCCTTAATCAATTCAAACTATATGTGGATCTGACAACTCTCCATCACCAGTTCATTTTGGTAAGAAAATAACTCAACAAATCTATCGCCATGTTCAACCATCATTTTCAGAAGATGTATCAGAAGCTTGAGGCCCCATACATGGTGCCGGTCGGTGTCACCATACAAGTATAGTTGCACACCTTGGACCCACTAATGTCCATATTCCTGAAGAGATTGCCTCTAGGAGACATCAACACTCTAGAAAAAGTGTGTAATGAAGCTATTTTGTTCACTCAACAAATGGATCTGCAAGTAGGAGGAAGGTATGGTGTCCCACCTACATTGACAAACATGATCACAACTGGTCCTTTCATAGAAAACAATCAAGTACCAATGCACCAAACCCTAAAGATCAACCCAGTGCCAACTCCATATGTTGCTTCCCCACCTCTGACCATCACATACCCAGGGTATGACACACATAGGGCTGCCTTGTGTGAGCAGAAGGTTGCTGTCCTGAACGAGCCAGACCAAGCCCTAGTCAATGAGTTGGATGCCATGAAGAAGACATTGTCCCAATTAACTAGGGAGATCACATAGATGAAGCTCAACCCAACTCCAAATCATGGAAATCCCCCATGACTAGCTGCTGCCCTGAATAATTACTCTTAGAATTAGAATCGTAGCTATGGCAATTATAACAACAACAATAACAATAGTGGGGGAAGTTATGGGAATGGCTCTCAAGACAAGCAATTTGGACAATAAAGGATGAATGGGACTTGGAATACACACCTAAAGAATGGTAGTATCCCTACAGATAATGCCAATTTCTTCAGTTCATCAGAAACCAGCTACACCCAAGGTCCCAGTATGCATCAGCCAGATTTTGAGTATAGTGGGGAGTATGATAATCAAACCCAGGATCCTAAGAGCTCCCAGGCTTGTTTCAACACCATGGCATTTGAGTCATATGATCCAAGTGTAGATGGAACTCCAGTCAATAGCACTTCAGAGGAAGAGTTCATTTTCCCATTCAACCAAGAGAGCCAACCAGAATATTCTGAGGCTCATGCTTTCCAAAATAGTAATAGAAATACCCATAATTTGAGAAGCAGAAGGGAGCCCTTGACAGATGGCATTCCTCCAAGTATGAAACCCACTCCACCTAATCCAAGGGCTAACAATAACCCTATACTATTGAGGGGACCTAATACCACTGATGTCTAGACAAGATCATATCAACCGACCGCATCAAAAGGCCCAGTCAGGGCCAATGAAAGGTATAGTGTGGTAGAGGAACTGAAAAGGGTTAGAATGAACATGTCAATGTACAACATTTTGTAGAGTTGTCCCACTCAAAGGGAAGCCCTCCTAAAGACCTTAGATCATTCCAAGCTAGCTTCCCCAAGCAATAATGCCAATGATGTGTCTAATGTGAATGCAATAGAAGCAATGCCGACCATGTTCAAAGACAGGGTCGAAGTGCCTCCATTCTTTCTCAGCCTCAAAATATTCAGGAAAAACCTACACAACTATTTGATCAACTCAAGTGCTTCATGTAATGTGATGCAACTGTCTATATGCTGGAGACTAGGAATGAATCCTCAACCAACTAATCGCGTGGTAATCTAGCTTGATAAAATAGAAGTCAAAGTCATTGTGGTTTTGAAGGACACACAGATTCAACTAATGGTTGACCCTAGGATCTAGGATTGCATCGATGTTCATGTGGTGGACATCCCAGAAACCTATGGCATGATGCTCAACTGGGAATGGACACAATCTTTGAGGGGTTGGTTCTCTATTGATTTTACCCAACTTTGGTTGCCATGGAAGGGGCTCAACAATCAAATTAAGATTGATGCAGAACCTAAACTCAAATAGATGATAATAGAGTATAATGCCCCAAATGAAGTTCCATTCTCATAGGCCAATTTAGGAGTATATCATTTTGACAAAGCCTTCGCATTCAGCCTCAAAGGTGATGAGGATTCTGATAATAGCCCAGTGCAAGGATTAATAGATGCCTAGATTTCAGATGAAGTCTTTGCAGAATTGATAATAGGCATGAAAAAGAACATGAGACACCTTGGTAGAGATGCCGACCCAAATATACTTATGTTACCAGGTTACTGTCACCTCCATCAGACCAATCATTTGGAATTTACCTACCAAGACTATCAGCAAGAGGTTATTCGGGTAGTCAGCCAGATGTTAGACTCACCCGAGCTTATTGAAGACACAACAAAAGGTTTAAAGGAGGAGGATCCCCCCTTTCATGAACAACTTGAGGTCCCTACAATAGAGGTTTTTCTGCAAGAAGAATGGAGTTCCTCTGATGATGGATGCTTGCCCCCATGCGATGAAATATGGTGTGAGGCCCAAGAAAAGCAAAAAATGAAATGGGTCCCTCTATCAAGAAGGGAACACCCTGATGACGGGACATCAGGGACCTTAGAACCAAAAGACCTATCATCTCTCCTAGCTTCTGGTGAACCCCAAGATAAGATACCTCCATTAGAAGTGATTCCAAAACCCCAAATCAAGAGATCCTTCAATAAGAATCACTCAATTTGGAAACTTCATTTTGATGGATCCAAATGTAAGCTAGGAGCAGGAGCAGGGATCAAGTTAATCAACCCTCATGGGGGCTCATATTATGCCACCTACCGGTTGTAGTTCCTTTGCACTAATAATGTTGTTGAGTACAAGGCTCTAGTTTGAGGTCTCCTCCTCGTGCATGAGAGAAAGGTAAAAGCAATTTTCGTGGAAGGTGATTCACAATTGATCATCTAGAAGATCAAAAGCCAATACTCCTATATGGATAAATGATTCATCTCATAATGCAATCACATTTGGGATTTAATCAAAAATTTTGAAGCCTTCAGCATTCGAAGCGTCCCAAGGAGAAGGAATACAGTTGCCGACGCTTTGGTAGTGTCTACAAGTTCCTTGCAATCGCTAGAGAAGTCTAAGTTGAGAAAGTTATCCATAGAACTTGTGGCTATGCCCATTGTCCCTAATAACATAAGAAATTTCCAAGTATTTCATGATGATCAACAAATCTTGGAATTCATTATGAACACTGGGATCTTTGAAAATAGAACATTGATGAAGAAGGTGAAACAAAGGAGCCCGATGACTTGGGGATTTTGAACTTGAAAAAAAATTCCATTCCGAAGGGCATGGTGGCTTTAGAAAATATCTTTGATAAGGATGAATAGGCTAGAGAAAGAGGGAAAACCCTAGTAGTAAATGGAGATGATTGTGAGCTCTACAACCTGGGCACACAACTCGAACCTAGGGAGGTCTGTATAGGCAAGGTTGGCACACCAGAGGAGAAGAAATAAATGGTCAAGCTACTCACTAAGTACAAGGATGTCATATCATGGTGCTACAAAGATCTAAAGACCTATGACCCTAGCATCATAGCCCATAACATCCCGCTAAACCTAGATGCTAAACCTTTCTGCTAGAGGCAAAGACCAGTCAACCCAGTGATCGAACCAGTGATCCAAAAGGAGGTACAAAAATTGCTTGATGCCAAGATAATTTTTCCCATCAGGCATTCAACTTGGGTAGCCAACCTGGTCCCCATAAGGAAGAAAAGTGGAGAGGTTCAGCTCTGTGTGGATTTCAAAAATCTAAATAGATCTTCTCAGAAGGACAACTATCATTTCCCTTCTCTAGACGAAGTGTTACAAGTAGTCAATGGTTCTCAAATGATGTCCTTTCTAGATGGCTACTCAGGGTACAACCAAGTCATGGTGAAGGAAGAAGACCACTTGAATACAGCCTTCACTATGAAATGGGGAACGTTTTCCTACCACCGCATGCCATTCGGCCTAATCAATGTAGGAGCTACCTTCCAATGGGCTATCGATGAGGCATTCAAGGGTCTAGTCAACATGGGAATCATTATATACATGGATGAACTCACAGTTTTCTCTAGGAATCGGGTGGACCACATCGAAGATTTGTGAAAATTTTTTAAGAGGTGTCAAAGCTATGGGATTTCCTTGAACCCTAAGAAGTGCATTTTTGGGGTGACACAAGGTAAAATCCTTGGGCACATTATATCTAAGACAAGTATCACGATTGACCCCAAAAGGATCGAGGCTATCCTTAAATTGGTCCCACAAAACATCAGGAAGGAATTGAAGTATTTTTTTGGGAAAATCAACTTTGTCAAAAAATTTATCAATGGATTTGCAGAGATAGTGCACCCCTTGAATGATATGTTTAAAAAGGATGCTAAAATCAAATGAAATGCTCTGGCCAAAGGGATGTTTGAGGAAATCAAGACATCCATTGCCACAGCTCCAGTCTTGGGTAGTCCTGATTATCTGCTACCATTTAAAGTCTACTCTTTTGCTTTAGAACATTCATGTGTTGGGATCCTCAAATAGAAGAAAGAAGGTGAAGATGAAAGACCAATTGCTTTCATGAGTTGCCCACTGAAGAATGTAGAGCTCAAATATCCTAGTTTGGACAAATAGTCTTTCACCTTGGTCAAGGCTATCAAAAAATTCAGACATTACATATTACGAAGTAAGGTTATTGCTATTGTTCCAGATCCAGCAGTGAAATCTTTTCTAATTCAAAATGAACTCAGGGAACGAAGAGGCAAATAGATGGCAATATTGTAGGAGTTCAATATTGAGATACAACCAATGAAACTGGTGAGGGGTCAAGGTCTCACTAAGATGATAGCCAAAATAGAACAAGGATTGGTGTGCTAGGTATACACCAGCAAAGGAATAATCACTAATGTATGGTATCAAGACATAGTCTACTACTTGCTGCAAAACTGTTGTCCAGATGGATTGAATGGTTCCCAAAAAAGAGCACTTAAGAGTAAGAGCAGTTTATACATGCTGAAAAATGGAAAGCTCTACAAACACAATTATGACAGATTATATCTACAATGTTTGGATTGAACAAAACCGGAGCTAGTTCTCACAAAATTTCACAAGTATGGTATGAGACATGGATCAATAGAAGCCATAGCTCATCAAATACTAAGATCTAGCTATTACTAGCCAACTTTGCTCAAAGATACCCATGAACATGTGCACTCTTGCCATGTTTTCTAAATCAGCACCATTCGAGAGAGACACCTAGCGATGCCCTTAAAACTAGTATATGAGGTGCATCCATTCACCCAATGGGGGCTAGATTTCATGGAGATGATCAATCCCCCATCCTCAGTAGGCCATCGATACATCTTGACTGCAACTAATTATTGTACACACTAGACAGAGGCACAGGTTATGAAGAACTATACCACCGAGGTGATAATCAAATTTCTAGAGGATTTCATCATCACAAGGTTTGGCATGCCCTTTTTCCTGGTATGCGATAATGCTCCCTGATTTTCACCTACAAGCCTCATTTAGTGGGCTTTCGAGAACCAAGTAATTCTTAAATTCTCCTCCAATTACTACCCGCAAGGGAATGGAGTTACTGAATCCACCAACAAGAACCTAACAACAGTAATCAAATGCCTATTGGATGACAATCCTAGAGACTAGCATACCCAGTTGAAATATGCTCTGTGGATAGATTGGGTCAGAATTAAGAATGCCCTGGGGACTTCTCCCTACCAATTAGTGTATGGTTTGCAACCCATCTTTCTGATGAATCTAAAAATAACAATCTTGAGATTCATGGATCAATACATCAAGGGTGAGGATTGGGTGTAGATTCATCTTATGAATTTGTTGAACCTCGAAGAAAAATGAACCATGGCCCTAGAACATGTAGCCAAACACCAGGTTATCGTCAAGTGATGATTTGACAAAAGAGAAACTGTGAAAGCTTTCTATATTTCTGATCTGGTCCTAATGTGGGACAAAGCAAAAGAAAAATCAGGAAGCCACACAAAATTCCAACATCTGTGGATAGGTCCATTTCAAATAGCTGAGATCCTGGGAGAAAATACCTTTCAAATTAGTTCTCTCGATGGAGAATTGGTCCCATTACCAATCAATGGCCAGATTCTGAAGCACTATTTCAGGACTTGATTGGTCCCTTGTACTCTATTGTATATTCTTGTATTATATTGTTTTTGTCTATTTCATTGGGTTGGAGTCAATCTTGTCATCCGTGTCTTTTCTTTGTTTGTAGGGGGGGTCTACGTTTTCTTTTTTAAGTGGTCCTTTCAATTAGCCCAGGCCTCAAGTTAAGCTTCCCATGGCTTGAATTACCAAGATAGTTCTATCTTGCAGTGAGCCAAGGATGGGGATAGGAGGAAAGATTTCTCTTTTTTAGAATCCTTAGGAGTGTAGGCTGGATTGAAGCATCCTAAACACTGAAACACACTTTAAAAGGAAAACTCCAAGCCATGAGCTTCTCTAGGTGAGATTCCAATTTGCACCAGGAAGTTCCCATAGTCATGAAGAAAGCCTAAAAGCCAGAACCCTTCCTGGACTGGAATACTAACTAAAAAAAAAAAAGAGAGCAAGGAAATGAAAGGGAGGAATGCATAAAGATGAGATAAACAAAGAGATGCTCGAAACTAGGACATCACAGTTTAAGCACTGCCCCAGTTTTCCAAAAAAAAAAGGAAAGAAAGAGCTACAAAAGGCATTTTGTAAAGCCACAAGGAGCATTGAAGCAGTTCACATGGAATAAAATTTGCTGATAGATGGGTGCTTTCAAAGAGACTTTCCCCAAAGCTTAAAGTAAATCGAGTCTAAGAGCCCTCCTATGAAGTTTTATCACTTCTACTAAAGCTCGTCTGTAGTCAGGAAAGGGTGACTTTGACAACCTCTATTGGGGCTATCAATGCCTGCCTGGTAATAGAGCAAGGTCAAATTGACTTATGGTCAACTTTTGATTGATGGGCACTGATCTGGCAATGAGAGGTGGATCATCAAGGGGAGCTCACCACAAGAGTTTTCCAGGGAAATTGAAATCACACCCTCACACACTGGATGTAGAAATCATGGTTTTATCAACCTTGGTGATGTTGAAAGGCACACTCTATCTGATAATCTTTGTACTTGGCTCATTGAGCATCAAGGACTGTCTCTAGATCAACTGGCTATGGGGAATTTTCATCATTTTTTTGTTTGAGCTATTTGTTGTGGTCCCACAACCATGCTCCCCTTTCATGGCCCTTATGGCCATAGGGGCCCCCCTTCTGCTTTTTTCTTGCCTTGTTTTTGTCATCTTTAGGATTGGTGTCTTTCATTTTGTAGTTTGTTGGCCTTTTCGGCCTTGTTGGCCTTTTCAGCCTTGTTGACCTTTTCAGCCTTTTAATCCTTGTGTGTCTTTCAGACTTTTGGAAGTCTGAAAGCATGAAGAATAGGAGGAGTGAACCAAAAGGCCTTGTCAGCCCTTTCAACCCTTCCATATCTTTCAAAGATAGTCATTGTCCGAAAGATAAGTTCATGTGAGAGTCGGCTCATCACTGAGTCAGACCTCTCGCCAAGTCAGACCTCTCAGCATTCTCGGCCTTTTGGAGTTTTGAAATGCCCAAAAATCCAAAAGGCCAATGCACAGGGTCGTTGACGTCAGCAACCCTGTGAGCCTATAAAAGGAAGTGAGGGTTTTTTAAACCCTCACTTTGCCTTCTCGCTCCTCTGAATTTTTTGCGGTTGTTGCTCCCCATTTTTTCCATCTGAGTGCTTTTCTGTGTGGTTTTCTTTTATCTTCCTATTGGTCATCACCATTTTCATTTTCTCCTTTCTCTATTTTTGCCTTTCTAGGTGTTGTCTTAGGTTTAGGGTTTTGTTTCCGACCCTTTTTCAGCCTGGTCATTACTTTGTTGGTTTGTCTAGTCAGCCTCTTTCAGCCTTTGGGATCGGCAAGGCAGTCCCCTTGCGTCCCTCTGTGAGTTCATGGTCGAATCTCACCACCGAACCCATTTTTGGGTTCCGGCCCTTAGCCCTAGTTTCAGACTTTCGGGGTCTGAAACTTCTAAGGCACGATCAAGATTCGAAGATTTTTCTAAGTGTAGATCCCCATCGACACTTTGGTGTTTTCACACACCCAAAAATCACATGCCTCGAAACACTGACGTCGATGAAAAAATCTTAAAGTATGGAATCCTTTCGGCATTTTAGGGTTTTCACATACCGAAACATCACATACCCCTGAAACATCGAAAGTAGTGCTTTGGCCTTTTTTTTTGTGCTCTACAGAATTTTAGCCCTTTCAGTCCTATTGGATTTGATAGTGTCCGATAAGTGTGAAAGGCTGAAAGGGCCAAAGTGTCTGGTGTTTGCTTTAATAGCATAGTTTCAGCTTTTGGCTTTGCTTTCCTGATGTTTTCTCCTCCTGTTATGTTACTGATTCCAAACTTTTACTATTTGCAGATATGGTCGAGAAGGTACTCACATCACCAGCAATGAAATACCAATTCAAAGGATACCACCCACCTTCTAAAGTAACGGACTTGTATGTTGGAATAACTGATACTGACATTGGGAATGTAAGCTGGAATGAATATCTGAACAAGTGTGCTCAACCGGTGGGCTGTTCAGAGGATTGCATGTCATTGGTCCACTATTCCCTGGTGAATGCAATGGCACATCCGGTCTCTATCTAGTTAGCAGAGCTCATAAATACACTTGCCAGTTGCTATGTGCTAGATGAGTGCATGGTCAAAAATAGTATGGGAGAAGTGGTCCTAGACCTGAGGCCTAACAATATCCAGGATGTTTTCAATCTACCCAAGGAGGTAGACAAGTTCTTCAACTTCAATATAAATAGGGGGATGGAATTTTACAACAAGGATACCCAGAGGGCCCACAACATTGTCAACAATGAATACCTAATGCAGCCATTGCCCAAGAACGGGCTGGATAGAATTGACATGAGGAGAGGTTATATGAAAGAAGATATCCAAGCCACTATCACAATGATAAGCATGGTGTATGGCCTACCTAAGTCCCACTAGTTGGAACCCTGGATGATCTTCCTCATCCAAAAGATAAAAGAAAGACATGCAAGATTCAAATGGACCTCTATTCTGAGTGATCAGTTGGATGAGTAGCTAATTTGGGTAAAGATAGATCCGCACTTTTACATGACATCTTATGTTGTGTACTTACTAGCCACCAGGGTAGTATACCCAGGGTTGACCAAGGTGGGAAACATTGGGGAACCAAATACATGGCCTTTTACTTTGTATCCTCAATTGGTATGAAAGGATTTTCTCACACATAACAGCCTTGAATTCAGGATGGTTGATGATGCCTTCATCTTTGCACTCATCTAATCCATTGAGGTTGACTTTTCCAAAAGGCTATCAGTAGAAGTAGTGGCTAAGGTGAAAGCCATCAGATAATTCTATATACAGTTCAAAACATTCACATACATCCGGGTGGTAGGAAGCACTTTAGCACCCAAGAAGCTCCCAAGATACCCTCCTGATAGGGTGGTTCTACTAGAGATAGGTAGGCAATTGTCTGATGCTCATGAGTATATCAAGCATAAGAAGAAACACTGCTGGATCTTCCCTATTTTAGTCGGTCCTCATTGTGTTCTGGACATGAAATTTTGCAAGTCTTTGGTCAGAGAATGGGATGAATTCCCACTAGCAACCTACAGTCTAGTAAGGCCACATTCCAACCCCATTGGTACATACAACCACATAATGGGAAGACACTACGTCCATGAGCCACATGTTGAAGATCATTGGGCCAATTATGTCAATGATTATGAGGTGAGAATTTGTGACTATTACCGAATGAGCATAGAGTTGGCGCAAGGTGCCCTTTCCCTAAAAATTCCATAGAAGGCAATAGATGTAGATTCTGATAAAATCATGGATTCTATATATAACACCGATAAGGTGTATAATAAGGCCATCTTAAATGCAATAATAGATCAGGATGAGAATGATAGTATGGACTTCAGGGCCCAACATCTGGTCAAGCTGACAAGATCATGGGTTGCTCATCCTTTTCCAATGCAACCAATTCCTATAAAGAAACTCCCCGAGAAGTCATCTCAAGGAAAGAAGAAGGGGGAAAAGATACTGGAACCTCGATTTAAAGTGGCTGCTCCTCTAAAGCCTAGGACTGTATATCACCATGAGCACCCCACCACCTATGGTCTAGTCACACACTCCAAGAAAGTGAAGCCCAAAATGAGAGGAAGCATGGCATCCCCAGATGCACCTCTTTCTAGTGATCTAGGTTCTCCAAGCTTGGCCAAAAAATTAAATTCAAAATAGTAGGACCCAAGCTGACTGGAGTGAGCAAGGGCCATGTTTACAAATGGAAAGCAATGGATCAATTCCTACGTAGCTAGAGGATTTAGCAGATGAAGATGAGCATGCATTGGATAACATTCCCCTCATCAAGAGGACCCGATCAGCAGGGTTTCTAAAGAAAAGAAGGGTAGGGGAAGATGATCCCAGGGATGGCAAAGGGGCTATTCAAGTAGAGCCCATGAACTTGGATTCCCTAGGTGATGATGAGTTCCACATCTCTAATTTTGTAGGGCTCCATGGATTTCAGGAGCCAGTTCAACAACCTCCTATGCAATTCACCAGTCTCTTTGGTAACATGGGGAAGGACCTATAACAAGAAGCCCAAACACAAAAGGAGGTTGAGAGGGTCAATGACCAAGAAGGAAGTATAGAGTGTGAAAAGGAATTTTCAGAAGGGGTCACAGTGAAGGAAGGAGTAAGTGCATAGGTGCCATTGGCTGCATCCTTTTTGCCCCACCCCCACCTCATCCTTCCACGCTACCCACCTTTCCACCTCAAGAGATTCCTGTCACTTCTGAAAGTACCCCTTCATCTCAGCAACCTTCTTCTCTACATATTCCTTTTCCAACTCCCACCCCACCAGTATTTTCAACCGCTCCCCTCATGTCTCCTATGCCTCCCCCACTCAGCATTCCTCCCCAATTCCATGTTGAGTTGATGCCTCAAAGTTCACAGAGGCCAGAGAAGGAAGTTGAACCCATCAACAAAGAGGTGGGAGAAACTCAAATTGAAGAGTCACACATAGAAGAAGAACCACCTACGGAGGAAGATAGGCCTCATATAGATGATGATGAGAAAATAGTTAATGAGCAGCAAACTATCGAGGAACAAACCATCAATGAACAAACTGCCGATGAACAAACTACCAATGAACAAACTACTGATGAAGGGGCCACTATGAGGTATCTTGATAGGATTAGGTTCATTGGTTGACATCATGATGCATGAGCATCCTGCTTGTAAGAGCAATCTTGCATCACCAAAAAATATTTATGTTTTTGTATTCAATAAGGGCTATCTTGTGCAGAGCTGCTATTTATGGAAACTTGCTAGTTTTAGTAAGTTGGTCATAAATCTTAGAATGTTCTGATTTTACATGTGGAGGTTCATCTCATTCATATCAGCCTACCAGTAAAGTTTCATGGCTAGATCAGGTCTAGTTTTGAAGATATTGAAGATTTTTGGTATTACTAGCAGGGTACTGAAACTTTGAACTCAGTTTTGAAGGCTTTAGAGGCTCTGAATGAGGTAGAAAATTTTGGTGATAAGCGCTTCCATCAGCCAAGCCTATAGAGAACATCATGGCCTTTTTGAAATGGGGTTATAATAGTCAATCAGGTCAATTGGTGATGACTTATGGTCTCTGAAAGTTGGGTCACCTGAAATGGCAAAAAATGATTTTCCTTCAAAATTTCTATTTGGTTTTCAAAAGTTATTTTGAGCCGACTTTGATGTAATAAATTGAAAAATAAAATAAGTCTAAGTTTGGTCAGCCCTAAGGGCTAAATTTCTGGAACCTTCCCGTGCGATGGAAAGTGCCTATATAAAGAAGGCCCATAGTGTTGTCTAGGGCAGTTCAGGATAGTAGATTTGGGTATTGATTCGAGGCTTTGTCCTATAGAATATTGTAAGGGAATGCCCATGTGGCTTTGCATATTGTAATTCTAAAAGTTTGTAATTCCACATTTGTGGAGATAATAAGAAGCCAATTTTTTGTTCCTGCATATTGTTGTTGTTTCTCTATTTCTATTATGTGAAGCACCCTTCGTCACATCATGAGCCAAGAGGATGGTGTTGAAGAGATGATACTCAAGTGGCATAAGGTCCTAGAGGATTTGAAGGTAATTAGGAAACAACATTTTTAGATCCTGGTCAAGATATATGAGGGGTCTAAGCTCGATAATTTTGAGGAGTGGGTCCAAGAGGTCATGGTGGCTCTAACCACGTTTGAAAAGATTCTGAAAAGACTAAATGAGAGGAGAGATGATAGTATGGCCTTTGTGAAGTAGTTGCATGAGTTTTTTGAAGGTTTGGACCTAGATTAATATGAGGATGATGATGATAAGATGATGTACTCTATAAATACTATCATCGGACAATACATAGATATATTTTAGAGGGTGAAGACAAAAGAAGATTTACAATAGATGTTCTATCAAATGAAGGAGATCCAAAAGATGGTGTCTCAGGAAGAGGAGATTAGGGGTTTTGCAGAAGAGTTACTTGTCTTCTGAGATCGTCAGCAAGAAGTGCTTCAAGAGATCAAAGTGCCCAATTTTGAGGAAGTATCGGAGGTAGTAGACAGGTTCAGGAGAGCACATCCAGAAGTTCTCCCTATGCAGTGAGCATCCGGTTCAAAACTACCTCAATTTTGTGTATTAAAAAAGTCAGTTTGACACTTAGCCAATTCTGCATTAGGTGATTTTTGGCCCTTTCAGCCATAGGGATTTTTTTTCCTCCGAAAACTCCGCAATAGTAGAGATAAGGTTAGCACTTAGCCAGTTTTGGGTGTTGCATTTTTAGACCAAGTATCAGGTTTTGGGCATTTTTTGGGCACATCCGAGAGTTGACTCTAGTTCTCTCAGAGATCACTTCTTAGTCATCTAGGCTTCTTTCTTGGGATTTTTTGGGAAACATTGTGGGATCTCTTTCAGTCAAGACTACGTAGAGCAACTAAAGCCAATGATCCAAGGGGAAAACATGAAGATCACCACATGCATGAACCAGTTCCAGCCCATTTTTGAGATATCTAGTGCTTGTTTTTATGCAAATTCTTGTAATGCATGAGGTTTAATTCCATGCTAGGATAGTTTAACTCAACTTTAGTAGTAGTTTCTTTAATGCAATCTCTAGTTTAGATTTCCTTTCAAGTTTTAGTTGCAGCAAAACCCTAGCCGTGAAAATAAGAGTGGAGCTTTATAAATTGTAAATAAACGATGTAATGAGGGTTAGCTGAATGATTAATACAAGTTATACAATTGGTGCTTCATCCATAGTGTGATTTTTCTGCTGTCTATGTGAAATCTATGAATGTGTGATTTTCTCATTCTTTATTTCAAAGAGCTGATTGTTTGTTTGATGATTTCAAGTTTGTGATTTCTTAATTTCATGTTTTCTAGTATCATATTGCTCTGTTGTGACAAATCTCTAAGAAGATGTTTCTTTGGTGCCTAAAGATTAACTTGTCTCACATGCACACACATCTGGAGTGGCTTTGTGATCTGATGAGTTTTGACTTATCATACATCTGCATTGTTTGAATTTCATTGATGATTGCATCCGTTTAGCTGAAGATTGTGACATGATCTGATCTCTATTGTGTGGGTTCCTCATCTTCTGGGTCATTTAATTCACATGGTGGTGTGATTGCTAGCATATGTCCATTAGGTTTCGTTCAAGTATTTCCTTTCAAGTTTCTTGTTACCTCACTCTTTCTAACCTTCCTTGCAAAGTTTCTTTCAATA
The DNA here is from genome assembly GCA_027943335.1 of Chamaecyparis obtusa. Classification (NCBI taxonomy): domain Eukaryota; kingdom Viridiplantae; phylum Streptophyta; class Pinopsida; order Cupressales; family Cupressaceae; genus Chamaecyparis; species Chamaecyparis obtusa. The sequence goes on along the minus strand of BSBK01006478.1, from coordinate 366,425 downwards.
GGATAATTTAAATTTATATTGCTTTCATTCCATAAATCTGAAAATTGAGTAAAAAAGAGAGATATTGTGGAATCCTAAAGTTTGTTTTGTAGTTTCCCTTAAGAGAGGAACCAACAAAGGCCTACTTGATAAAAAATTCACATTTGTCTTCCGTTGAGTTACCCAAGCAGCTAAAACCCAGCCATCCGAAACCTTGAGATTGATTCCATCAATCTTACAATAGAGGGGTTTGTTCTTACAGATTCCTAGCTATTGTCTTCATGAAAAAATGACCCTCAACACTTACTAGTACAAATAATACATTGTCTCATCATTGTGCAACATAGTCAAGTAGACTTTGTAGTATTAAGATAGCTCAACCTTTCCTTAGGTGCTATTGTTACCAACCTAACCTAGCCCCATAGAAACACTCAAATAGATATAGTACTATCCTAAGTTGCAACATTCTTACTAGTTAAGGTTTGACATCAATGACAATACAACAATTATTTCAATTACAGTTTCCAACAATCTCCCACTTTGGCATTGATGACAACACCATATGATATCGCCTGAATAACACATGGATTACCAACCAATCCAAAAACTTATTTGTCCATTAGAGAATTATTTATAATATCCTTAGCTTCATTCTAATTTAGAATCCTATAAGCCTCACTTTTGTGACTATCAGAAGTATTCAGATCTATTCAGATCTCCCTCTATCTTGATCCTTCATTTCAGTTCATCTCCCTCTTTGACAAAAATGCCAAAGCAGCAACTAAAACATACATCCATCAGATGTAGATAATATCTGTGCAGCTCAGTGTTTCTCCCTCTATCATCTTGCTTATGACTAATTCCTTATCTTTTCTTCTTTACACAACTCTAGGCTATCCCTAAAGTGTGACAATCTTCTGCATCAATTTGTCAAATTTTTTGTTGTAGCACATTTGATGTAGTGCTCCTAGCTTGTCTAGGCAGCCTTAGTTAGCGGGATAACCCCTAATTGACTTCTCAAATACTCATGAGCTTCTCTGGGTAAAGCTTTAGTGAATATGTCTACTAATTGTTCTTTTGTATTCACATATTCCATTCGGACTTCTTTATCTTGTACTAATTCTCTCAAGTAGTGATACTTGATTGCAATGTGCTTGGTCTTAGTGTGCATCACTAGATTCTTAGAAATATTGATAGCACTTGTGTTGTCATAGAAAATAACAATAGGTTCAGTGATTTCTTCTTTCATGCCTATCAACAATTGTTTTATCCATACCAAATTTGAATAGTTTACTACAACAGCGACATACTCAGCCTCGGCAGTAGATTGGGAAATGTAATTTTTTTTCTTGCTTGTCTAGGAGACTAATCTCTATCCAAGAAAGAAAGCTCCTCCACTACTACTCTTTTTTTCATCTACATTTCATGCCCAATCAGCATCTGTATAAACTCTGAGTTCAAATTTGTCATTCTTCTTATAATATAGACCATATTCAGCAGTTCCTTTCAAGTATCTCATAATTCTTTTCACAGCCATCATGTGTGTTTCCTTAGGATTGGCAGAGAATCTTGCCACAATCCCAATAGCTAGTGCAATATCTGGTCTACTATGTACATCATGTTGCAATTTTCCAATCATGGATCTGTACAAAGTTTGATTCACTTCTGCAGCATCATCATTCTTAGATAACTTTTGTCTAGTAATCATGGGAGTTCCCATTGGTTTAGCATCTTCCATCCCAAAAGTTTTCAGTATTTCATTAACATACTTAGACTATGTAATGAAAATTCCATTCTTCCTCTGATATACTTGTAAACCAACAAAGAATTTGATCTCACCAAACATACTCATTTCAAATTTAGTTTGCATTTCATTGAAAATATTTTACACAATGTATCTTGTCCACCAAAAATAATGTCATCCACAAATTTTTTTTCCAACAGGATACCTTTACCTTCTTCATCTTTCATGTATAGATTTCTTATGCCATTTGTTCTTGAAAATCCAATCTGTATCAAGTAGTTTTACAACCTCTAATACCATGCTCTGGGAGCTTTCCTTAATCCATATAGTGCTTTGTTTAGTTTTCACACCATGTGTCTTCTATTTGGATCAATGAAACCTTCTGGCTATTCTATGTAAACTTCTTCTTCTAGTATACCATTCAAAAATGTAGACTTGACATCCATTTGATATACCTTGAAATCTTTATAAGTAGCATATGCAAGCAGAGTTCTTGCTCCTTCCAATCTAGCTACAGGGGAAAATGTCTCCCCATAATCTATTCCTTCTTCTTGTGCGTAGCCTTTGCATACTAGCCTAGCTTTGTTCTTAGTGATTTCACCATTTTCATTCATCTTATTCCAAAACACCCACTTTATTCCTATAACATTTTTGTTTTCAGGTCTTGGCACCAGAGTCCAAGTATCATTCTTCTCAATCTGGTCAATCTCTTCATTCATTGCTTGTATCCAATCTTCATTCTCCAATGCCTCTCTAGTTGACTTGGGTTCAAATTCACAAAGTAGGCATGTTGGATCCTTAGACTTACTTCTGGCCTAAATTCTAGTATTTTTGTGTCCAATTTTTTGTTCAGGCTTGTGATGTCTTCTTACATATTTTGCCAAAAAAGGTTCAGCTCCACTCTCCTCTATTTCATCATGTTCCTCAACAAGATTGTTAGATTCAACTTCTGAATGCTTGGCAACCTCTTCCTGATATTCAACAACATTTTCTTGTAGCTCGACATGTTCTTGTTCTCTTTCGACACTATTTTCTTGATGCTTAGCAACATCTGTTTGTTGCTTGGCATTGCTTATCTGAGACTCATCATTAGGTGCAAGTTTGTTACTTGCCTCTTCTTCTTCCTCAATGTACACAAAAGATCTATAATCTTCTGGTTCTCTTTTGCTGTCAGCTTCATTTATTTCTGCATACTCATCAATTTTGACATTTACACTTTCCACAATTTTGTTAGTGTTAGAGTTCAAACACTTATAAGCTTTACTTTTTGTGGAATACCCTAGGAATATGCCTTCATCACTCTTAGCATCAAACTTTCCATTCCTAGTGTCTTTTAATATATAGCACTTACTTCCAAATATTCTAAAGTATTTAACACTTGGTGCATGCCCATGCCATGATTCATAAGGTGTTAGATTTGTACCTTTCTTGATCTGTACCCAGTTAAGAGTGTAGACAATAGTGCTTATAGCTTCTTTCTAGTATTTATGTGCCACATTATTTTCAATCAACAATGTCCTTACACAATCCAAGATAGATTTGTTTCTCATTTTTGCTATACCATTCTGTGGAGGTGTTCTAGGTGCAGACATCTATCTTTTAATTCCTCTAATGCAAAATAGATGAAATTCATTTGATGTAAATTCTCCACCTCAGTCAAATCTAAGACATTTCAGGTTCCTACATGTCTTCTTCTCAACCTTAGCCAAATACCACTTAAAATTTTGAAAAGCTTCAGATTTTTCTTTTAGAAACATCACATGCATCATCCTAGTATGATCACCAACAAATAAGATAAAGTATCTAGCACCACAGTAACTTTGTACACCCATAGGTCCACAAAGGTTAGTATGAACCAAATCTAAAATGTTTTCAGAAATAAAGGATTTTCTCTTAAAACTTCACTTTGTCATTTTTCCTAATTGGCATTCCTTGCACATCACATTCTCAGGTTTCTTCAATCTAGGTAGACCTCTTATCTCTACCAGATTGTCAAAGTTAACATGACATAGCCTTTTATGCCATAACCAAATATCATCAAGTTGTGCAATTAAACATGTTTATTCAGATAGGTCAAGATAGAACAAATTACCTCTAGTCTGATCTCCACTTCCAATTAGTTCTCTAGTAGCATTAAATATTTTAGCTTGCTTGTGATGAAATTTCACTCAATAACTAGTTTTGTTAAGCCGATCAATAGTTAACAAATTATAATTAAGACCTTCAACCCAATATGCATTTTCACAAGATATCTTATCAGTCAGTTTAATCAAACCTTTTCCTCTAATAGGACATGGTGCATCATTACCAAATTTTACACTTTTACCTCTGTAATGATGTAAGGTCTCAAACTTATTTTTGTCACCAGTCATGTGATGTGAATAACCACTGTCAATAATCCATTTATCATTCTTGTTCACATAGGATATCAATGCAGTTTTCTCATCCTCATCAGATTCATCTTTCATTGCAACATATACTACCTCAATTTCAAAATCATCACTATCAGTGTCAGTTTCTTTTTTAGCAATGTAACAAGATTTCTTACCTTTTCCCTTGTAGTCTTTGTTCCATTGGTAGCTTCTTTCATCTCTTCTATATTTGTGTTTGCTTTCTCCTTCATCATCTTTATCCTTTCTATTAGGACATCTAGAAGCTATATGACCAACTTTATTACATGCAAAAAATCTAATAGGTATTTTACCTTTATACTTTCATTTTCTCCTTCTCAGTCTTCTAGCCATAAGAGATTCTAGATCTTCTAGTTCTTCATCAGAAGTGTCACTGTCACTTTAACTTTCACTTTCACTTTCACTGATGCATCTTTCTTTTTCTTTCTTTGGCTTGTTCAGAACTAGTTGTGACTTGAAAGTAGATTCAACATTTCCAATGCTTCCAACAGTGAAATTATCATAGTTAGAGAGCTCAAAAGTAGTCAGCTTACCAACCAAACTTTCCAAAGTAAGCACATTAGTAGAGTTGCATCTAGATTCTTGAATAGCTGAGATCTTAATAGCATATATAGGATGTAGGGTTCTTAGTACTTTCCCAATTATAGTTTCATCATCAATAGCCCCATTTGATCCTCTAATAGCATTCACAACTTCTTTTATTATACCACAATATTGTGCAATGTTTTCACCTTCTTGCATTCTCATTTCATCAAACTTACCTCTAAGACTCTTAGCCTTTTCTTTCAGTACATTTAATTCACCACCATAGATCCTTGCAAGTGCATCCCAAATATCCTTAGCAGTTGTGTAATCCTTAATGTCCTCAAATTCTGGATAGCTTAGGGCAGATGCAATTTCTAGCATTGCCTGATTATGTTTTTGCTTAGCTCTCATTTCTTCGATAGTCAAAGGTGTGATAGGTGAGACATAGTTATTCTTAATGTAGTACTTTGAAAATTCACCAATACTAGCTAGATGCAGCTTCATCAAGCTTTTCCATGTAGGGAAGTTTTCCTTGTTCAGCCTCGGTACCTCCTTCTTATACATCCTGAGCATTTTCTTCAAGCCCCTTTAAACTTGATTTCTGTTAACACTAATAATAAGAAACAAAGCTCTGATACCAATTGTTAATATGATTTAGAATAATAGAGAGGGGGGTGAATCAGTTGTTCTCAGGTCCTGATGTATATAACAATCTCGAAAACTTTTCCTTAAATTAGATCCAATAACCAAAACAAATATGATTATCACTGATTCAATAGTAGAAAGATACAATAATGCAGTCCACTACCCAGCTATAAATTAACTTGTAAAACACAAAAATGTTCAAACCAAAACATTCACACAAGTATTAACACTAAGATTTATAGTGGAAACCTAATTTGGAAAAAAACCACTTTGTAACATGCTACTATTATTTTCACTCTTCTGAAGTAAGCTCGGTAAAAATCCAACCCTATCAAAGGTTACAATACACACTGTCAGGTGTGACCTAGTTAAAGGATTTCAATCACCTTGTTAAAAATGAGCCTAGTCATAGGACTTACATACAATCCATTAGAATGCAACCTTGTTCAAAGGATTTAACATATGACTATTAGGTCAACCTCTATTAAAAGGATTTTGACTGTTACAATGGTTAGAAAGTAGCAACAATATTTATCTTAAAAATATACAACTCACTTTGCAAATATCAGATCTGATTCCGTACACTAATGCTGGTTTAATGACTTTGAAACTTTGTCATCTCCATCTCTGATCGACTTGGAACTTTTCTTCAAGCAACCACCATAATTCTCCTTCATCCCTTTCTGCTTATTCATTCAATAAAACTTTACTAATCTTCCAACATTCTCTATTCACCCATGCACTTGCATATCCAAATGCTTAGGTTCCCTTTATACTTTCCTCAATTAGGTTAACTCATCTTATGCTACTCAATCTCATTCGTAGATCTTAGGGTTAGGTCAGATTCATTGAATCTACCCACTTCATGTTCTTTGGCTCCTTTTCTAGAATCATCTTAAATCTCTTAAAGATTTACAATAAAATGTTTATAGTGCATTTAATTCTTTCAAACAATCAATAAATAAATTCAACACGTTTTACATAATCCAAGAATTCAACAATGTCGGCTCCAAAATTAAATTCTCTTAAAATATAAAATTGTTGATGCTTGGTCAATACTATGATCAACTACTTAGTCTTCATGTAGAAAGATCGGTCATTACTAAAAATATTTCCTTGGCTTATACTATCTTCCTCGACAATTAACTGTCATTCGGTCAACACTAATTTTTCTCGGCATACATTGACTCGGTTGACACTAACATTACTCAGCTTAAACATGATTTTTCCATTCTTTTCTTGGTCAAGCCTACCAATTTAGTCTTCAATCTTACTAGTATAAACAATACATTGCCTCATCATTGTGCAACATAGTCAAGTACACTTTGTAGTATCAAGATAACTCAACCTTTCCTTAGGTGCTGTTGTTACCAACCTTTCCTAGCCCCTTAGCAACACTCAAATAGATATAGTACTATCCTAAGTAGCAGCAGTCTTACCAGTTAAGGTTTGACATGAATGACAATACAACAATTATTTCAATTGCAGTTTCCAACATAATTAGCATTGATTAAAAAAGGCAATTCTAAGACATTTAGGTTCACAACCTACTTGTGCTATCTTTTGCTAGCCAAGCATGTGGAAATATTAATGAGCAATGGCAACAAGCTTGAAATTCAGAGGGGGACATGTGCTCCAATATATAACTAGACACCTCCGATGAGAATGTATGATAACAGAAGGAATTACAGTAATTTTGTAGACTTCTTTTTGGCACCACTGTACAAAAAAATAACAAGCACTCCAATGCCTAGATTGTTTTCTTCATGTAGGGATTGCATCCAACTTGGAAGCACAATTCAATTGGCTAATTGGTACTTAATGGAAGATTACACTGTGCTAAGGTTTTATGGATCATAACTGCAACCCCACAAACTTCCAATGCATGTGACAGACAAGGTGTTTGTAGTAGAATATGTAGTACAACTAGAGAGCATATATAGACTCTTCACTGGCCATTCAAAGAAGAGCATATTCCCTTCCTTACCTTTCTCAATTGGAAGGTTAACATTTGAGAGAAAGACATTCAAAGTGGCAAATTTTTTTATAGATATTTTTTAATTTGATTTAGAGTGGTACTTGAAGTATGATCCACTCAACATCATTAAAACAATGCTTGTTGCTAATAAGAACTCTGCAAACTTATTTCAACATGAAGTAAACTATTGCTAGAGAAGTTGAAAAATAAGGATAGCTGGAATGACATTACAAAAGAGATGGAGAAAGTTTCCGGTGAGGAAAATTTTTTAGTTCAACAGTTGTCATCACAAATTATGACAACAATAAACTAGGGCATTGTATAGCCTAGGATGTCCTACAATTTCTGCGAAAAAGCTACTCATCCATCAAACATAAAAATACCAAAGAGAATAGCAGAAGCTTGTAAGGATAGAAAATGGACTAAAATGAAAGTGGATGATTTTTGGAGTATGAGAAAGGATGTTGGTGAACCAAAGACCAGTGAATATTTGGATGAAATAGATGAGGATATAGAGTTTAAAAAATTGTGGAATTTAGAGCATCCTAACATGGCATACAACAGTGAGAATGATAATCTAGACACTAAGGATGATAATCCACCAATTGCATTTACTCTAGGGACTGGGAGTCAGAGTGGAATCAGCGAGGACCAAAAAATAGTATATAACAAATGGGCAGTCATTGCAGAAAAAATGGGTTATAAAGGTGGTTGTTTGGGTCCCAAAAGAGAAGGCATCTGGACTACAATTGAGAGAGAAATAAATTCTCATGATCATGGTGCAGACCTTGGGGTTGAATCTACTGCTACTGGGTCTGGTAGTGGCACTGGTACCAGTGGGTTTGGGAAACTTATACAACAAGTTCCCTCTCTAAAGAGGCCACTAGAATCTACACAGAATCCCATAGAAGAAGATAGTATCAAGAAGCAAAAGCTTTCCACTACTAGAACAATGACAAAAATGACATTCGATCCTAAACAATTGCTTACAATTTCAGGTTCAATAAAACCCTCTAGAAGTTTAAATAATCAAAGAGCATTAGCTAGATCAACAGGCATTCCAAGCTCTACCTCTGGTTCACCTTTCAAACATTCAAATCTTTCTGTAACACCATTTTTTCATTTGAAAGATTTTAGTAATAAATTTGCAGAAAAAACAACCAAGAATAAGGAAAGAAAGAAGACATTGCTGACTGGTGCCCTTACTACAGCTATGGAGAAACAACCTACATCCAACAAGGTTTTTCCAACATATGACCCAAATAGAGACATGATGGAGTTCATGGTTGTTATTCCACCAAAAAAAGATGGAAACTCGCCAGAGAGTCAAATAGATCCGTATGAATTTCAAGTTAACACTCTCCAAATGGATTTTTCCAAAGTTAAAAATGTGGACAAAATCAATATGTCAAAGTCTACAAACCAAGTGATTTACAGTGCACTGCTAAAGCTGGAAAGAGAGAAAAGCGAGCTCAAGAAAAATATAGAAAAGTTATAGGCAAACATTGGCAATGAAAAAGAAAAGAGGAAAGCTTCAGAGAACAGTTTGAAAGAATTACAGAAAAAGATTAAAAAATCAACTCTACATCAGCAGCTACATAGTAGGAACATGCAGAGGTAGTAGTGAAGGAATAGGAGCAGGTAGAGCTGAAGGCACCAAGGGGAAAATTAGTAGAAATTAGTAAACAACTAGAGGAATAAAGAGTCAGTTCACAAAAGTTATTTAAAACCATGGAGAGTAATGTTGCCTCCAACCAGGAATTGCAAAAGCAATTGGACTCTCAGGTGGATAAAGCCAATCATTGGGAACACAAAGCAATGGAAGAGAAATAGAATTGTGAAAAAATGGCAGAAGAGCTAAAGAAGGCCATTAATACAATTCAAACTTTAACAAATACTAGTAATAATTTAGTGAAGATTACAAAAGAACACATTTGGGGCCAAATAGTGGGGATGTCTCATAGCTTGTGTGAGTGGTTTGAAATACTTCAAAGTATGAGAGTATGTTATTTGAAGCTCCATAAGAACATTGAACAAAACATGGATGTTGTCAAGAAAGAAAAGGAATAAAATATATTTATGCAACAACTCTAAAGTAAGAGTGATAGTTATCTATCAAACAAGGGAATTAGCACCCGCTTTGATGCCTCAGTAAAGGTATCAAGTATCATTGTAAAATGTGAGAAGCTACAGGAAGCATAGGAATTGGATGGCAAAGCTAAGAAGAAGATCACAAAGATGGAACAAAGGAAAGTGAATATGGAAAGTATTGGTTTGCCTAAGGGATTTGACGCAAATAAGTTCATTGGAATAGAGTCTTACAAAACAAGGTTGCAGGACAAAATAAATATTGATTTACGCTTTCTTCCTACAGACATGTCTCTTGATACATTCATGGATTTCATCAAAATAGTGAGAAAATTGAATGGAATTTTAGAATCAAGAGTGTTGTCAAGTCACACTTCCAAATATGAATTGCTAACAAAGTTGTAGGAGTGTGACTATACTATGAACCAAATTGTTCTGCCATCAGAGGATTTTTGGACTGGCCTACAAAGATTGCTCTGAATTTTGAACTACTATATATTGTAATATATTGCAAATGAATATAAAACAAATTGTGCTCTATCTAATTTTCATGTTTTCCAATTCAATGAATGTTGAGTTACTCTATTTTATTCTGTTATTCTTAGTTGATTTACTCTGTTATATGCTATTGGAATACAAAATTTCATTCAGGAATTTCAAATTCAAATATGAATGATCATTGATGATATGATACCAACTACACTCTACAGTAATAATACTCTTTGTTCTCAAATTTTAATGATGAAACATAAATTATAATACATTATTTCTTTTCTAAAATGAACATTGAATGATAGGATATAGTAGTTAATAAGTTCAAAAAATACCTATTGATTGCTATTGCTAATTTAGCAAAAATTTCCTAAATTTGCCAATTCATCTCTGCATCGTCATCGTCATCCAATTCTAGTATTCCACTTCCTTCATTGTTATTTTCATTTTCATTTGTGTCTTCTTCACTCTGACCTCCACTTCTATGACTCCCATCGCCACCTATACTTGTACCACTCGGAGTTGCTATCAAAGATTGGTTAATGGTGTTGCCCAACCCTCTTCTTTTGCATCTTTTCTTCCAAATTTCCATTTCATTTTGATAAGGAAAAGTATTGACATCATACCTAGATGTGTAGACCTTCAAGCATGTTTCCAAATTCTTGTCTAGTTTGTTTCTTACCTTTGATTTTAGGAAGCCCAAAGCAATGAAAACTCTCTCATCCTCCACTGAACCCAATATCATGGTTTGACATAGATCAACAAGCTTGAAGAAATCTAAAATTTCTTCACACAACATTGTGTTCTATTTTAGTTCTATCCAAAGCTTTGTTGTCGAGCCCTCTTCATGTGGGTTATGGATTAATTGATATTGATGCTTCATAGTCTTTGAAAAAGTGCATGATTGTTGTCTAAGAAGACCCTCATCTAAAATTCCATTGATAGTCACTACATTGAATTCTACAGATTTGCAAAATTCCTTTATCAAAGTCAACAGCCTATTACAATAATCTTCCTTAGAGTTTAAGGACCAATATTGAGGAAACACAATTGTCATGGCCTCAAGCAGTTGTTCATATGGGAATCAAGATCTTATTTCAGAGGAAACTTTAAAGGCTATGTCCCTTTCATTACCTGCTATAGACTCAACAATCTTGGTAAACTCTTCCCTTGTAACTCTTGTAGCTCGCTTCTTTGGGGAACAGTAGTACATTGGTATCTGAAACCCCCTTACACAAACACATAAATCCCCATTTTCAGCGATCTTTAAATAATTCTCAGGATTGTCCAAATCTGTTAGTTTCTACCAGTGATTAAATCTTTCATCAGATAAATTAAGTTCATTTTGATAGAGACTATCGAGGGCTTGGCATGACATTTTATGCAAGCAAGCATATTCTGCAATATACATGGCTCTTTGCTGGGCTTTTTTCATAATGACCGTCATTTCTTCTAGCATGGGAAGAAGAGATGCTAAAGTCAAAAGTGTCTCTATATTACTTAACGTCTGAAGTAGGTCGCCACATCTCTGATTTTTTGCATTGTCCTAATTTTCGTACATCAGTCCAATCAAAGATTGATATTTAGAAAAAACTCGATGCGCTGGTCCATTCAAAGAGATCTATCTAGTATCAACATCTTTAAGAAGCTTGTTTCCATTGGTAATTCCATTAGAAAAGTGCTGAAATTCCGTAAAACATTTGGGACTTCGATAAAAATATGAGTACAACTCTCTTACTAAATCTTCAACCTTGTTTACTAAAGGAAACTTCTTCACAACTCTAAAAGCAAGATTCATCCTATGGGCCATACACTGAATACCAACAACATATGGTGAACAAGAAGCCTGGATCTTTATGAAAAGACCATTCCTTTGACCTTGCATTATTGAAGCTCCATCTGCTCCAACACAGAGAAACTTCTTCGCTATTATCAATTCATCCATAGCTCCATATTCAATTAAATGGCTCTTTACTAATTGCAATAATGTTTCTGATGTCGCATTGTCCGTCAATTTTGTAACAGTTAGTAGATGTGGTTGGCAGATATTATTCTATATAGTATAAACATACATGCATACCCAAAAATTATTATCTATTTTCATAACTTCATCTAAGGACAATGCAATAAAGGTTGACTCTTTTATTTTCTATGTACATCCTCTATTTCAACCTAGGCAATACACTTGCCAATTCCCATCCACTGTTTATTGACCAATGAGTGACAGGATAGTTAGGAACTTTCAGAAAGTTTAACAAACCACTCATTTCTAGATCTGTCATTGGACACCCTATGCTCAAAATATGGAAAACATTACTTAATTGAACAACTTTTGTACATTCCTATACTTCACTTGCTTTTGCAAAAATAACATTAATAGAACCTTGAACTTCACCAGGCTTCGTCTTAAATTTGTGAAACAAATAACATTCCTCAGCATTCCTTTTATGTTGACATTGGTCCTTTGTTTTATATCTTACCACTTTTATTTTCTTTCCATCAACAGTTGAGGTTTCGTAAACCTTACCAACATGTTTCTCTATGGTGTCTAGTTTAAGCTGCAACCACTTTTCCTTTTTATACTTCCAACTACAAATCATACATCTGCATTCTATTGGCAGCTCACCTATAATTGGATTTTCCATGCGTTCAATGAATGGATACTTTTCCACCCAATCAAATTTAAAACTCCTCAACATCTCCCATTGAAAATCAATTTTTTCTTTTGATTTTCCTCTCCCTTTAGTGTTACTATTAGTTGAACCATCATCATCACCAAAGTCGATCAATTCATCCTAGTACTAGTTATTTACTTGGAATTCTTCTTCAAGGTCATCTTCATCAGAGATATCAGGTTCTGAAACTTCGTCACCAGATTTATTAGGCTTCCCAATTTGTTCATTAGATTCTTGTGTAGGTTGAGAACCTTGAAATTATACAGGTTCCTCTGATGATGTACCTTCCTCACTTTGACCAACACTATTGTATCTACCCCCTCCAAAGTATGAAGATGTATTTCTGCATTTCGTTAGCCTCTCTTGGACATCTCTGTAATACCCCAAAAATGGGCTATAGGTTCATTAATCTTCTATATCGACACATCAAATGAAATTGACATCAAAGTCCTAACCTAAGGCACATCAGAACATCATCGAATCCTAATTGATTATCCTAAATTCTGCATTAGGGAATATTCTTAGCAATATTCCTATTTATCATAATTATCTTTAATTTAATAGTTATTTGATGATAAATCCAATTTATCCTAAAGTTTGATTAATTAATATTCTCAATATTTAATTAATTAGATTTGATTCTACCACTTAATTGTTTAATTGAAGTTAATTCTACTTATTCCTAAATTGTATTATTTAATTTTGACAATAAATCCAAAATCCTATGAATAATTGATTAAATTCTTATTTAATTGATTAAAGCAAGTTGTCAATTCTTAATAATATTGTTTTTGAATAAAAGTTTGAAAAATAATTGATTAACCCATAAATCAATTGTTTTATTTTTCAAAATCAGTTGAGTTGGAAATACATCACTTTATTATTAATTAATTCATATTAAAACATGCACAATCAAGAAAAGCAGACAACTATTAATTATCAATTAAAGCTAAACTCTATTTTGAGTTAGACTCTTCTTTTGCATGTTTTAGTGAGTTAAATATCTTTTATTTAAAAAAATAACTCAAAAATCAACCTGAGTTATTTGAGTGATTTATGGCTTCTTCTCATGCACCTCCAAAGTCCTAGATTTCTATAAAATCAAGGCTCAGCTCTTCACAAATCATCTCATAATTTGCAAACTTATGCTAGTGAATTGCTATCTGGAGAATCGAAGCTTCTTTTCGAATCAACCACGTTTTGTGAGATCACTTTTGTTTTCATATTATTGTTAATCATTTTAGCATATCAATTTCCATATTAGCATAGATTCATATCAAGTTTTCATCATATTATTACATCTAAAATCCAAAAAAAAAAGATTAATTGCATTCATATTTCATATCAGTTTTGCATTCAAATCCTTCATTTAGGTGTCATCAAGGTCACTGATCTCGATACAATCTAAGAACATCATACTCACACCTATTAGAAGGCAGTAAATTGCCTGGTTAATTTAGCTTTCAATTCATTGCACAATTTTGATTTTAACTAACCTCTAATGTTTTACTGAAGTGTTGTGTCTACAAAATAGGTACAAAATTCACACGCACATTTTTGACACCCACCGTGGGGCAACCCACCTTTACATGCTAGTTTTGATTTACTTGGAGACTAAAACCCTAAATTTTCAAAGATTTAATTTTATCTCCCAAATGGCTTGGAGTTTTGGTCTAAATTTTGTTTTGTAGATTGGAGACATATCAGGAAAGCTTTGATAAAAAATTTAAATTTTTCTGAGATGGTTTGAATTTTTAATAATTTTTTTTTTCTTCCATAAATAATTCATTTTCGGCACAAATCATCATATTTTTTTGGAAATTTTTACATTTTCACAAATCTCTTCAAATTCTATAGGGGGTCCATTCTTTGTGTTTTAAATTTAGATGTAATATAGTAGCTCAAATACTCAATTTACAAAAACTGGTCTATTTTGGTAAAATAGGTCTCTAGGGCAGAAATGAAGAGATTTTTCTAAAATTTTTACATTTTTGGAAAGCTCTCTATTTTGAATTTCTATTTTTATGGCCAAAATCATATAAAAAAAATTAGATCTCGTTGACTAGGTCAAGTGCAAAAAATAAAAATAGAAATTTTGTGATGGGTATGCACTTATTTCTCATATGATTCAGTGCATGATATGAGTTGTCATTTGGATTAATTGCTGATTATTATTTCTCCTAATAATTGATTTTTAGATCTAACCCTAGGGTTTTCATAAGTTGAATATACCTTGCATATCTTTTTGCTTGTTTGCTTGTTGGCTTGTTGGAGAATTCGCGGCTTGGTTGCATGGAAAAGCTCAACAAAAATTGCTAAAATAGGTAAAATCTACTAAGCACGTTATGAGGAACTTAGGTATGTTGTTACATCTAATAACACTTTATTTTGGGACATAAAATAAACTCTCTTGTGTCAAGCTTGTGTGACTTTTATTGCTTTCATATCACAGACTTCATTTGGGCTATAAAAATGAACATAGTTTGCTTTCAGCATCTTTGTTTCACATAGTAATTAGGCCCCATGAACACTATTTGTGGATCTTGAGAGAGTGGGTTTCCAGTGAAACTCTTCTCAATGAAGGATCCCTTGTAGGTGGGGAGGATACTGAGGGAGTCTCATGTTCCACTAGATTAGTGTGTTTTCAACTTTTGATCGAGGCATTCTCTCTCCGGAGAGGTTGATAGATCATAAGGGGTTGACATCATAGATCTTTGTGAGATAATATTGGTCTTAGCATGTCAAATTTATCTATCTATTTTATTTTGGTGAAGTGAAGAGGCTAGGGGATTATGCTCAACTTCCTTTTTGGATAGTACCAAAAACCTAGATCCTTGAATCTGATCTAGTCCCCATGTGGTATATCTTGTGAGTCACCTTTAGCGAGGGTTAACCATAGTGGATATTCCCTTAATTAGGTCAACCACGTTAATGGAACCTCAAGCGGTAATAGCCATTTTCACCGTGGTAGTGACAACCGCTATATAAATGTCCTTGTGGAAGAAATCTTCACAGGTGTGGTTCATTGTTGGGTTGTCAGATCTCCCTAGCAGCTCCTGATTGATTAAATTCTCAGACTGTGTCAAAACCCTGGTGTGCTGGGATTGGAGTTCACCTCTTTGGATCATAAAAGTTGTAGAGTCAGACCATTACTAAAAACCCTAGTGAGGCCAAATTTTCATTTTCTAGGAATATGTGCGTTAATGCAAAACTTTTTGGAACATACACAATTAGCACTTCTAAGGATTAGTACAAATAAGTGACTTGATTGTTCATGCACAAGGTTTCTTTTTCCCTTGCTCATTATTTTTAGATGTGCTTGGAATCATTTGCTTTCTATTTTGTGTGCTTGTTTATCTATCTAGTTACTGAAAATGAACAAATTTGTTACAATCCTCAAATCTGGACATTGAAATTTGCAAACAATCTAAAACTAAAAACCTTGAATTTGCAAAATTTGAAGTGAAATTCCTTTCTACAGTCAAAAGTCATCTTAGGAGGTTAGAAAGTCATACGAGTTTCTATCAAGTGTTGTTTCATTACTGCCCAACTGTCGTATGGTAAAGAACCTAGTGTCGTATGATTCTTTCTGCTAGTCAAATTCAAAAAGTCAAATCCTACTAGCAACTGTCGTGTGAGTTTTTCAACTATCGTATGAGATTTTCAACTATCATTTCATAGCATACCCACTATCGTACGAGTCTACAGAGTGTCATTTGGGAAAATTTTGAAAGTTGTTAGAAAATTGTCAGAATTGCTAGATACTTAGCTTTTTCAGCCTATTTCCAAAATCTATCGAAACAAATCACTGTGTCAAGAATAGAGCAGTAGCTATTGACAATCCTATCATTATCCCAAAGTGATCTTTTGAATCCGATCCAACCTTTTGTTTAATCAATTTGAGTCTTTATCATCTTGTGTCAAAACCTTGTCATAACTATCAATCTTCAATCAATCATCAAAATGACTAAGTGTTGTGATATCTTGTCCACTATCTTTTGGGAATCTACCCATACATCCAGGGCACAATATCCTTCACCCACATCTAATCGTATCTTCAAACCAATCAAACCTTGATAAGGTTGTGTCATTTGGTCATCTTGATTCAATTCATTCTTCAGTTGTCTTCATCTTATTCTTTTTCTTCACCCAAGGTTAATGGTGGAAACTAGAGCTTTCTCTTACAAGAAATTTAGGAAAATATCTCATACTTTACCTTTTACTCACATAGGTCCAACTTTTGAGTAACTGTGTGATTCTGGTCTTTACGAAGATGACAGTGTTGGCAACCTTCAATTAAAAACTAGTTACATTCCTCCTTCATCAACTCACAGAGGTACCCAAAAAACCCCACATCAATCTATTCCAGGGAGTCCACAAACTCCTACCATGTCTCAAGAAGGGACAAACTTTGGCTCTCAAAGAGCTCAATCTCAACATGGTGTAGATCAGGAACCCACACCTAAAGAAATTTCTCAATATCAAAACTATGATAACTTCAAATGAATGATGAAGCATTTCTTGAAAGAAGATAGAGAGGCATACTTATTACAATTAGCTCATCAAGGGGCTAAACTTCCTCCCAAATTTAATGTTGAAGATATCATTATGCATGAGGAAGAAACTCCACTCACAGCTATGATGAAACAAATGCATGCCATGCAAGTCAAACTTAACAACCTTGAAAAAGAAAAGGAACCCAGGGAGTTCTCTATGGAGGCCCTATGTCCTTTTCCATTGGACAAAGACTTGTACATGCCACCATTCCTGAAAAGAGTGGAGATGGCTAAGTATGATAAGTATGATGGACACTCAGATCCTCAAGATCATGTTAGAGAATTCTATACACAATCTATGGAGTTCATGCATGAACCAACCTATTTGATGCGTCTCTTCCCTTGATCTCTAGGGGGAGCATCCATCCACTAGTTCTCTAGATTTCCTTCTACTATCAAAACTTTTGAGGAGTTGACCAAATTGTTTTATCAAAAATACTCCTATAATATTCAACATCCATTCACCATGATTGATATCTATAATCTCAAGAAATATCCAAGGGAACCATTCCTACCATTTCTCAAGAGATGGAGGAAGAAGTTCTCTCTATATGCTAGACCTATTCCAGAAATAGAAAAACTGAAAATCTTCATAAATAACCTTGTTTCAGAAATCAATTATCCTCTACAAATGCAAGATCATACATCTTTTGATAAGATGGTGGACAATGCTATCAAAATTGAAAAAGTGCTTGTGAAAAAAGGAGAAATCACACTTCAAAAAGACAAGTACGAATCAGGACCTAGTTCTAAAGATTGGAACAAGAATAAAGGCATCATCAATGATGGTGTTGTTGACACTATTCATGCCCCATCAAAGGCACTAGCCTACAACCTAACTCTTGGTTCCCAAGCCATTAAAGCTTCCGAACAAAAGTCATCTGAACCATTCCAAAAGAAGCTAGAATACAAACCTCGGGATAAAAAGTGAAAGTTCACTCCTCTTGGAGAATCTTTAGAATCCGCTATGAGAACTCTACTGGCTGATAACATCATCTCTTTGCTACCAATCCAACAATCTGATCAAGACCCTAAGCCACATTGGTGGAAAGAAAATGAATTCTGTGATTTTCATCAAGGTAAAGGTCACAAAACTAATAATTGCTTACAGTTGAAACACACCATTCAAGATCTGATTGATAGTGGAGACATCACAGTTGATAATCGTAAAAGAAATAATGATCATACAACATTTACAGAACCATTTCCACAACATGGTCAAGGAGTTTCAACTTCTCAGCCTAATATGGGGGCAAAAGTCAACTATGCATACCCTGGAAATAATGTTATCATCAATATGGTTGAACCATGTCTCTCTGAAAGTTGCAATGTCATCACAATTGTACAAAGAGAAAGAGATCATTCCTTAGCTAATGTAGTTACTCGATCATAAGCTCAAGTACATCTGAAAGGACAAATCCTAGATTCATCTAATGTCCCTAAGATACCCTTCAATCTTTCTTCCGCTTCCAAACAGAAGTTTGCTTCCAAATCTTCCAATCCAAAAGATACAAGGCCTACATCTTATAGCATTGTTCAACAACTCCAACACACTAATGCAAAAATCTCCATGTTTGAGTTTCTTCAAATATCTCTAGCTCATAGAGCCATTCTAGACAAAGCTTTGCTTGGTTCTAATGTTCCTAATGACCTTGATTTAGACAAGTTCCAGACTATGGTTGGACATCTTACATCTCCACAATATATCTCCTTTTCAGAGGAAGATGACAACTCCTTGAGTCACCCACATAATCAGCCTTTGCATATAGAAGTCTTGATCTAGAACCATAGAGTCCAACATGTGTTGATAGATGGAGGTGCTAGCCTAAACATTTGTTCTTACAGCTTGATCACACAATTGGGATTTTTTGAATTGGCTATTGACCCTAGAAAGAGAATAACTATCAAAGCCTATGATGAACAAGAAAGATCTTCTAAAGACACCATTGTCTTACCTATCAGAGTAGGTCCAGTTATCAGAGATACTATATGTCAAGTTCTTGATCTACCTTTGGCTTACAACATCCTCCTAGGGAGACCATGTATACATTAAATGCAAGCTATTCCTTCTACATACCATCAATGTTTGAAGTTTCCTTATGGAGTAGAGGTTACTATCCCCGCAGATCTGAATACAACTTGCAATACATTGAAGGAAAGTATAGATAAGCTTGTGCCTAATAATAGAGAATCTTCCATTGAATCAACTAAAGAGGCATCCACATCTAAAATGGAAGATCTTGCAAAAGAGGTTAATATCAAATAAAATAGTATGGGAGAATATACTATAGAGCCAGTCTTATCTTTGACATCTCTCCCTATCACACCTAAGTCTTATGGACAATCTTTGAAACAATCCAAACCAGAATATAAAGAACCTCTTGAGGCATATAAAAAGAATTTTGTAGTAGAAAAAGTATCCAAGAAAGAGTTTGAAGAGGATGAAGCTATGCTATCATGGCTATACAAAGACGAACCCAAATCCCCAATTGTCCAAACTTGTGATTCTACAGTATCCAAAGATTCTTCTAAGTCATATGGCCCAGGAGATAAATTAATAGCCAAGATGGGATATTCAGGTAAAGGACCTCTAGGAGTTAGAGGAAAAGGTCTTGTGGCACCTCTCCCACATACTGGTAGAGAAAATAAAGACAAAGTTGGCTTAGGTTTTAAAAAGAAACCCTTCCACCTCAAAGGTAATTATTCTCATGTCATAGAGCAGATCACACCAAGAGAACCCCTTCTTAAGAAAGAAGAAATAGAACCATCAGATAGTGATTTAGATAGCTTAGAACTCATCCCCTATGAAAAATTGCCTAAAGAGATCAAATACCTTCTTGATGATAAAGATGATCCAATCAAAAGAATTAATGTAGTAGAAACACAAGAACCTACTATCAATCAAGAGATAGTTGCAACACAAGAACCAGCTAATCTCAAAAACAATCAAGAGGAAGAAGGTGGTAGTTATTCTGAAACTGATTCCCATGAGTATGAATTCAAATCAGAAACTGAGGGTAATCCTTCTTGGGGTATTCACCCTGACTTTACTCATGTTCTAAGATTTCCTAGAGATCCTGAATCAGAAGCTGAATCAAATGACTATGAATGGGGAGCCATTCTAGAACTAGATGAAGATGAGCTTATTACAAAGAAACATGTTGATGTTATTCACCAATATGCACCTAATCCCAACGTAAGTCTAGAGAGAAATGATGAACCTATCGAGTCTGATCCACCTATGGCTGAATTGGACTCCCATGATGACATTGAGCCTATTCATGAATTGAATGTCTTAAGTTGTAATATCACCTTTGAACTCAAGCATTGGGTTAGGACCAATGATGACAAATCCATATCTGTAAACACTATTTCCCAATCTTTCCCCACTTTGACTATCCAATATCAAGAACTTATTGATCAAACCTCCACAAATCCAAGCCATGGTATTTATACCTTCTAAAATGACTATGCCCTTGCTTGCTACCTCAATGCAGTTGAACCTATGAGTACTTCCATCAGTGAACCAAGTGTTAATGACTGAGTCAAACATCAAATACCTCAGTAGGAAAAATAAGAATAAAAAGAAAAAGAAAAGGAGTTCTGAGGGTGAAAACCACTTTGTGGTAGTCTCAAAACCTACAAAAGTAAAAATAAAAGACGTATCTGAAGGTGAAAACCTCTCTAAGGAACCTAAGGATGAGATATTTGATGTCCTTCTGAGTCATTTATAGGATAGATCTCCAGTTCTAATTGAGCCCACTCAATCTATCAATTTGGGAACAACAGAAGAACCACAGTTGATTCATGTAGCACAATCTTTATCAGAAAAAGAGAAGCAAAAATTTACAACATTCCTCACAAAGAAGATCAACTTTGCATGGAAATATTCAGATATGCCAGGATTGGATCCTAATCTTATAATGCATCATTTATCCATAGCTCCAAATGTCAAACCTATTAAACAAAAGTTGAGAAAGATGCATCCTCACGTTGCACTCTTGGTAAAAGTTGAATTAGAGAAACTCCTAAAAGCTGGATTCATCTAAGTTATTGACTATGTGGAGTGGATCTCCAATATTGTACCTTTTTCTAAACCAGATGATTCAATCAAAGTGTGCATAGATTTTAGAGATGTGAATAGAGCGTGCCCTCAGGATGATTTTCCACTACCTAACATTGATATGATAGTGGACATGACTGCGAGTTTCGAGATGTATTCCTTAATGGATGGTTTCTCTGGATATAACTAAATAAAAATTGCTCTAGAGGATCAAGAGAAAACTACTTTCACATGTGCATTGGTACTTTCTATTGGAATGTCATGCCATTTGGGCTTAAAAATGCTAGTGCTACATATCAAAGAGCAATGACATCTATTTTCCATGACATGATGCATCGAACTATGTAAGATTATGTTGATGATACCTTAGCAAAATCTAGGATTAGAACTGAACATATAAAGGACTTGAGCATGATCCTAGATAGAATGGAAAAGTTTAGTCTCTGACTAAATCCTAAGAAGTGTGCTTTTGGTGTCACTTCTAGAAAGCTCTTAGGATACATAGTTTCAAAGAAGGGAATTGAAGTTGATCCAGCTAAATTCAAGGCTATAATAGAGATGCAACCTCCCAAGAATATCAGTCAAATGAGAAACTTACAAGGGAGAGTACAATCTATCAGAAGATTCATATCACAGCTAGCAGATATATTCATGGGAAGCCATTGATCTTATATGTCTCTCCAACAGATACATCACCGGGGGCATTGCTAGCACAACATGATGAGAACAAAAAGGAAAGAGCTATATACTATATTAGTAGAACATTGGTTGCATATGAGAAGAACTATTCAATGATTGAGAAGGCTTGTCTAGCTGTGATCTTTGCATCAAAAAAATTGAGACACTACATGTTATCTCATACCACACATTTGGTAGCTAAGATTGATCCACTCAAGTACCTACTAAGCAAAGCTGCCCTCACAGGTAGATTAGCTAAATGGGTTATGCTCTTAAGTGAATTTGACATTGAATATGTTGAACAAAAAGCTATCAAAGGACAGGTTATTGCTGATCAATTAGTAGATGCCCCTATGATTGATGATACACCAATGCAAATGGAATTTCCAGATTCCTCTATCATGACTCTTTCTTCTAGAGAATGGTAGTTATTCTTTGATGGCTCCTATACACAGAATGGATCTGGAGCAGGCATATTGTTTATAACTTTTCAAGGATACTCAATCCCAAAAGCATTAAGACTAAAGTTTCCCTACACAAACAATATTGTTGAATATGAAGCCCTTTTGAATGGTATGAAAATAGCAATTGAATGGAGAGTAACAGAGCTACACATTCATGGAGACTCTCAACTTGTTATTCGTCAAGTCAATGATGTGTACCAAACTAAAGATGAAAGCTCATTCCTTACAAGAGAATGGTAGATGATTTAAAGAAGTATTTCATATCTATCACATTTGAGAAAATTTCTAGAATGGAGAATAAGGTCATCGATGCAATGGCAACACTATCTACTTTATTACAGTAGCTTGAACATGAGCTACGCTACGAGTTCCTAGTGGAAGCACTATCTTATTCTGCATATGACTCCCCCAAAACCCACATGATCCACACCGTTGTTGGTCATGCTTCATCCAGATACAAAAATCTATTTTCCTATCTCCAAGACCAAATCATTCTTGATACTTTCAACTGCCATGAGGAGATACCTTATCTATAATGCCTCCTGATATGTCATCATTGGTCACGATCTGTACAAATGAGGTCTAGATGGTACACTACTTAGATGTTTAGAGTGGGAAGAGTCTCAACGTGCATTAGAGGAAGTCCATGATGGTATTTGTGGGTCACACTTGAATGGTTTAACACTAGCTCAAAAACTTATTAGGGTTGGGTACTATTGGCCTAAAATGGAGAAAGTGTCTATCAAGTTTGCTAAGAACTATCAAAAATGCTAAGTGCATGGCAACTTAATTCATGCTCCAAGGAGAGATCTAATTCCCTTTACTACACAATGGCCTTTCCACCAATGGGCCTTTGATCTTATAGGAGCTATACATCCTCATTCTTCTAATGGACATACCCATATAATCACAACTACAGATTATTTTACAAAATGGGTAGAAGCAGTCCCTTTGACACAAGCAACTAGAAAACAAATCTCTATGTTCATATTGAACTAAATCATATGCAGATATGGGATACCTCATTCAATTAGAGATAATGGTGGAAAATTCAAGAACAAAGACCTAGATGATCTATGTGCCAAATTCAAGATCACACAACATTGGTCTTCTATCTACTATCCTCAAGGGAATGGACAAGCAGAGGCTTCTAACAAGAATCTATTGAAAATCTTGCATCGTATAGTTAATAAAATAGGAAGAGACTGGCATCTCATGATCAATCCAGCTCTCTAGGCCTATAAAACAAGTATCAGAACACCTACTAGGGCTACACCTTTCACTTTAGTTTATGGGTCTGAAGCGGTACTGCCTATTGAGGTTGAAATCCCATCACTAAGAATCAGAATGCATGGTCTAGTAACTAACGATGACTACAGACTATCTAGGTTGCAAGAACTTGAACTACTAGATGAGTGTAGACAAGTAGCATATGATCATCTCAGAGTATATTAGAAGAGAATGTCTAGAGGCTACAACAAGAAAGTCAGACATAGAGAATTTCAGATTGGTGATCTAGTCTTGAGAGAAAATCCTAAAAATCAATCACATCGAGAACGCAAGGGGAAGTTTGAACCCAACTGGCTGGGTCCCTTTGTAATCACTGCTACTTTTGGCTCTAGTGCCTATCAACTCTCAATGACTAAAGGAGAACAGCTCTGAGAACCAATCAACATTCTCCATCTAAAGAAATTCTATGCCTAAGGCATTCAGTCTATGGTAAAATGTCCTTAAAAAATCTTAAAAATCTGGAAAAGTCCTGAAAAAATGAACATCTTGGTGAAAACCTAGCAATAGGAACCTTGATGATTCACAAGAAAATAAAAAAATATCAAAAATATCAAAAAAATTAAAAAAATAAAAAAATACAAAAAAATGAGAAAAAGAAAAAGTGCCTTGGTGAAAACCTAGAAACAGGCACCTTGGTAGAAAAAATAGAATCTCTGCCAAGATGGTGAAAACCCAGCAAATGGGTGCCACTTGTTTCAAAATGCTCCATCTATCAGTGCAATCTTGGTCTTTGCCAGCTTTTAGTCTTGCTTTAGTTTGTACATATCTCCCAGTTTGTTTTCAATAAGTCGGTCTGTACACCAATATGCTCAAGTATCTGTATCCTATCAATGTTCAAACTTGGGGGCAATCAATGTCATATCCTATGGCCTCCAATGTATCTAAGATGTGTCATATCCAGTCAGAGTCCTTTGAAGCTTCATTTGAGTCAGTCAGTCAGTCTCATCTCCAAAAAGGATTTTGCATCTACAACAATGCAATCAAACATCAAACTGAAAATAATCTATGCTTTTTACATGCTTTTATCTCTTTGTATGCTTACTGATTTACATTAAGATTTTTTCATATTATGTCCCTTCGAGCTCTTCGATGATGTCCTTTACAAGATTTAGAGAGTGATGACTGGGGGCATAATCTTTTCTTTGTTTTCTACTTGTATGTGAAAATCTAACAACTTTGGAAATTATGGATTGAAATGGTGTCTGACTGTAAGAGCCTCTATCTCGAATTGGATGGCCATGCATACCTTGACCATTGATACCCAAAAAATTCAAGGAAGTTTGATCTAACTATTATCTTTTGAGTGAGTTCTTTCTCCTATTGTGAAATGCAATCTTACCTAAGGATGTGAATGATAAAGGGTCACTACGGGTAATTCACATTGGATTTTGAATGATCTCTTGACTACTTGATGTGTTTGTAACGTAAGGCATATTCAAGTCATCATGACATTTATGTTTTGATGCTTATACAAATTGCTATATCAAAATGGACATGATATTCAGGTCATCCTGGTGCTTGTGCCTTGGTGCTTATATCTAATCCAACATTATGAAAATAAAATCAATATTCATATGTCCATGGTTTCCTAATCAGTGGGTGTTGTATTGATTCATGCACATACAAATCGATATTCATATGTCTATGGTTTCATAGCTAGTGGGCATTGTATTGATTTATCTGGTTACCTAAAAGTTCAATGATGATAACAAATCAACATATGATCAGTGAGTAGGTCCTAGGTCTTAGGTTGCATTTCATTTTGCATGTCTCTTTGCATTTTGCATATTTGCATGATCTCACAATGGTTGGCTAAACTTCAATGCTTAAATGATTCTTCAAATCGCATCTTCAAATCTAACAAGAGCCGAATCTCACATGAAGGTTCCTCGAATGAAATAGCAAGTAGAATCCTTTTTGAGATCAAAATCAAAATTTGAGATCATTCATATTATTAACTACTACTTGCATAATCAACCTTCAATCATCACAGAAATCTAGTATTCAACTTAACTGATTATCTTACATCAAACTATCAAAATTTCAACTCATAGTTTCACCTAGTCAAACTTGGTCTCTAGGACCTCCAAATGATGCATAATGCATTCTCAAATGTATATAACCACTTCTCAAATCAATTAACATGCTTCAAAACTATCAACACTAACTTTTCTTGTCAGATTTCAATTTTAATCCCGAAGGGGGCATGGTATTGCACATCATTCAAAGTTTGTAATCAAATTTTGAAATCATATCTTTCCTTAGTAATCAAGACAACAACCACATCTAGTTACTGATTCATCAAAAAGACCTCATCGCTCGAAGAAAATCAATCCTCACTCAGGGCATATCAAATTCATCGAGATCCATATCAATCTGGTATTCTCTTAATCTTGTAAATTATATCAGTTTTTTGCAACTATCGGTTCATCAGTGTTATTTCCTTGGTTCTTTAGTATTGAAGGGTTCAGATGTGATACCTATGTGATTCTTCTAAGGAAAATCAAGTTTGGAATCGGTCACTCCTTCACAATCATAAGGTTCGGAATCAAGTGTTTTGACACTTTTTCACAATCATCGGTTCATTACTATTATAGTTAACATTATCTTTGGTCATTTAGGACCTATTATCTTCATATCAATTTCAATCAGTTTATGTCTCATATCAATATCAATTTCAAACATCAGTTTCAACATTATACATAGACTGTCTCTGAACCACTGCACTTCGCATAGTAATTCAAAGAGGGGCAAAATGTAATACCCCAAAAATGGGCTATAGGTTCATTAATCTTTTATATCAACACATCGAACAAAATTGACATCAAAGTCCTAACCTAAGGCACATCAGAACATCATCAAATCCTAAATTCTACATCGGGGAATATTCCTAGTGATATTCCTATTTATCATAATTATCTTTAATTTAGTAGTTATTTGGCGATAAATCAAATTTATCCTAAAGTTTGATTAATTAAATATTCTCAATATTTAATTAATTAGATTTGATTCTGCCACTTAATTGTTTAATTGAAGTTAATTCTATTTATTCCTAAACTGTATTATTTAATTTTGACAATAAATCCAAAATCCTATGAATAATTGATTAAATTCTTATTTAATTGATTAAAGCAAGTTGTTAATTTTTAATAATATTGTTTTTGAATAAAAGTTTGAAAAATAATTGATTAACCCATAAATCAATTATTTTATTTTTTAAAATCAGTTGAGTTGGAAATAAATCACTTTATTATTAATTAATTCATATTAAAACATGCACAATCAAGAAAAGCAAACAACTATCAATTATCAATTAAAGCTAAACTCTATTTTGAGTTAGACTCTGCTTTTGCATGTTTTAGTGAGTTAAATATCTTTTATTTAAAAAAATAACTCAAAAATCAACCTGAGTTATTTGAGTGATTTATGGCTTCTTCTCATGCACCTCCAAAGCCCTAGATTTCTATAAAATCAAGGCTCAACTCTTCACAAATCATCTCATAATTTGCAAACTCATGCTGGTGAATTGCTATCTGGAGAATCAGAGCTTCTTCTTGAATCAACCATGTTTTGTGAGATCACTTTTATTTTCATATTATTGTTAGATCATTTTAGCATATCAATTTCCATATTAGCATAGATTCATATCAAGTTTTCATCATATTATTGCATCTAAAATCCAAAAAAAATAGATTAATTGCATTCATATTTCATATCAGTTTTGCATTCAAATCCTTCATTTAGGTGTCATCAAGGTCACTGATCTCGATACAATCTGAGAACATCATACTCGCACCTATTAGAAGGCAATAAATCACCTGGTTAGTTTAGCTTTCAATTCATTGCACGATTTCGATTTCAACTAACCTCTAATGTTTTACTGAAGTGTTGTGTCTACAAAATAGGTACAAAATTCACACACACAATCTCCACCTTCAATAGTCCTCTTCCTATTTAACTTTGACTGTGACATCTCTAACAAATTAAGGCTGCAATAAAATTTTACTTGAATAAGATACTACGGACTCGTAGTCGTTCCTGTTCTCTACCAATCACAATTGTGAGCTCAGAATCAATTGAATTTTTGTACTACTAAATCTCTTGAAGTCTTCTTCTCTCTGGAATGTTTCAATAATAAAACTCATATCTCTTAAATAGACAAGTAAATCATTTTCATATCAGCCATCATATTTTTCCTCATAATCTCCATTGTCCATTTTGGCAAAGGGGCTGACAATTGCTTATGATAACAACTAATATTTGGTGAACCCCACGTAATTTCAAATAATTGATTGGGTGATTAGGGCAAGAATTTGGGACATGATTATGTATTATGCATGGTGAATTGGGTCCTAGTGCAAATAAAAATTTCACTTGGGACAATGGGCCTTTGGCGAATGGTGATCCTTGATAAATACACCTTTCCTTATTCCATGGTGAATAAGAGTAAAACATAATAGAAATATGGGTGAAGAACCCAACTACCGTAGTGAAATTACATAAAAATAGTGGTGAATAATCCAACCACTAAACATGTATTTTATAAAATTTGGGCGAACCGGTTAACCAGTATACTGAGCTTTTATTCTCCAATTGGCAAATAATCACCACTAAAAAAATCCCTATCTCCAAGTTGTCCATGTTAAGCTATTGGGATGTATCCTCCAACCATCTATGTGGCCTAATACCTAGATAAACAAAATTTATCACTTTTGAGGAAAGAGATTACGGGAGAAAACCACCATTTTTGTATGGCTACCTTTTCCAAAGATACAAAATAATTAATAGTTCAGAAGTTCCTTCACCTTCAGAAATGGTGGGTCAATCAATCTAGAGTAAAGTGAATGAAAATTCTCAATGATTGACCTATAGGCTTGGAGTTTGGCATCGGAATTGGTAGAAAAATATCCCTGATAGTATGGTGGGGTAGGCATGTGTACTACATGAAGAGCCCAAGGATAAGAAGTTTGATTGTGATTACAAATTCCCAATATTGTAACTAAATTTTGAATTACAAACTCCACTCTCTACTTTTACTGATTAACTAGTTAGTTCATCCATCTATCACTCAAATTTAAAAAGTTTTAGTTTTATATTTTCAACAAAATAGTCATTACAAGATCTAATAGTGAGATGATGTTTTCCAATTAAAGAATTTGTCTTTGTTTACTATCTTTAATTAACTAGTATAATCATGTTTGTTAACATTGTGGAGGAGAATAAAAAATGTATGGGTGTGTGCATGGATGTTGAATCTAGGGCCTAAATTTTATGGATGTGGGGCTTCCGAGATTATTATTAGAAAAGAACACAACATAGATAAAAAAAAAAAAAAAAAGGACCCAAACAAGAGAGATTGAAAATTGAAATTTCATAAAATTTGTATGAATAATTATCTCAATAAGTATGAATTTTCTTACAAACAATTTATTTCCTAAAAATAAGAAAAAACTAAAAATGAAACATTAATACTAATATTATGTTAGCTATTACAAATTGTTGATTTACAAACTATTTTCTAAAAATATGATAAAATTAAAAAATGATAACAAAGTTATATTATTGAATAAAAAAAAGAACAATCTCTAACAAAGCTCTAACTCATCATTCTTATCTTCAATATCCCCTGAATTATTAATGGAGGCAAGTCCCAATTGATTCCTGAAGGCAATAAAACTGATGGTTGGAAGAGCTTTGGTGAAAATATAAACAAATTGTTTAGATGAATGAAAAAATTGTAACTACACTTTTCCATCTTGAATCAATTCATGAATGTAATGATGTTGGATCTCTATATGATTGTTTTTGGCATGAAACACAAGATTGTTTGTCATGGAAATAGTACTATTGTTATCACAATAGATATTTGTTGAATGATCCTAAACTAAATGAAGATTCCAATATCTATCTAATCCATACTACTTGAGAACTTGCTAATGTAGTTGCAATGTATTCTACTTCTACTAAAGAAAGAGCCATTGTTTCTTATTTTTTACTACTCCAAGAGGCAACACGATAACCAAATGAAAAAAAAATAACTAGATGTATATTTTCTATCATCCGCTGAACAATACCCAATCAGAGTCTATGTAACCAATTAGCTCAGGATTTTTAGTGGGATAACAATGAATGCCTAAATTTTGTGTACCACTCATATACCTCATGATTATCCTAGAAATATTATAATGAGACACGTGTATCTTTTATGAATTAGGAGATGAGGTTTATAGCATATATAATATCCAATCTAGTGGTTGTGAGGTATATGAGGCTTCCAATGAAAACTCTAATCAAGCAACACCAACCTTGGGACTTATATCTTGGGGTTGAAACATAATAGTGTGTCCCACTTTTGGGGATGAATAAATTCGGCTTCCGAGGGAAGAAAAAAAACTTAGGGCCTTCGCTCAAAGTGGTGTCTTTGGGGCGAAGGGGAAAAACCCCTTCGCAAAGTACCCTACTCAGGGTACTTTGCGTGAAGTGGGGTCTTCACGTGAAGCCCCCTTTGGCCAAATTCTTTATATATTTCCACCTTTTTCTTTTTTTTTTCGTTGTGTACTATTTGGATTTTGTGGACCCAGTGGTTGGAGTGAACTAGTGATGTGTGGCACGACATCAGCACCTCCCAAGCTTCTTTGACCTCTTCAGATTGTTAGTAGTATCAACTACAAGCATTTTTCTCTTTTTTTTATTATAAATTATATGTTTTATATTTATTTTAGTTAGTTATTTTTTTAAAATAATTTTTAGTTTGTAGAAATGTTAGAAAATCGTAGTTAAATGTTAGAATATGTTAGAAAATGATAGTAGAATGTTAGAAAATGAGAGAAAATCATAGTAGTTTGTTAGAAAATATTTACAAAACATTAGAAACCATAGTAGAAATGTTAGAAAATATTAGAAAACATTAAGATCTTATAGAAATTATTAAAAATATTTGTTTTTTAAATTTATTTTAAAGTTAGTAAATATTTGGAATCTCTCTCTCTCAAGTACACACATTTTTAGTAAAGTTATTAAATAATTAGTTAGTTAAATTTATTTTAAATAATTTTTAGTTTGTAGAAATCTTTAAAAATTTGGTAGTTAAATTTTAGAAAATGATCTAGTAGTATGTTAAAATATGTTAGAAAATTGTAGTAGTAAGTTTCTAGGACCATTATCCCTCACGAGATATTTAGATACATAAGATCCCTTAGGAATCTCAAGACATTATAATACAAATTAGGATGTCATGGGACCCATTGATATATGTTAGGTTCCATTAATACATACAAGGGCTCATTGTTTCCCTCAAGGATCCTTAAGACATATTATGATGAATTAATGTAACCTATGATCCCTTAGGATAGTTATTATGACACCTACAACCCCTTAATACATTCTAGGGCCCTTACGCATCGCTTATGACATCTTAAGACATGTAGGACCCCTTAGGACCCAAAAAACCCATTATTATATCTTAAAATGTTCTAGGACCCAATTATCTATCTTAGCTTATGTTAATACATATGCGAACCCATCATTTCCCACAAGAACCCTTAAGACATATACTAGTAGATCAATTAATGTAACCTAAGATCAGGTTTAGACCACTTATCACACCTATGACCCATTAACATTATTGGACTATTATAAATCCCTTACGACATTTTAAGACACATATGACCACTTTGGATCCTCAAGACCCGTTAATATATCTTAGGTTGTCCTAGGACACATTTATATATCTTAGATTCAATTAATACATATGAGGATCCACTAATGCAACCTAGGACCCCTTAGGACCTCTTATGTTACCCATGACCCCTTAAGACACTCTAGGACCCTTATCCATCCCTTACACTATCTTAAGACACATAGGAGCCTTTGTTTCCCTTAAGAAACCGTAAGACATACTAGGATCAATTAATGTAATGTAGGATCCCTTAGGACCACTTATTGCACCTATAACTCATTAACATTCTAGGACCCTTATCTGGATCTCTTATGAGATCTTAAAACAAATATGAAACCTTAGGATCCATTGATGTATCTTATGTTCCATTAATACATACAAGGACCCATTGTCACCCTGAATACCCCTTAAGAAATAATAGGATCCCTAAGGACCTCTTATGACACATACAACCCCTTAAGACATTCTAGGACCTTTATCCATCCCCTACAACATCTTAAGATACCTACAATGCATTAGGACCCCCAAGGCACATTAATGTATCTTAGGATGTCCTAAGACCCATTCATGTATCTTACATTCCATTAATACATAAGATGAGCCATTTGTTTTCTTCCAATACCCTTAAGATATATATTAGGATCAATTACTTTAACCTATAATCCCTTAGAAATGTTTATGACACCTACGAAGCCTTAAGAAATTCTAGGAACCTTATCCATGTACCTTACGATATCTAAAGACACATATGACCCCATCAAACCTCCAAGACCAATTAATGTATCTTAGGATTCCCTAGGACCCATTCATGTATCTTAGGTTCTATTAATTGATATGAGGACCCATTGTCACCCTGAACAACCCTTAATATGTATACTAGAATCAATTAATATAACCTGGGATCCCTTAGGACCACTTACAACACATGTGACCCCTTAATAAATTCTAGGAAAATTATCCATCTCTTGCGATGTCGTAAGACACATGTAGGACCCCAAAGACCCATTCATGTATCTTAGTATGTCGTAGGACACAATTAATGTATCTTAGGTTCGACTGATCTTATGGAAATTATTAATTTAAATATTTGTTTTTAAATTTCTTTTAAAGTTAGTATTTATTTCACGAATCTCTCTCTCTCTCTCTCTCTCTAAATTATGTACATCTAATTTAGAGTTACATGTATAAATGTTATTCACGTAGACATAAAACTCTTTAAGAACCCTTAGGACACTTAGGACCTATAATAGGACCCCTTAAGACCTAATAGGACCCCTTCAGATTTAATAAGACTGTACCTAAGACCTAATA
Source organism: Chamaecyparis obtusa (assembly GCA_027943335.1). Lineage (NCBI taxonomy): Eukaryota > Viridiplantae > Streptophyta > Pinopsida > Cupressales > Cupressaceae > Chamaecyparis > Chamaecyparis obtusa. Next base: position 333,848 of record BSBK01006478.1, on the reverse strand, counting down.
GGACTAATATGACCTATTAATATCAATTAGTACATCCTAGGACTCTTAAGACCTAATAAGACCACTTACTTGATGTAATAGGACCTATTAATACCAATTAGTACATGCAAGGACCCTTTAGGACTATTAATACACTCTAGGTTCCTTTAGGACCCCTATTGTGACATTAAACTCTTTAAGAACCCTCAGGATCCTTAGGACCTATAATAGGACCCCTTAAGACCTAATAGGACCTATTTGTGTGCTAAATGTTGACACACTTCTATGAGTCATTAAATCTAAGATTGCTCAAGAATGAGGTCTCAAATGGTGACTCATAGCTCTCTATTCATGGAATGCAAGGGTTTATGAGGAAGACCCTCAGCTTAGACCTAGTTTGTACCCATGCATGTACACCATAAAATGAGAGATTCAAAGAGGAAAAGAAAGGATGCTAGTCTCCATGATCATCAAGTATGTATGCAAATGAAAATGAAAGCTATTCTATATGATAACAATGCATGAAAGGAAATTCTTATGCAAGATTATTCTATGAAAGGAAATATGAATCTAATCTAATATGCAAGTGCAAGATTAATCTAAATGGATTTCCATGGAGGCATGAGAGAAAAAGACAAGAAAAGAGAAGTTGCAATGTTCAAGCTCAAGTGCTCAAATTCTCCTCCAAAATCGCTCTCCAAACCTGCATAACAATAACATAAATCTTGATCTCTAAAATCTCCATGCATAAATGAGAAGGAGAGGGCTCCTTATAAAATATTTTAGAAATGAATGGACAGTCAAGATTAAGAGGCAAAAAGAAATGAGCAATGGTGGAGATTAAATCTTGGTTGATCCATGTACTCAAGATTCTCAAGAGACAAAATCAATGGACATGGTTAAGAGACAAAAAGATGTGTGGAAGTGATTAAGAGGCAAAAGGAGATTCCACTCATCTTGGAAAGTGTGTATTCAATGTGTAGACAAAAAGTCTTTTTCTTTTTATTTTATTATTTATTTATTATTTTTAGTAAAGTGGTCTCCATTATTTAATTAAAAGATTTTTTTATTTATTTAAAAGAGATTTGTTCTTTTAATTAAATGTGGCTTAGGATAAAGTGATTTTATTATTTAATTAAAAGATTTTGTTGTATTTAATTAAAATAGATTTTTATTTAATTAAAAGGGAGCATGTTCTGTTAATTAAATAAAATTATTTATTTTTTCATTTTTTCTCTTTTTAATTAAATAAGGCTTAAAATAAAATGACCAAACCTTAGGAAATATTGAATTAATTGAATTAATTACGATTTGATCAAGGAAATTGATTTAAATTGAAAACATTGCAAAACATTGATTTAGGGAATTGATAAATTGATAAATGGGGGCCCAAAGTCTAGGGGACCATTTTAGGGTGCATACATTTGCCCGTCTAGGTGACCATTTTAGGGTGCATACATTTGCCCCTCTTTGACTTTAATGTGTGATCTTCATGGGAACACATGTAGTCAAAGAATGAATTTGAAATGTGAGATTGATTTAGGATCACAAAACAACCCAGACATGTGATCGACGGATGGGAACACATCAGGACAAAGATAAGCTAATTGAAAAAGACAAGGCCAACACCCCTATAAATAGGTAATTGTCAAGTCTCAATCAAGGTTGCCCCAACCGAAGTAATTGATATGATTGATAAATCTGAATCAAGGATTGAAGTTTCATAGGTACTGCCCCCTCATGATCAAAATCAAAATGAGATATAGGAGAAATAGTAAATTGATAAATTTGATCAAATCAAACTAAAGATAAGGTTCTTGATGTAAGATGAAAGATATAAGGATCACAGAACAAGAGTAGATCATTAAGCATGAAAGATTACGCCCCAAGGTTGAATTAGAAGAAAAGAAGTGGAGTGAAAGAAAATGGAAGATAGAAGTTTGGAAGAGGTGGAAAGAAATGAAGATAAGAAAGAGAATTTTCCCCAAGAAAGAGAATGCCTCAAAGTCAATCAACTGTTAAGATAGAAAATTTTGATTGAGATCACGAAAGAAGATAAGGAAGTGAAGATCAAAATGTGACCACAATTGATTAAAAGTCCAAAAGAAAGATGAAGGAAAACCCTCTCAAACTCTTAATGTAGCCTAAAAATGCAAATTAACATGAAGTCTAACAATGCAAGCTACATGAAAATGGAAAGGTGTACTTGCAATAGAGAAACTGTAACATAGGATTTTGTGTTCATCATTCATTAGACAATGGTAAGGAACTTATTTTGATCATTGGTCCATTATTAACGTGTTGGTTAACAGTTTGTCCTCCCTTAAGATTTATAATCTCTGACTCTCTAAACACCCAAGGTGAGAGAACAAAAGGATGTTCACCAACAAATGGGTCAGTGTAAGTTTTCTATAACTGCCCTCTGAATTAACAGGTACAGCTCCCTGAGTGTGTTTGATATTCAATGAATTTTTTTTTATATATCATCAGATACTCTGAGTAATGAAAATATTAACCAAACTACTTGTAGGCACAAGTAGTTCAGGCGAGGATAAGAAGTGGATAACCTATGACCTTCAGTAGAATGTTGATCACAGATTATCACAGACTTTCATCACCTAAACTAAATCTATTCTACGTTATTTATGAATGCAGATCCTATTGGATGAATAGAAGTAGACTTACACATGAGAAGCAACTGGAATTACCAATGCTATAATTACTAACAGCAAATGGAATTCAAGGAGGAATTATAGTCTCACAATGCAAGTGTACTTTCCATTCAATGATGCAACTGAACTAGTAAGTGAATAGAGGAAGAATTATACATAAAGGTAACTGGAATTACTCACACTACAATCTCTGACATGAAATAGAATTCAATATAGAAAATGTAGTCTCATATATAACTGTTCTTTCTATTCACAATGCAAATAAACTATTCATGGCACAACAAACATGAAACCAAGCTTAGAAAATGGAATTACTCATGCTCCAATACCAAGTTTTCCAACCTTATTATTATCAAAAAAATGTACATTTATAGTTCACTATGCTGAGAAGTTCATCAGTCACAGGCATTCAACAGTCAGAAATATCAATTTCATCTTCCAGAACCAGAAGGAGAAAACATCAAAATATGAAACGTATCTGAACCAATCAGTTACATGCACATATGTATCATTGGTGCCATCATTTGAATTTGAAAACCATCAGAACCCTTCGAGTTTGAATTTCCACCATCGATCTCCAGTTGAAAAATCATGATCATAACCTTTTCAATGGTCATCTTAGCTTCCCCTAATTGTCGCTCGGTCGCTACCTACTTAGCATTGTCGCTGGTTCGCAACTTATATTTCCAGTGGCCAATTTTCCCTACAAACTCATGATATCCACCCGAGCTTCCATTGTCGCATGATCACATGGTACTTTTTTACCTCTTGTGATCATGTGACTACTCCAAAAGAACTGATGTAAAATTTTAATAACTACAACTTTCATCCACTTGGCTTATGTTGTCGCATGATCGCATGGTACTTTTTTACCTCTTGCAATCATGCAACCGCTCTATTCATTGGCGCATTCATATTTTCAAAATGAGTAATATTTTATATTTAATAATCATTCCACCTCAGTGTCACATTTGAGCTGTTGGCGTACATGGGTCCCAGCAGAAAACATTGTCACATGATCGCATGGTATTATTTTATTTCTTGCGATCATGTGACCGCTCTATCATTGGTGCACGTGGATCACACTTTTGGCATTCATGGGCCTTGGCAGAGTACATTCACCTGCTCAAGCTTCCATCATTGCATGATCACATGGTATTATTTTATTTCTTGTGATCATGTGACCGCTCAATCATTGGTGCACATGGACTGCACCGTTGGCATTCGTGGGTCCCAGCAGAGTGCATATGTTTAGTCTCCTTTTTCATTAACTTTCTCTCTCCTACTCAGGCTTCATTGTCGCATGATCACATGGTATTATTTTACCTCTTGTGATCATGTGACCACCCTATCATTCCCAAGATACTTTCAATTGAACTTATATAGCATTTAATAATCATTTCATTCCATTGTCGCATGATTGCATGACACTTTTTAAACTCTTGCGATCATGCGACTGAGTACAAGTAGAGCGTCTCCCTTGCTTTCATATGGCTGTAAACTTGCTTCAAGGTTAATCAGTGGGAAATCCAAGGTACCAAAAATTAAATCCTTAACATCCTTAAGAGACCACATATTCATCATAATCATAATGAACTTTGTTAATTTATGTGTCACGACAAAATACTAACCAGGTTGAAGGATTAAACCATTCATGACTTCCACTGCTTCATATTTAGAGAACTTAAATACAAACCAATCTAAGACTATCCCAGGCTCTATTCCTAAAGGTTGGTGACAAACCAATGGATATGATGTGATCACATGTTTGATGGTGAGATCAGTAGTGTATTCTTCTTGGGTAAGCACCTTAATCACTTTTTATTGGAAGGTTTTCAAGGAAAATTAAATTCAATGCATGGGTCAGTATTTTAACCTTTCTCCAAAATTCACTCAATCATTTAGAGTGCATCCCTTTGAAGTGTCTTTTATACCTTGAACTTGTGAATTATGATATCATATGAGATGCAACAATACATCTTTTGGCAATTCTCTAGAAACATGTCTTGAGATCTCCTTAACTTGTAGATTTTAGTATAGTCCAATGTATTCAACTGCAAACTCTACTTCTCTACTACAAATGGATTGTACACACTATCATATGAAGTAGAATTCTGAATAATTCAATGCCAACTCTATTATTAAATCAATCACATCAAAAGTCTTTCCTCTAATTTCTTGTAAATGTCTGGAGATCATGAATCACAATCATCATTCCATCTGAGAAAGAGAATCAATAGGAGCATATAATCCTTGCCGGGTTGGGATCTATAACCTACCCAAAATGAAGAGACTTTTAAGACAACCCACCTAGCTTAAAGCAAGAAGGAAATGGAAGGGAAACCCAGCAAAGATCTCCCATCCTAGAGGGACCTAGACCTAGACATCAACATGACTAGACCTGACTTATGACACCAAAACTTCCACTTGATAATGTGATATAGGATGAAAAGTGAGGCAACAGCTAGCTCCGACTAGGGATTTAAGCATTACAATGCTTAAAAGAACTCTAGAAATCTTTGGTTCCGCATGACAGCTGACAACTTGACAACAAGAGAAGTAAACTTAAGGAAAACAACAACAAAAAGATAAGACAACAACTAAACTATGACAGGAAAAGAAACCTACCTAACTAACCCCTACGCAGGGATTACCTACTCTTCAGTTATGCATTTGATACAACTTCAAGTCCTGCCCATTGTAGGAACATGGCAGAGACTCTCCGAAAGGATATGCTAATCTGAATGAGTTGTTTTGATTCACCTACACAATCTAAAAAGGGCCTTTCCACAAGGACTAGAATTTTGAATGCATTCCCTTAGGTTCATGTCTCTTGTCCCACAGCAGCACCATATCACCTTCCATAAATTTCCTAGGCCTTGCCCTTTTGTCAAACAACTTCTTGACTTGGTTCTGATGTTCCGTGATCTTATCCACCATATCCTCTCTTTCTTCCTACAACTTTGTCAAATACAAGATCCTCTTTTCCAAACCATCTTTGAAAACATCATCTACAGTTGCAGTTTTTAGCTTATAGGTAGCAAGTTCCAATGGTAATGGTAGGCTAGCCTCCACTCCATACACCAATTCAAAAGGTGAAATACCAATAGCCCTTTTTGGAGTGGTTCTATCTACCCACAGAGCATCATATATCTTTTTATGCCAATTTCTCTGATTATCAGCAACCAACTTCTTCAAAATATTAATCAGATTTTTATTACTAGACTTAGCCTATCCGTTACCTTGAGGAAAATAATTTGAAGAATGTCCTACTTGAATTCCATGATCATAACAAAAGGCAATAATTTCTAAGGATGAAAAATAAGAGGCATTATCAAAATCAATTTGGTAGGAACTCCAAACCTGACCAATATTTGTTCTTTGATGAATTCACATACCACCTCAGATGTAGTCTTCTTTATTGGTTTAGCTTTAACCCATTTGCTGAAATAATCAGTGGTAGTCAAGATGTATGAATGTCCTTGACTTGAAGGAGGGTTGATAGGCCCTATGAAGTCCAAACCCCACTACTGAAAAGGAGCTTCTATCACCACCAGTCTCAAGGGTAATGCAGCCAATTGAGGTTTACCTATAAATAACTTGCATTTTTCACAGTTAGCAACCCACTTATATGCATTTTTGGACATACTGAGCCAATAATGACATTGTCTCAGAATTTTGAAAGCTGTCACAGTGGATGAGAAATGTCCTCCACATGCTTCATCATGAAAAGATTTCAATAACTTGTCTTGTTGTTCCTTATCAACACATCTCAGAAAAGTACCATCAATTGCTTTCTTATATAAAACATCATCATGAATAACATACCTCAAGGCTTTGTTTTTCAAATTCCTCTTTTGTTTAGCAGTCAACTCATCCAGACATTCACCATATGTCAGAAAATATGCAATGTTAGAGAACCAAGGATCTTGCAAACTTACCATGAGCACTCTGTGGTCATCTTCTTCAACTTGTTGAGTTTTTTCTATGGCCTTACAAAGAGCATTCCCTCTCATTAGATTTTTTGGTTTAATATCTATATCATATTCCTGGACTTTAGGAATCCAAGCCCCTCTATTATTACAACCAACATCCTGTTGCGTTAGGACACTTTTTACTGCAGCGTCAGGCACGTGAACAACTGAATGTGAATGTAGAATATAAAATCTAAAAATTTTCAATGCTCTCACTACTGCGTAGGCATGTTTTTCAACCTGAGAATACTTTAGCTCTTGATTCTTCAAGGGCATACTCATGAAGGCAATTGGAGCTTGTATACCTTCTTTATTTTCCTGCATTAATATTGCTGACATAGTGTGCTCTGATGCATAACAATATATAATGAATTCCTTGGTATAATCTGGATGAACCAGGATAGGAGAATTTATAATGGCACCTTTTATGTTTTCAAAGGATTTCTTTCCAACATTAGTCCACTTAAAAGTTTTATTACCTTTCATCATGTCAACTATATTTTTCACAATCTCAGAAAAATCAAGTACAAATCTTCTCAAGAAATTCACTTGCCCAAAGAAAGATTTAACCCCTATCTTACTCAATGGTAGACTCAATTGTTGAATAGCTCTAACTCTATTAGGATCAATTTTTACTCCTTGAGAAATAATGTGACCTAGAAGCTTACCTTTAGTGACACAAAATACTAACTTTTTAGGGTTTAATGAGATGCCATGATCCCTACATCTCTGAAAGACCTTTGCTAAATCTCCTAGATGATCTTTCCTCTTCTTAGAAAAGATAGTCAAATCATCAAGATATATCACAATGATTTTATTTTTCAGATATCCAAAAGATAAGTCCATAGCCCTTTGAAAGGTTGCACCTACATTGATTAACCCAAAAGGCATCCTATTATATGCAAATGTGCCCCATGGTGTAGTGAAAGATATTTTATATTGATCTACTTCATCCACCTATATTTGATTATACCCTAAAAATCCATCTAACATAGACATCATTTCTGATCCTGCAACAGTCTGCAACAAATGATCCATGTTAGGTAAAGCAAAATTGTCCTTGAGGGAGGCTTGATTCAGATTTCTAAAGTCCACACAGATTCTTATCTCTCCGTTCTTCTTCCTCATAGGAACAATATTAGCCACCCAAGTGGAATGATGAATAGGATAAATAATTCTAGCTTTTAGCATCTTATCAATTTCCTTGAAAATTGCCCCTTCAACCAAAGGATTGTAATTTCTCTATTTTTGTTTGATAGGTGTTACCCCAGGTTTAAGAGGAATGGTATGTTTGAATCTTCCATTCATGAATTTTCTTAAGTCTTCATAACTCCAAGCAAAGACATCCTAGAATTCAATCAGCAATTCCCTAATCTTTGCTCTTTCCTCAAGTGTGTAGCACTTTCCAATATTTATCATTTTAGGACTGTCCTCAGTTTCTATATTGATCCCATCAAACTCCCCACAAGTTTTTCCTTTTTTATCTCTTTCCTTCTTTATGTAAGCATCATGTTTATTAAAGAGTTTTTCTAAGGAAATGAAATGAGAGGGAATTCTATTACCATTTAATTGGATGATACCTAATTTTGACTTCTCTTCATCAGTTGATAACTGATCCTTCTCTTGATCACTTTCAAAGCACATATCTGCAAAGGGTCCTATTCCTTCAATAAACTATTGAATATGCTTATCATCCTCAAATACCTACCAAGATTCTTCATTATCAGGTACATTAGGTCTAAACAGGACTTCCATTCTATAAACTTGATCTTTAAAGTTGGGGTGTGGCAGGAGTAAAGATGCGGATACTGCCAAAGAGTCTGCCCTAGAGTTTTGATCTCTTGGTACTAAAATTAATGAGAAAGCACTCAGACTTTCTATCTCATCCCACACTTTATTTCTATAATTTTTCAATCTATTATTTTTCACAGTATACTAGCTTCTTACCTGCCTCACCACCAATTCAACATCTCCTTGAACTTTAAGCAATTTATCTCCTCTTTGTTTGGCTGCCTCTATGCCAAGAAGAAGGGCTTCATATTCTATAGTATTATTAGTATTTTTAAAGTCTAACTTGTAGGCTAGACAAGTTATTTCTCCATTAGGGGCTATCAAGACTACTCCTGCACCTGAACCAGCTTTAGCATAGCTTCCATCAAATTCTAATGTCCATAACTGTTCAACACCTACCTAATCTAATTCTTCATGAACATCAAAGCTATCAGAGAATAGCATATAATTTCCAAATTGCATCTCATGGTAAAGAATCTATGATCTAGGGTCATCTGATCTAAGCACAGTGAACTTTGCCTTTTCTTCTAGTTCCAACTTCACCTTTTTATCCCCCACTTGGATGATTGTAGAAGACCAATCCAATTGAATCTCCCCTCCCATGTCTTTGTAGAAAATTCTACTAAGAAGCATCCCATAGCTTGCAGGAATATCAGCTACAAGGATTGTGAGTTTCATCCTTTTAGAAGGGTGTGCTGCTAGGGCAACCTGAGCATCTTTGATTTGACTAATCAAAGGTACCTGCTTATCATCCATAGAATAAAACCTACCGAAATATTTGGTTAAAGGCAACCCTAAAGCTTTAGCAATTGATGCACGCATTACATTGTCTGAAGCTCCTGAATCTATGATGCAATTACTTAATCTGTTACCATTGATAAAACGTGATATATAAAAAGGCTCTAGTTTTCTATTTGAATAGGTAACAAGGATAGTAGATTCTTCTTCTTGGAATAGCCTAGGGATTGAAAAATCTTCATCCACTGAATCTCTCCCACTAGTACTGACTTGGCTTTTGTCACTAACATTGGCATTGATATGACTACCTTCTTTATTTTTACAATGTTCTACCAACCTTTGAAGTTGATCAAGATTTGACTTTAAATAATCTATAGGGGATATTTGAATTTTAGCTTCTTCACAAAATTTTATAATATCAAAGGAATTGGATAACTTACCTCTTTGTTCCTTTTGTGAAGAACTTGATGCTATACCATTATCCTTATCTGCCTTGTTAGAAGATACTTGATTCTTAGCAGGAATAGCATTAGAGGCTTGACTTTTGATCTTCTGACTTCTAGTCATCACAATTAGCTGAGGTCCCTCCAAAGTAGCAAAACAATCACCTCCATTCTCTGAATCTGACTCATAGTCAAAGAATAAATTTATGGAGTCACCATAAGGAGCATGGTCATCTTCACTTTCTGGATACTCTATTTTTTGCTCTTTTTCTTCCTCCATCTATTTATATCTGATCATATCAGCACAAGTTTCACCATCATGATCTGCTCTGAGATGAAAGGCACACATATTATGTCTTTTGGGAGGAGCTTCAATAGCCAATCTCTATTGAGCAGTAGGGATCTGCAAGTTTTTATTTCCACCTTGATAACTTGATCCTTGGTAAGGCTGATAAAATGAATGAGTTGGCTTAGTGACCTATTTTTTCAATGCAATTAACTCATTGGATAATTTATGCAACATAGCCTCTATACTAGTTGAGGTACTAGCTATATTGCTTGAGGATCCAGCATGAAATTCTTTCTTCCATCTCCCAGAGGCTATCATATCATCTTCCATTTCTATAGCTAGTATTTGTGTAGCTTGTAAATTTGCTACATTGGCTCATCTTATCTAGTAACCAAGATCAAGAGGCATAGAACCAATGTAAAATGTTTTCTGATTATCTCCTATTGGTGCACTGGTAGCTGGTATTCTTTTGATGAGTTTATTAAATTTAGCATTGAAATCTCTCATGGAGATAGACGGTTCCTTTTTTATTTGAGCCAGTTGTAGCAATAGGACTTGGGCATCTTTTGCACTTTTATATCTTCCTTCAAATCTCTATTTCATATCATTCCACCTAGTAATGCAACCTATAGGTAAATCTTGAAACCAATCTACTGCATCATCCACAAGGGTGTCAACGAACATTCTAACTATAGTATCTTCATGCTGAGGGTTTACCACACTACATGCTCTATGAAAAGCACTCATATGTTGTTCTTTAGATACTGTACCATCACCATTGAATCTTGGGAAGTTCTTTCTAGAAGCCTTTGGTAGATCATGATTTTCCGTAAGATTCAAAGGCCCAATGGCATTTCCCCAAGGAATAACCATATTTTCTAATTTGATATTCTGTGTAACTGCCTGAATAGAAACCAAAAGGGGAAGTGCAACACTGTGCAACAGTAATGAATTACAAGTGGTAGTGATAGGAATTCTACCAATAGGAGGAGAGGAAGACTTACTTCTTATTGGTCTAAAAGGGACTAATACAGGCAACTAAAATTCTATAGGCTTCTTAGCTTTAGTCTCCCTTGCTTTTGCTCTTCCTTTCCTAAAAATGTCTTCTAGGATAGGGAAATTGACCCTTTTTGAGTTCTTCATAGACAGGATCAAATTTTCCCTTCTGCTTCGCACTCTTGGTAAACTTGGAATCCAGGATGCCTAAGATTCTGAGAAAAACTACAAATATTTTCTTCTTTCCAAAGTTCTCCCTAGCAAAGTCGCCAAAAACTATTGGTTAATAGTTTGTCCTCCCTTAAGATTTATAATCTCTAACTCTCTAAACACCCAAGGTGAGAGAACAAAAGGATGTTCACCAAAAAATGGGTCAGTGTAAATTTTCTATCACTACCCTCTGAATTAATAGGTACAGCTCCTTGAGTGTGTTTGGTATTCAATGAATTTGTTTTTATATATCATCAGATACTCTAAGTAATGAAAATATTAACCAAACTACTTGTAGGCACAAGTAGTTCGGGAAAGGATAAGAAGTGGATAACCTATAACCTTCAGTAGAATGCTGATCATAGATTATCACAGAGTTTTATCACCTAAACTAACTCTATTCTACCTTATTTATGAATGCAGATCCTATTGGATGAATAGAAGCAGACTTACACATGAGAAGCAACTAGAATTACCAATGCTGCAATTACTAACAGCAAATGGAATTCAAGGAGGAATTATAGTCTCACAATGCAAGTGTACTTTCCATTCAATGATGCAACTGAACTAATAAGTGAATAGAGGAAGAATTATACATAAAGGTAATTGGAATTACTCACACTACAATCTCTGACATGAAATAGAATTCAATATAGAAAATGTAGTCTCATATATAACTATTCTTTCTATCCACAATGCAAATAAACTATTCATGGCACAACAAACATGAAACCAAGCTTAGCAAATGGAATTACTCATGCTCCAATACCAAGTTTTCCAACCTTATTATTATCAGAAAAATGTACATTTATAGTTCACTGTGCCAAGAAGTTCATCAGTCACAGGCATTCAACAGTCAGAAATATCAATTTCATCTTCCAGAACCAGAAGGAGAAAACATCAGAATATGAAATGTATCTGAACCAATCAGTTACACGCACAAATGTATCATTGGCACCATCATTTGAATTTGAAAACCCTCATAACCCTTCAAGTTTGAATTTGCACCATCGATTTGTAGTTGAAAAATCATGATCATAACCTTTTCAATGGTCATCTCAACTTCCCCTGATTGTTGCTCAGTCGCTGCCTGCTTAACCTTGTCACCGGTTCGCAACTTATATTTTTGGTGGCCAATTTTCCCTACAAACTCATGATATCCACCCGAGCTTCCATTGTCGCATGATCGCATGGTACTTTTTTACCTCTTGCGATCATGCGACCACTCCAAAAGAACTGATGTAACATTTTAATAACTAAAACTTTCATCTACCTAGCTTATGTTGTCGCATGGTCACATGGTACTTTTTTACCTCTTGTGATCATGCGACCGCTCTATTCATTGGTGCATTCATATTTTCAAAATGAGTAATCTTTTATATTTAATAATCATTCCACCTCATTATCCCATCTGCGATGTTGGCGTACGTGGGTCTCGACAGAAAACATTGTCGCATGATCGCATGGTATTATTTTATTTCTTGCGATCATGTGACCACTCTATCATTGGTGCACATGGATCGCACTGTTGGCATTCGTGGGCCTTGGCAGAGCACATTCACCTGCTCAAGCTTCCATCATCGCATGATCGCATGGTATTATTTTATTTCTTGTGATTATGTGACTGCTCAATCATTGGCGCACGTGGATTGCACCGTTGGCATTCATGGGTCCCAGCAGAGCGCATCTGTTTAGTCTCCTTTTTCATTAACTTTCTCTCTCCTACTCAAGCTTCATTGTCACATGATCGCATGGTATTATTTTACCTCTTGCGATCATGCGACCACCCTATCATTCCTGAGATACTTTCAATGGAACTTATATAGCATTTAATAATCATTTCATTCCATTGTCGCATGATTACATGGCACTTTTTAACCTCTTGTGATCATACGGCTGAGTACAAGTAGAGCATCTCCCTTGCTTTCATATGGTTGTAAACTTGCTTCAAGGTTAATCAATGGGAAATCCAAGGTACCAAAAATTAAATCCTTAACATCCTTAAGAGACCACATATTCATCGTAATCATAATGAACTTTGTTAATTTATGTGTCATGACAAAATACTAACTAGGTTGAAGGATTAAACCATTCATGACTTCCTCTGCTTCATATTCAAAGAAGTTAAATACAAACCAGTCTAAGACTATCCCAGGCTTTGTTCCTAAAGGTTGGTGACAAACCAATGGATATGATGTGATCACATGTTTGATGTTGAGATCAGTAGTGTATTCTTCTTGGGTAAGCACCTTAATCACTTTTTATTGGAAGGTTTTCAAGGAAAATTGAATTCAATGCATGGGTTGGTATTTTAACCTTTCTCCAAAATTTACTCAATAATTTAGAGTGCATCCCTTTGAAGTGTGTTTTATACCTTGAACCTATGAATTATGATATCATATGAGATGCAACAATACATCTTTTGGCAATTCTCTAGAAACATGTCTTGAGATCTCCTTAACTTGCAGATTTTAGTATAGCCCAATGTATTCAACTGAAAACTCTACTTCTCTACTACAAATGGATTGTACACACTATCATATGAAGTAGAATTCTAAATAATTCAATGCTAGCTCTATTATTACATCAATCACATGAAAATTCTTTCCTCTGATTTCTTGTAAATGTCTGGAGATCATGATTCACAATCATCATTCCATCTGAGAAAGAGCATCAATAGGAGCATATAATCCTTGCTGGGTTGGGATCTATAACCTACCCAAAATGAAGAGAGTTTTAAGAAAACCCACCTGGCTTAAAGCAAGAAGGCAATGGAAGGGAAACCTGAAAAAGATCTCCTATCCTAGAGGGGACCTAGACCTAGACATCAACATGACCAGATCTGACTTGTGACACCAAAACTTCCACTTGATAATGTGACTACATGATCAAAAGTGAGGCAACATAACAGACATTATAAAATCACACAATCATCACTAGTCACATGCACAACTATGAAGATATGAATGTGATTTATATCAGATTGGAATGTGGAAAGATTCTAGTATAAGCATCAAAGACATAAAGGTCAAGATGACTTTGATGCTAGCTTACCCAATTTAATGTAGCAAAACCACTCTCACATCAAGGCACAGATGCTAGGATAATCATAAGAATGACTGTGCAAAAATAGTCAAGGATGATGCCTCAATTATCCTAAGTGTTTCAAGGGAACAACAAGAGACACTCTAGAGTTTAAAGACCACACCCATAAGCAGAAAGTAATTTAAAATATGCCTCATGCCCTAAGTCTTCTAGCTATGCATCCTGGAGAGACTTATTAGACAAGGACACTCAACGAAAATCAATAACAGTTAGCACACAAAGAAAAGATCATGACATAGCTCAAGCATTAAGTAATGCGTTTAAAAATTTAAGTGTGTTCATTGATACTGAGTTTCGAGGATAAGGATCAAATTATTGTCAGTAGGTAAGATCACATGACAAAACTAGGTAAGACCAAACCGATAAGTGTTGAAAAACACTTGATGCCAGGGGTTGTGTTGAAAAAAATAGTTGGGGTGGTGTTGAAAAACACCATTTGTAAGATGTCCTAAAGACTAATGCATCCAAGAGACCAAAGCTAACATAGTTATGCTCCCTAGACAAAGACAAAGACCAATTCCAAAGCAAGGCAACAAGGACAAGGCATGATGGAGAAAGGCTAAGTGTCGAGGACACGTGCTGAGAAATAGGGGTGCAAAGGCCTCAAGTAGCGCATGTTTCCAAGTTTTCACCACTTGGATTTTATTGCATTTTTTTTATTTTTTTATTTTTATTTTTAAATATATTTTTGCTACCAAGGCACCTCTTTCCAGGTTTTCACCAAGGCACTTTTTCTTTTTTTTTTGAATTTTTGAATTTTTTTATTTTTTTGTATTTTTGGAATATATATTTTTTTGGAGATACATCAAAGTGCCTAATGCTAGGTTTTCACTAAGATGATCATTTTTTCAGGACATTTTTAGATTTTTAGAATTTTTGACAATATATGATGTTTTAGGATTTTTTAAGGATTAATATGTACAAAGGATGCCCCTAGACAGAACGGGCATCATAGATAGAACTTCTTGAGGTGCAAGACATTGATAGGATCAAGGAGATGCTTTGCCTCTTCTGTAGATAACAAATAAGCACATATCCCAAAAGATGTTGTAATGACATAAGGTCCAAGCCAATTAGGTTCAAATTTTCCCTTTTGATCTCTATGTTGTTGGTGCTTAGGATTTTCACATAGGACAAGATCTCCCACTTGCAATTCTCTAGGGTGAACCGTTTTGTTGAAGGATTTGGATATGTGCTTTTGACAAAACCTCATATGGTCAAATGATGCTTCACATTTCTCATCTAGAAGTTCTAACTCTTGAAGTCTCATGGTGCGGTAGTCTTCATCTATAACTAAACCTTTGAGGGAAACTCTAAGTGAAGGAATCTCAACCTCTAAAGGTAACACTGCTTCAACACCATATGTAATGGCAAAAGGAGTAGCCCTAGTAGGAGTACAAATACTCATTCTATAGGCCCACAAAGCTGAATTTATCTGTAAATGCCAATCTCTAACATTCTTATGAATTGTTCTATTTAGGATTTTAAGAATGGTTTTGTTTGATGCCTCTGCCTGACCATTTACTTGCAGGAAGTAAATGGAGGACCAATGTTGTTTAATCTTGAATTTTTTGCAGAGTTGCTTAAGGTTCTTATTTTTGAATTGACCTCCATTGTCAGCGATAATCTCAGAAGGCACTCCATATCAACAGATGATATGGTTCAGGATGAATAGAGAGATTGTCTTGCCCGAGGCAACAAAAAGTGGGACAACTTCTACCCATTTAGTGAAGTAATCAGTAGCAGTGATAATAAACTAGTGTCCACCTGATGAGTTGGGATGAATCTTCCCAACAAGATCAATTGCCTAGTGCTAAAATGGCCAGTGAGATATAGAAGGAATGAGCTCCTTTCCTGGAGCATGTATCAGGTTACCATGTTTTTGACACTTTTCACATGACTTTGCAAAAGCTACTACATCAATTTGCATCGTAGGCCAATAGTACCCCACCCTAAGAAACCTTCAAGCCATGGTAAGACCATTGGAATGTCCCCCACAGATACCCTCATGAATTTCAACTAACACTTGGTCAGATTCTTCCTTTTCTAAGCATCTAAGAAGTGTTCCATCTAGACCCCTCCTATACAAATCACCAGAGATAAGGGTATGGCGAGAGGTGTTTAAGGTAAGGTTTCTACATTTAGATTGGTTAAAGGTTTCATGGATAATGCCATCACAAAGGTATGATTAAATGGCACCATAATGGGATGACTCATGACCAACAAGGGTACAAATGAAATGGATTTCTTGGGAGTCATAGATAGGGTGATGTATCTCTTCCACCAGGAGTTCAAATCTAGACTCATGTTGTTCTAACTGAAGGAGTGAATCAAGTGTAGCCATAGCATCAGCTGCTTTGTTTTCTACTCTAGGGATTTGCTGAGACATGACAAATGTGAAGTATCATTTCAAGGAATCAACCATTTTCTTGTAAGGTACCAATTTCTCATCTTTTGTTTGATATTATTCATTGACTTAGTTGATTATCAGCTGCAAATCCCCATAGATGTGTAGCTCTATGATTCTCCATTCTATGGCCATTTTAAGTCCATTTAATAAAGCTTTATACTCAACAATGTTGTTTGTACATGGGAATAATAACTTGTAAGACTTAGGAATCATGTGCCCATGAGGAGAAACAAAAAACACACCAGCTCCTAAACCATTTTGCATAAAGGATCCATCACAGAACATCCTCCATGTTCTTTCATTTATATAGATGAGGTGCTCATCTAGGAAGTCAACTTGAATAGGTGCACTATCTTGTATTGGGAAATCAGCCAATTGATTTGCTATGGCTTGTCCTTTGATTGCTTTACGCTCAATGTACTCTATGTCAAACTCTGAAAGGATCATCATCCATTTAGCAAGTCTACCTGTGAGGGCAGCCTTACTAAGTAAATACTTGAGTGAATCTATTTTTGCTATGAGATGTATTGTGTGCACAAGCATGTAATGTCACAACTTTTGGGAAGCAAACACAACTACAAGGCAATCTTTCTCAATGCTAGTGTAGTTAATCTCATATGAAACAAGAGTATGACTAATGTAGTATATTGCTCCTTCTTTCCCATGTTCATTAAGTTGAGCTAGTAATGCCCCCAAGGAAGATTATGTTGCTAAAATGTATAGAATAAGTGGCTTCCCTAGGATAGGAGGCATAAAAATAGGAGGATTTGCCAAGTATTTCTTGATTTGATCCATGCTCTTTTGACAATCCTCATTCCAAACACATTTGACTCCTTTGTGTAAGTTCTTTTTGAAAGGTTGAGCTCTATTTTCCAACTGTGAAATGAACCTCCTTATGGATTGAAGATGTCCTTGAAGACTCTTCATTTGACTAATGTTTCTAGGAGGTGGCATAGCTATGATTGCTTGGACCTTTTCAGGGTCTATCTATATTCCTTTTTCTAAAATGATGAATCCTAGAAGTTTTCTAGAGGTGACACCAAATGCACACTTTTTAGGATTTAACCTTAGTTGAAATTGTTCCATGCGATCTAGAATGACTTCTAAATCATCTAAGTGTGTGTCTCTTTTCTTAGACTTGGCCAAGGTGTCATCCACATAATCTTCCATGTTTTTATGCATCATGTCATGAAAAATGGTTTTCATAGCTCATTGATAGGTGGCTCCTACATTTTTTAATACAAAAGGCATAATGTTCCAACAATAGGTACCCCATGCACAAGTGAATGTAGTCTTTTCTTGATCTTCAGGAGCTATCTTAATATGATTGTATCTAGAAAAACCATCCATCAAGGGATAAATCTCATCACCCGCAGTCATGTCCACTATCATGTCTATATTGGGTAGTGGAAAATCATCCTTTGGGCATGCTCTATTGACATCTCTGAAATCTATGCAAATTTGAATGGATTTGTCATGTTTGGAAATTGGTACAATGTTTGATATCCATTCAGCATAGTGAATAGCTCTTATGAATCCTGCACCAAGGAGTTTCTCTAATTATAGTTTGACTAGAAGAGCTATGTGAGGGTGCATCTTTCTCAATTTTTGTTTGACCAGTTTTACACCTGGAGCTATGGACATGTGATGCATGATAAGATTAGTGTCCAACCCTAGCATATCTAAATAATTCCGTGCAAAATTGATCTTCTTTTTCTGTAAGAACTTGGTGTACGCTTCTCTTTCTTGTGGTAACAAGGACTGAGCCAAGTGTACTATCTGTGGAGCCTCATCTGTACCCAAATTGATTGGTTGTGTTGGCTCAACAAGAACCAAAGATCTATCTTGAAAGTAACTAGGGAGACAATCAAATACCTTATCCTTAGGCACCTCAAAGAGGTTTTCACCCTTGGATACGTCATTTATTTTTACTTTTTTTGGTTCTGACACCGCCACATAGTGGTTTTTGCCATCAGAACTCTTTTTATTTTTTCTTTTCTTTTTATTTTTTGACTAAGGTACTTGATGTCTCACTCTATCATGTTGGTAGCCGATTCACTAGTGGAAGAGACTATAGGTTCAATGGCATTCAAGTAATAGGTTATCTCATAGTCATTTTGGAAAGTTAAGAGCTCAGGTTCTTAATAGCGTTGGGACCAATCAATGAGGTTAGGATGAGAAAGAGGTAATTCAATGATTGGTTCAAGGTTATGAATGTGAATGATATCACCATCTCCGGTGATCGAAGAGTCAGAGTCCATCAAGTATCCTTCTAAGCTACCCAAATAAGGATTCTTTCTAACAAGAGAAGAATCATCCACTAAGGCAACATTTGGGTTCAAATCATCTAATCCTACATGTGACACATCAGCTACCTTGGGTTGAGAACTATAAGTGTGGATGACATCAACATCCATGTCAACTATGGAAAAATCAGAGAGAGAGTCCCATTCATACTCATGTGAGTCTATTTCTGAATCCCGACTAGGATGTTTACACCATGAAGGTTTGAGACATCTTGATGTGGAACCTCTAATATCATCAAGGGTAACATCTCTCTCCATCAAACAAACAATATTCTTTTGTTGACGTTCTCTGATGGGATCCTCTACATCTGATTCTTCTTGTTCTAAGGTCACAACTATCACACGAGCCATTGGATTATCTGAATCTCCCCAAAGGAGATTGGTGGAAGGGACCCAATCTTCACACATATCTTTTTGATTTGTCAAATTATGCATGTATTTTGGTTCATCTTCACTATCCAACTTATCAAGGATAGTAGTGTTCTTGTTATGATTCGCAAATCCTAGGCCGACTGTCTTCTTAGACTTGCGTCCAAAAATAGCATGATAAAGAGGTTCAGCTCTAGCATCCAATCTATGACTAAGAGGGCCATGTCCAGGATAGCCCATCTACTTGACAAAAGTATACCCTCTTCCATAAGCCTTAGGAGAGGGAGAGAAGTTCTCATTGTGCATGTATTTCTCTTCTCTATAAATCCAATCTTTAACAACCACCTCTTCTTTCTCATCTTGGATAGGCACTGAGGACTATACAAATGTGCCAAATAAAATCATAGCCAAAGAGGAAGGTCTCATTTCTTGTGAGGGTATGTGCATGATCATGGTATGCCAAAAAGTGGCGATGTGAAAAAGAAGTGTTGATTGATAAACTGTTTGAAAAACAACTATAACTTTTAAACAATATAACATTTTTTAAATCTGAAATATACATCACATTCTATGCTTCACCTAATATAATAATAATAAACAATTCTTTCAATTTGATGAAGTTTAGACTAAGTTAAGGTGGTCAAACACGAGAGTTTTTATATTCAAGAAAATTTGTAGTAGAAAAATCATATTTAATTATTTACTTGGAAAAAAAATACAAAAAAATATACATCACATTTGGACATGAGTCTACTAGTTTTATCTAAAATCTTATAAAAAAATATTATCATTTGATTTTGTTTAATGTGGTCAGACATACACCTACTTTTTATCTTTCTAGTCCTGATTGATAGACTTATTGAAAAATAGCTATAACTTTTAAACTATATAACATTTTTAAAATCCAAAATATGTGTCACATTTTATGCTTTTCCTACTACAAGAAAAATAAAATAAAAATTCAATTTGATAAAGTTTAAACTAAGTTAACATGGTCAGACATGAGAGTTTTTGTATTCTGGAAAAGTTATAGAAGAAAAAACATAATTAATTATTTACTTGGACAAAAATTACAAAAACATATGTGTCATATCTGGACATGAGTCTAATAATTATATCTAGAATCTTGTAAAAAAATATTATCATTTTATTGTGTTTAAGGTGGCTAGACAGACACCTACTTCTTACTTTTTTCCTGAAATTTTCAATATATAGAAAAAAAAAATTCAAAAAAGACCTAGTATCTTAGAAACTAAATTCAATTTTCTACAGATTCTCTTGCTACATATTTTTGATATAATATTTATAGCTTGTTCAAATTTTTATGTCAACTTTCCTAAACCTATTTTTCTGAATTTTCATTGCCACTTAAGGGCCCTGTTTGGCATACCATGATCCTGCACATACCCGTGAAGGTTTTCCATAAGACCTAGGCGAAATTGGAAGCTCTCTGAGGTAGTTGAGTTGATACCCTCCTATGCCAAGGTCTACTAACTTAATCTTGTCTTTACATTCTTCTAAGATCGCATTAAAATATTTTGCTTCTCTATTGAGGGGAACATGAGCACTTGCTGAAATTGAGTTAACAGAGAATGTGCTATCCCCAAGCATACAAATTTCTACTCCATTGTAGCAGAACTTAACACACTGATGGTAGGTAGATGACACTACTTGCATATCATGGATCCATGGTCTACAAAGTAAGATATTGTATGCCAGAGAACTAGCATCAACAATTTGAAACAAAATATCCTTCTCAATAGGGCCAATCCTAACAGGAAGGATGGTGAACCCTTTGGAACTTATTTCCACCTCATCGTAGGCTTTGATTGTGATCTTCTTTCTAGTATCTATGACTTGTTCAGAATAACCCAATGTCTTTAAAAGAATCAAGGAACAAATATTAAGCCCTGCACCCCCATTTATCAACACATGCCTTCCACGGGTTTTGTGGATCATGACTTCAATATGAAGGGTGAGATTGTGTGGGTGGCTCAAAGGTTTATCATCATCCTCTAAGAAGGTAAGGCAATGAGGGCTAGCAATATGGTTAACCATGTTTTGGAATTGATCAACATCTAAGTCATTAGGGACATTCACCACACACAAGGCATCCTCAAGGACTTGCTTATGTCTTGGGGACAACTCTAAGAGCTCAAAGATTGAAATATGAGCTGGGGTTATCTGCAACTAATCTACAAGATTATAATTCATTTTAGGATTAACTACTGGTTTTGAGGTGACATTCTTGGATGCCACTTGCTTTGGTTTACTAGGTTGACTTGAATTGGGTCCTCTGATGACAACAAGACCTTGACTTCGTGTGCCAACATTAAGATCTTGGGATGAAATTCTAGAGTTAGGACCCCTTAGCACTATGACAAGTTCTTCATCAAAGATAGGAGGAGAGTCCATGTCTAGATCATAACCATAGGGATATTTATTTCTTATCATATTGACATTTTCTTCCACAACTTCAAGCATGTTAACAACATTATCCACAGCTGTGTAAGTGTAATTGATCTCAGCCTTTCCATTCTTAGGTTTAGAGGTTTCCCCCTTCTCATACTTGGGCAAAGGTTCTTTGAAATCCTTATGATCAGCATTGGTGTTCAACCCATCTATCTGAAGTTTTCCATTCTCAATGAGATCTTGGATGATATGCTTAAGTTTCCAACAGTTTTCAATATTATGTCCAATGCCATTATGAAACTTGCAAAAGGATTTCTCATCCCACCAATGTGGCTTAATATCAAGCATATGATGCTTTGCGGGATCTTGAGGATGTGCAAGGTTGTTGGCAATGAGTGTTTTGAAGACATCCTCATATAAATCACCAAGTTTTGCAAACTAACACCTCTCTTTCTTGGGCTTATCTTGATATCTTGGCTTGCTCTCGTGTTGATTAGAGGCATTGAGTTTCATGGCTTGAACTACACTAGACAAGTGAAGAACAACTTGATCTTTGGATTGAGAAGAGTTCACAACTCCATCATTGACCATTTGTTTGTTTCTATTCCAATGAGAGTTTTTTCCTTTATCCTTATTAGAGTTATTTTTATTTTGACCATTGTTGTTGTTTTTGTTTTTGGCCAAAATTCCTTGTTCTTTCAAAACATCCTTAATCCTACATGCGGTTTCAACCATGGTGTCAAAGGAATCAAAGACCATTTTCCTAAGTTCGTACCACATCTCAAGAAGCAAGTTGCTAATAAGGATGTCAATATTGTCATCTTCATGAATGGTCCTAGAGTAGCGAGAGCATTGTCATTTCCACCTTTGCAAGAAAGTGACAAAGGATTCCCTTGATGTTGCTTTAAGTTGTATAAGTCCAACAAGGTGACAGATCTTGAAAGATTGTATGTAAAGTGTTGGACAAATCTATGGACAAGCTATTTAAAAGTCTTGATGGGGGGAGTTATGTTGGTGAACCATTCTATCACTTGACCCTTAAGACTCCTTGGGAACAATCTCATGAGGTACGAGTCATCTTGATGGAACTCAAAACTCATAATATAAAATTGACGTACATGATCATGTGGATCTCCATTACCGTCATACTTTTCATATTGGGGGATCTCAACTTTTCTAGGAAAATCTTTCAGACTCACAATCTAGTCAAAAGGATTGGGACAAATCGAATCAAGATTGAATGAGCTCTTGGGTGCTAGCACCTTTTCTATCATACTCTAAAGTTGTTTGATCTTCTCATCCTGAGATGGACCTTGCTTCTTGATCTTTCTATCCACATCAAAGTTGTAAGGGACTTTAGCACCTTTGTTGATCAAACTCTCTAGGAACTTGTCTTTTTTTGCTCCAAGTATCTCTCTACATAATGTTGGAAGAGTGGTTCTTGTTGTATCTTCATGAAATCTTGGGAGTTGAGGTCAAGACTTGAGCTACTTCCCCCATATTATGAACCATGGTGAGCACATTGAGAAGGTTTTTTTGAGTTCCTAGGAGGTGTTTGTCTCCTATAATGATCATATTGTGGAGCCCTTCTTCCTCTAGGGTTAGGAGATCATGAAGGTGATCTTGAATACCTTCTACTTCATGGAGTCTTAGGAGGAGTAGGTGGAGGAGAGCTATTTCCACCACCAACACACATGTTGTTGTATTGATCATTAAGTTGCTAAGCCAAGAGCTTGTCTTTCTCTTCTTGTGCGGCTCTCCTTTCTATTTCCAATATGGCTTGTCTTTCTGACTCTAGGAGTCTAAATTTCTCTTCCTTTGTAGCCTATTCATCTAGGAAGGCTTTCTTTTCATGCTCAATCCTCTTGAGTCTTTCACTTGTGTATCTTGAAGTTGTTTGGAGTGGTGAACTTGGTCTCGAATGTTTAAATAAGTCATTGGTATATGCTGCATTCACGTGATTATCATAAGGTTCATCGTATTGACTCTCATGTTGTGATTTATCTTCTTGAGAGACTTTCCTCTTATCTCTCCTAGTCCTTTGATGTGCATCTAGATATCTAGTAGAAATAAGAGATGAGACTGGTTGATTTTCATGAGATGAACTATGAAAGAGAATGTTATCTCTATGTCTTTCCAATATGTTGTCAAAACTTTTATCCCTTTCTTCCCTCTCCCTTCGAGTCATGTGTAACTCATATCCATATCTAAATGAGAAGGTGCTAAGGATGTGCTCAACTCACTAAGATTACTCTTGGGATCAAACGAAGCTTCTGAGGTATTCCTTGGGGATTGATAAAAAATAGGCTCTTTTCCCTTACATTTTTGGCAAGTTTGAACTAAGGGTAATTGGTCAAAGACTACTTGAGGTCATTTTCCTTGATTTACTTGATATCTTGTTGTAACCAACATGAAAGAAAAGATCCTAGGTGATAAGATGACCCTAAGAAACATTGGTTTCAAACTAGGATAGTAAAAGCACTCAATTGTCCAAAAGAGATATGATAAGAGAATTTTTACAAAAGGCATAAACTAACACTGCCACAGAGGTGCCCAATAAATAGATGAGTATCCTAACACATATGGATCAAGAGGATGATTTATCTGACATATATTTGATTCAATTTGAATTTGATATGGAAGTGAATGGACAATAGATTACTAAAACTCTCCAAGTGTGCTATCAAAGAATCCAAAGGTTGGTCTTCTCAACAAGAACAGTTTCTAACTAACCGATTCCAAGTAGGGTCACTTGTGAAATCAAAGATTGCTAATTCAAGAGGTCAAGATACAAGAACCTAAGGTGAAAATAGGCTTCTAATAGTGGGGTAAGTGACCTGATCAGACCCAGATCGATTGAGGAAAACTAGGAATGGCAGGATAGAAAATCAGGCAAGCTATAAAAAGTTGGCATTTCGACTCAGGAACTCAATTTTCATTCATTTTAAAAGATCAAGTAAACACATCAACCAATTTTTATCATTGATCAAGAACATAAGACAAAAATCAAGGAGTTCAAGAAAACAAATGTCTTCAAACAATGAGCAAGGGACAAAGCAACCTGGCACATGAACAAGAATAGTGACTTTGTATGCTACTCCTTAAAGATTTTGTAATACCCTCTCCTATGATGATACTTGGACTTTCTGATTTGGACATTCTATTATGATGGTTAGAACTATACATTTACATTTATGTTTTATGGATGATGATATGTTTATTAGATGATTGATATGCCCATTTATGGTTATCATTTATATGTTTATGAGAATAGAAAATCATATATTTTTTTATATGTTTTATAGATCTAACCCAAGGATTTGAATCTAACCATTATCATGATGTTTTATGTTTCATGAATATGTGTCTAATGTGTTTTCATGACTTAGGATGAAGTCATAGTTACTCACTTAGTTGAGGTCCACACGATGTATCGATCCTGATCATCTGCTTGCATATATATGATTTGTATGTATATCCATATGTATCCATGTATCTCTTCTTGGTGATGTAGGAGTGCAAGTATTGGGTATCGTCTCCACTTGGCTTTACAGGTCTGAGCGATCCCTCAAAATCCTTGATCATTGTTGTTGTTACGGAGATATCACCAGGTTCCACAAGAAGAAACTCTGCCTCTGATCCTTTTACCTTTAGGTGGGGAGTTCTTGAGTTAGTCCCTTGTGTGGATGATGTATTTCTCTGTACTCTCAGTTTGATGGTTTTGTGGATCTTGTAGCTGGTTTCTTGTCTGTTGCATTCTTTGAGAATGAGATTTTGAGTATGGTAGCTCTAATTGTCTTCATGATATGTTCAATTTTTGTTAGTAGATTATTGATGTGAATTATTGTTCATTTGAGGGTATGATTTAGTAATTTATCTTTATTAGTAGCTACTTATATACTAGTGTATCTTGTTAGGAATGAGTTAGTATGTGATTAAATCACGTGGCTTTAATATCAATAATAATATATAATTTTATGGTATTATTTATAATACTCATAATAACAAAATGTCTATGGCAATAATAATAATAAATATTTTAATAATAGTGGTATGTTTCATCTTATATATATCACTATTATATTTTGTAGAGAATATGGATTAGTGTATAAATAAATAATATGTTTTATAATAATAATATTATGTTTGCAATAATATTTATAATAATAATAATATATGTACACATAGGCATATGGGTGCACACATATGCATATGCATACATATATTTATATAATTGTTGGTGAGTAAGTAATTATTGCATTATATTAAATAAGTTAATGGTATGGTAAATGTGTTATAAATAATAATTACTATTACCTTCCTTAAATAAAGGAAACATAAATTTGATTATGGTAATAGATAAATATAATTATATTTCTTTCAAGAAAGGCTTTAATAATATTATTTAAGTCTAACTATTAACTGATGAATAGTTGGGATGGTTGCATTCGTTGGATTACCCATGCAACCACCTCCTCCATGCTATATACAGGAAAGAGTTCCTGTGTGAAAGGGGTTTTTTTTTTGGATAGAAGCTCATTTGAGATGAAACAATAGTAAGATTGTAGGAAAATTATTTATTTTTGTGAAGAAAGAATCCATTATTTGAGTTTGGTATTTGGTTGTTTCGGATAGAGGCTGGAGATTTCATCTAGAGGGATTTGAAGGAGTGCTGGAAGCATTTGAAAGGATTGGAGCTTCCTTCATCAACTGAATCCTCGCAGGAGTCCAGGCTGGAATTCATCCTAAGAGTTAACTCTCCTTTGTGATATGAATTGATGAAAGAATGTTTCTCTATATGCTTGTAGATTGTAGAACGTTTATGCTATATTATTGTATTACAAATGCTATATTATTGTATTATTTTTCCAGCCGTCTATACATTATAAAAATGCTATAATATTGTATTATTCTGTCATTTTTTTATTGTAATATTCTGTCAAAAAAAACATTCTATCATTTTAATATGAATTTATTCTATGTCATTTATACAATACCAATATTATTAGGTTAGCCATTTGTACAATACAAATGATATTATGTCAGTCATTTTTGTTTTATTTGTATTATGCCAGCCATTTATAATGTGTTGTCATTACAAATATTCTATCATTCATTTTATTATGTCAGTCATTTATGCAATAGAAATATTGTGGCATTGTAGTATTATGTCAACCGTTTGTGCAATAGAAATATTTTGTCATTTTATTATGCGAGCCAGCCGTTTATACAAGTTTATAGAATCCCGAGTATAACATTGTTTTATTCTCATGTTTGGATTAGGGTTTGTTTTTTAATCCTAAGTGATTAGTATTGTTTTGAGTTTTGATTGAATTAATCAATCCCGAGTTATTATTATTATTTTAATGCCACGTGTGGAATAGGGTTTATTTTGTTTGTAGGTGTTATGAATGTTTGTTATTTTGGGTCGGTTTATACAAGTATAACATTTAAGTATAAGTTACGATACTTTAATTTCTTATACACTTATACTTTAAGTTATACTTGTATAAAAAAATTAGGTACCTTTCGGGAAGTTTGAGATAGGTTTCAGCTTCTTAGGAATTAAGATGCAACTTCTAATTTTTGGAGTTTTCTAAAAAACAATTAGACTTAGTCAAATTTCAGGCAGATTGAATTTTGTATAAACCACATGAAATCTTTGTATAAACTTTATCTTTTCATTACTTGTTGGGTAGATGTTATGTGGTGCATTTAGATGCTCAAAAAGGGTTTAGGTTGTGATTAGGAAGCAAGATTAGGGTTTAGCATTGTCTAGGAGGATCAGGACCATTCTAGGCCTCCCTAAACGTTCCTAAATTTTCCTAAACATCCCTAGACTATCTTATTATTTCTATTCTTTGATGTAGTTCTCAAATGTGTTTATGATTTGTTTTTTTACATGTATGATGTATTTGTGATGTATGGGTTAAGGGTAGAAAACTTAACAACACCAAGTGAGTGGCTCTTAATGCGGGGCCGAGGTCCTAAGTGGCTACAACTAGGATAACCGACTGAAGAGTTATTTAACAAGTAATAATTTAATTAAAACTTATGGGAATGGGTTCAAACACTAAAAATATTAAGATGTGTCTCACCCATGCCATTAGTGCTAGTAAGGGCTATGGATGGGAGTGGGAGAAGCTACCTATGCGTAGGTATGATCGAATTGCATTTGTCTATACGAAAGGCATTCGATTCCACATGTGCCTACTTGGGGGTCGGGGCTAGAGTGGCTAGTACTAGGACAACCCAAGGGGTGAGGGCTATGCGATGACACTAACTAAGGTCATTACTTAGAGTTTCTGCCAAAACTTAGAACCTTTGGGAAAAGATTTATACTTTGATCTTCTTTTATTTTCTATTTGGGAAAGGTTACCCAACCCTAGGTATGGCCTAGCTATTCCCTCTTTGTGGACCTTGGTGTTTATCTCCTAGCATGGGGGAGTGGGATTTTTAGGTATCCATGTGGTTGGGTGGTAAACATTTTTATCGAGGTACCTTTTGTGGATGTAGTGCTTATGGATTTGTGCTTGCACAATGTTCTAGTTTTGAAGACTTGTACTTATCTTTCATGATGTAAAATTATTGTTACCTCCCAAAAGGAGATGAATGTAATGTAATTATTAATGTATTTCAAAATGATATGGGTAGACTTAGGAGAAAGGAAAATGGGATATCACAAACTTTATGTATATGATGTGTTTCGAAAAGAAAAGGATTTTGTAACATTCCAAGTTAAGTAGTATATTTTTCATTATTGTTGATTAAGTGAAAATCTATTTAAAATCAAATATAATAATTGTAATGTATCAAATGATTTAGATGATTCTATTTTCTTTAAAATTTATATTGTTCATAAAAGATACTTAGGAAAATGGATGGATTTAAATGGAAAAATGAAATGAAAGTACTTTGAATTTCTTTGTAAAGAATCTTCAAATGATATGATGTAGTTTTCTTTAAGAATTAAATCTTGTTGTTAGTATACTTAAAGGACTTAAATGAATTGTTCATAAAATAGTATGGAACCATGGGAGGAATCTAAGTTTAACTACATTTAAGATTTGTTCACATAATTTTTTTAAAAATTCAAAATATTTCATAAATCATTACTTAGGTTTTTCTTTTACAAAGAGAATCTTTGTTCTCTTCCCCAGTTCCCTTGTGGGTCATGATAGATTCTACTTGTGTATGTTCTCAAAATGTTTTTCAACCATGCACATACTCCTAGCAAATAAAAAGTTGGTTGCACTATGGTTCTTAGTAATGGTCAACTCTGTAACTTCTACAATCTTAAGAGGGCGAACTCCAATCCAAGCACATCGGGGTTTTGACACATTATGAGAATTTAATCAATCGGAGATGTTGAGGAGATCTAACAACCCAACAAGAAACTACACCCATAGAGATTTCTTCCACAAGGACATTTATATAGCAGTTGTTGTTACCATGACGAA
Source organism: Chamaecyparis obtusa (assembly GCA_027943335.1). Classification (NCBI taxonomy): domain Eukaryota; kingdom Viridiplantae; phylum Streptophyta; class Pinopsida; order Cupressales; family Cupressaceae; genus Chamaecyparis; species Chamaecyparis obtusa. Next base: position 304,694 of record BSBK01006478.1, on the reverse strand, counting down.
AATGGCTATTACCACTTGAGGTTCCGTCCACATGGTTTACCCAATAAAGGGAGTGTCCACTAGGGTTAACTCTCTCTAACAAGGTGAATCACAAAAAGGAGCACATGGGGACTTGGTTTAGATTCAAGGATCTGAGTTTCTGATACTACTCAAAAAGGGAGTAGAGCATAATCCTCTAGCCTCTTCACTTCACCCAAACATAGCAAATAGATTCATTGACATGCTAATATTGAAACCACATCACCAAGGTTCATATGTCAACAACAATGTCTACCAATCTCTCTAAACAGGTCCAAGAGAGAACGTACCGATCAATGTTGAGGACTAAACCAAGTAAGACTATGAAATAATAACAATATCCTCCCTACCTACATGGGGTTCTATCGTCAAGAAGAACTTCACAAGAAGCCCACTCTCTCAAGAACACCACAAATAGTGTTCATAGGGCCTATTTACTATGTCAAACATATATGCAAGAAAGTGAATCTATGTTCTTTTTAGAGCCCAAAATTGAAGTGTGATCTATGAAAGCAATAAACACTCAAGCTAGGCACATTAGAGATTCATTTTAATTTTCAAAATTTAAATTTTATAGAGATTCAACAAAATACCTCAAGTCCAATGCAATGTGCTTAGTAGATTTTTGTTGAGCTTTTTTTTGTGCAAGCAAGCCACGAACTCTCCAACTAGCAAACAAGCAAACATGATATGTGATGTATATCCAACTTATGCAAACCCTAGGGTTAGATCTAAAAATCAATTGTTAGGAGCAATAATAGCCAGAAAATAATCTAAATGACAACTCATATCATGCATTGAACCATAAAAAAATAAGTGCATACTCATCACAAAATTTTATTTTTTTGTATTTGACCTAGTCAACAAGATCTGATTTTTTTAAAATAATTTTGGCTACAAAAATATAAATGCAAAATAGACACCCCTACCAAAAAATAGATATCTTTCCAAAAATGTAAAAATTTCAAAAAAATCTCTTCATTTGTGCCCTAGAGGCCAATTTTACCAAAACAGACTAGTTTTTGTAAATCAACTATTTCAGCTACGATATTGCATCCAAACTCAGAACACAAAGAATGGACCCCCTATGAAATTTAAAGGGCTTTCCTAAAATGTAAAAATTTCCAAACAATATGCTAATTTGCACCAAAAAATAATTTTTTATGAAAAATAAAGACAAAATTATAAAAAATAGAAAATAACTCAAAAAATTCTAAATTTGTTATTGGAGCTTCTTTGATATGTCACCAACCTGCAAAACAAATTTCAAACCAAAAATCAAAGCAGTTTGGGAGAAATGATCAAATCTTTGAAAATCTAGGGTTTTTATCTCCAAGCAAATCTGCACAAGGGGGTTAGCTCCAAAAATAACCAAAACAAACATGTAAAAGTGGATTGCCCCATGGTGGGTGCCAAAAATATGTGCTAAAATGTTGACACACTTCTATGACTCATTAAATCTAAGATTTCTCAAGAATGAGGTCTGAAATGGTGACTCATAGCTCTCTATTCATGGAGTGCAAGGGTTTATGATGAAGGCCCTCAGCTTAGACCTAGTTTGTTCCCATGCAAGTACACCATAAAATGAGAGATTTAAAGAGGAAAAAAAAGGATTCTAGTCTCCATGATAATCAAGTATGTATGCAAATGAAAATAAAAATTATTCTGTATGATAACAATGCATGAAAGCAAACTAATCTATGAAAGGAAATGCTTATGCAAGATTATTCTATGAAAGGAAATATGAATCTAATCTAATATGCAAGTGCAAGATTAATCTAAATAGATTTCCATGGAGGCATGAGAGAAAAAGACAAGAAAAGATAAGTTGCAATGTTCAAGCTCAAGTGCTCAAATTCTCCTCCAAAATCACTCTCCAAACCTGCATAACAATAACATAAATCTTGATCTCTAAAATCTCCATCCATAAATGAGAAGGAGAGGGCTCCTTATAAAGGATTTTAGAAATGGATGGATGATCAAGATTAAGAGGCAAAAAGAAATGAGCAATGGTGGAGATTAAATCTTGGTTGATCCATGTGCTCAAGATTTTCAAGAGGAAAAATCAATGGACATGGTTAGGAAGAAAAAAGATGTGTGGAAGTGATTAAGGGGCAAAAGGAGATTCCACTCATCTTGGAAAGTGCGCATTCAATGTGTAGACAAAAAGTCTTTTTCTTTTTATTTTATTATTTATTTATTTATTATTTTTAGCAAAGTTGTCTCCATTATTTAATTAAAAGATTTTTTATTTATTTAAAAGAGATTTGTTCTTTTAATTAAATGTGGCTTAGGATAAAGTGATTTTATGATTTAAGTAAAAGATTCTTTTTAATTTAATTAAAAGGGGTTTTTATTTAATTAAAAGGGATCATGTTCTCTTAATTAAATAAAATTATTTTATTTTTCATTTTTTCTCTTTTTAATTAAATAAGGCTTAAAATAAAATGACCAAACCTTAGAAAATATTGACTTAATTACAATTTGATCAAAGAAATTGATTTAAATTGAAAATAATGCAAAGCATCAATCCAGGAAATTGATAAATTGATAAATGGGGGCCCAAAGCCTAGGCAACCATTTTAGGGTGCATACACTATTAATATCAATTAGTACATCCAAAGACCCTTTAGGACTATTAATACACTCTAGATTCTTTTAGGACCCCTATTGTGATATAAAACTCTTTAAGAACTCTTAAGACATAGGATAGGACCATTTACGACATAGAATAGTACCTATTAATACCAATTAGTACATCCTAACACCCTTAAGACCTAATAAGACCACTTACTTGACCTAATAGGACCAATTAATATGAATTAGTACATCCTAGGACTCTTAAGACATAATAAGACCACTTACTTGACCTAATAGGACCTATTAATACCAATTAGTACATCATAGGACCCTTAAGGCCTAATAAGACCACTTACTTGACCTAATAGGACCTATTACTAACAATTAGTACATCCTAGGACTCTTAAGACCTAATAAGACCACTTACTTGACCTAATAGGACCTATTAATACCAAATAGTACATCTGAAGACCCTTAAGACATAATAAGACCACTTACTTGACCTGATAGAACCTATTAATACCAATTAGTACATCCTAAGACCCTTAAGACCTAATAAGACCACTTACTTGACCTAATAGGACCTATTAGTACTAATTAGTACATCCTAGGACCCTTAAGACCTAAAAAGACCACTTACTTGACCTAATAGGACCTATTAATACTAATTAGTACATCCAAAGACCCTTTAGGACTATTAATACACTCTAGGTTCCTTTAGGACCCCTATTGTGACATAAACTTTTTAAGAACCCTTAAGACATAGAATATGACCACTTAAGACATAATAGGACCCCTTTAGACTTAATAAGACTAGACTTAAGACCTAATAGGACTAATATGACCTATTAAAATCAATTAGTACATCCTAGGACCCTTAAGACCTAATAAGACCACTTACTTCACCTAATAGGACCTATTAATACCAATTAGTAAATCCTAGGACCCTTAAGACCTAATAAGATCACTTACTTGACCTAATGAGACCTATTAATATCAATTAGTATATCAAAAGACCCTTTAGGACCCCTATTTTGACATAAAAGTTTTTAATAACCCTTAAGATGTAGAATATGACCACTTAAGACATAATAGGACCCCTTAAGACATAATAAGACTAGACTTAAGACCTAATAGGACTAATATGACATATTAAAATCAATTAGTACATCCTAGGACTCTTAAGACCTAATAAGATGACTTACTTGACCTAATAGGACCTATTAATACCAATTAGTACATTCTAAGACCCTTAAAACCTAATAAGACCACTTACTTGACCTAATAGGACCTATTAATACCAATTAGTACATCCTAAGACCCTTAAAACCTAATAAGACCACTTACTTGACCTAATAGGACCTATTAATACCAATTAGTACATCCAAAAACCCTTTAGGACTATTAATACACTCTAGGTTCCTTTAGGACCCCTATTGTGAAATAAAACTCTTTAAGAACCCTTAGGATCCTTATGACCTATAATAGGACCCCTTAAGACCTAATAGGACCCCTTAAGACTTAATAAGACTAGACTTAAAACTTAATAGGACTAATACGACCTATTAAAATCAATTAGCACATCCTAGGACCCTTAAGACCTAATAAGACCACTTACTTGACCTAATATAACCTATTTTAATACCAATTAGTACATCACAGGACCCTTTACGACTATTAGTACACTCTAGTATTGTAAATTTAAGTATAATTTTATATATTCAAATATTTGTTTCCATTATACATGCAATTATAACATGTAATCAAGTACTTAATTATTAACACTTAGCTTTCACATGTTATGTATCTAGATGGCCACATAGGATGCACCTCACACTCTTGATATACAAACCATTTTTCATATTGCTCATGCAGAGATGGCTCGACTTAGAGAGTCCATCCATACATCTTTGACAGATAGCATATGTAGAGATAATTTTGTTAGTGTATTGACTAGTTTGGAGGAGATGTCTGCTAGATTGAGATCTCACTCCTCCTTCACGCCTTTGGTAGTTGATATTATTTTTTGAGAGTTAAGAGTTGAGGTCTCAGGTGATGTTTCCTTGGAGACAGTTCAAAGCCGTGTCCTCAAGGATATCATCAAACGAGAATTTTTTCACATATTATGAGGGGAAGGCCAAGGTGAGGGCATATTAGGTCACACGATATGTGATTCCTCATATCACATGTATGATATACCCTTGGTTTCTTGCAGCACATGCTTGTTATCCTAATAACAACCTGATTCCTCTTTATTTTTCACAATAGTTGTATGTTGAGTTATGTTTTGGACTTAGGGTCAACTATTTAGATCTTCCTACATATTACGGTCAAGGATGTGAGAGGGTTGTAGACCATGATCATTATTGTAGGCCTGATCATGTTGTACATCATCATAGATAGCTGGTTGGGCAGAGGACTCCTGTAGTGGCACTAGTGATGGTTTCTACTATAGATAGAGTGATCATTGCTTCTCAAAGGGGAGTAGTTGACAGGATAGGGTAGATTGCTTTTGCAACCACCTCTATTACTTTAGATTCAGTGGATAGATACATTTTGACTAGACCGAGTATAGCCAAATTATCTTTTGAGGCTTCATTTAGTACTACTAGAGGTGTTAGTGATGAGGCGTATAGAGATGCAGGTCTTCCTACACTTGGATAGATATGACCACTTTCAGGCCATCATGGTCATTTAGATGTGGCACTTTACTTTTTGGAGGATCTCCTACAATCCTATTATTAAATTGCTGACATGCAGAGGATCCCACTACATTCAGTCAGGAATATCATCAAACTTCCACAGGGTCAGGCACAACATAGTGTAGAGCACTCTTCACCATCTAGTTAGGCACAGCATAGTGCAGAGCACTCTGCATCCACAGATTAGTCTATAGTTGTACAGCCAAGTATCCAGGTTGGAGATGTACACATGACCACTAAGGGCCTAGACACATTTGATGAGCAGTTGCATGGGTTGGGTGACGTGGATGTTGGCACTGATGTTAGATCATTTATGGATATGTTATTGCATCCTGATGGTTCAATCTCTACATCACTCCCCTTCCAGCTAGTGTCACCCCTACACTCATCATTATTAGAGAGGTTCAGGACTGAAGGTGGTGTAGGTGATATAGTTTTAGTTGATGATATGATGGTGCAATGTTCTGATGATCCTCCTTTTCCTGGGACTTAGGTATATAAAGTTTTCTTTTCTCCTTTCTTAGGAGTTTTAGTGAATAATTAATTGTAGAATTTAAGTTTGTTCAATGTATAATATTTTGTAGGCATGGTTAGCAAAGCACGTTAAGCATCTTCATATGAGAGATCCAGTAGATTTGACACCTACTAGTGGCTAGAAAAGTTTTAGATATATGTAGGTTTAAGCATGCATGTGTACACTTGTACACATGTATTTATATATTTCAAGTGGTTTACATAATCTATACTATGCACATGTATATAACCAACTATTGTACTAAATTTGCAGGGGTCAGTTGTTGCTTCATAGCCAGAAGATGCTCTTTGTAGGAGAGATTCAATAGATGTGACACCTAGTAGTGGTCAGGTAAGTTTTAAAAATATGTAAGTTTAAACATGCATTTATAAGAGATTTTAAGTATTTAATATTATTATTATATAGATGCATTTATATTCATAGGGATCAGTTATTACCTCACGGCCAGAGGATTCTTGTGGTAGTTGGTCAAAGGGTCACTCTGTTTGCATGCACCTAGATGACTCCCTAGTTTAGGACATGTTCCATAGATCTTTGATTTGAGACTCATTATATATGTCATTATTATATGTTTGATATTTTCAATTTATGATTTGAGACATATATTTGTATACTATCTAGACCTCTAGACATAGATGATTTGACATTATATAGATTTACGATGGTTTCATTTGATTAGATGATATGATTTGATTATATAATTTCATTTGATTAGATGATATGATTTGATTAGATGATAATATGATTTGATTAGATGGTTTTATTTAATTAGATTAGATGGTTTCATTTGATTAGATGATATGATTTGATTAGATGATATATGATTTGATTAGATGGTTTTATTTGATTAGATGATATGATTTGATTAGATGAGTTGATTAGATGGTTCAATTGATTATATTTTATTAATATCATAAAAAATAACTAGTTAATACATGTAACTAATGGCAAATAACTATTCTAACTCATTCTAGAACTAACACATGTCATAAGTAATCTAACTAATTTCATCATTTTTTAGTGTCTTCAGGGGATCTTTAACTGATAAGCAATCTTAAGGGAGGTCTTAAGGGGATCTAGAATTAATATCATAAAAATAACTAGTTAATACATGTAACTAATGGATAATAACTATTCTAACTCATTCTAGAACTAACACATGTCATAAGTAATCTAACTAATTTCATCATTTTTTAGTGTCTTAAGGGGATCTTTAACTAATAAGAAATCTTAAGGCAGGTCTTAAGGGGATCCATAATTGATATCATAAAAAATAACTAGTTTTAATACATATAACTAATGGACAATAACTATTCTAAGTCATTCTAGAACTAACACATGTCATAAGTAATCTAACTAATTTCATCATTTTTTAGTGTCTTAAGGGGATCTTTAACTAATAAGCAATCTTAAAGGGAGGTCTTAAGGGGATCTTCAATTAATATCATAAAAAATAACTAGTTTTAATACATGTAACTAATGGACAATAACTATTCTAACTCATTCTAGAATTAACACATGTCATAAGTAATCTAACTAATGGACATGTTAATACATGTAATCAAAGATTACATAAAATCTTTAACTAATATGAAATCTATAAAAATCAAATTGAATAATCAAATTATACATATAAAACCATACATGTGTACAAGCATATATATATAAAAGCATACATGAAATTCTATATATTAAAACCATTGAACCATCAAATAGGTCCATCATATATCAATAAATTATAGTCCATCATATGTTTAAATATATAAACAAAGTATATAGTCAATTTAATCAAGAGATATTAAGTAGGTCCTAACACATGAAATAGGTATAAATATTATACTTTTTAGACCAGATCAATTGGTTCAAACCTTTCATGGAGAACATGTAATATTCTCTCATGATCCTCACTATCTAGTCTCCACTTACGATGTCCATGTTGAGATTTAACTGGATGGAGACAAATAAATGTGGCAACTACTAGGTGACTATATTGAAACACCTTATTGTCTGCTTGGTAATCAACAAAGTGAATACCATGTTGAATTAATTTTATTTTCTTGAAATATGTTCCCTCTAAAACAACTGAACCTACAGGTCACAAATTTTAACAATATACATTTAAACAAACTAAATTTGAAATTTGTTAAAAGGTTGAAATTTAAAATTTACAAATTAAGTTCAATATATTGATGCAAAGCATGTACAAACCTATAGAGAAAAACATCCCATCACTTTCTTCAAGTTCAAGTAACTTCATCATCTATGTAGTACAACACAATAAATAATAACCAACTCCTACATTTCCACGCTCAACAATCACTACAAAGACATCTCCTACACATTAAATTTATATATACATGTGTGAGATCTTAAAATTTACTTAGTTCAATCTATAGATCTATCTATCTATCAATCTATACATGTAGCTCGATGGACCATATAATGTGAAATATATATACTTACCAATTTTGACCAATCCTAAGATATGATCATAATCAGTAGAAATCAAAGGGACATCATCAAATTTTTCATCTTCATCTCTAAAAAATGTATCAGTAACAACCGGTGGCACTAGATTCCATGCACCTACATATCCATAGTCTTGATTGATGCATTCCTCATAATTGTTAGCAATGCAGTGACAACAAAAGCATGAGTAGTCCCTAGTGTTTGACATCTAATTATGACAATTCATACTTATAACTGAATGCAAAGATCACGTCTTTTCTATCCTATTGCAACTGTTGGTTGTGGATTATTCTCTTTGATCTTCAACTTGTAGATTTACACTTTGATGGATAATATAAAAATCCTGACTCTATCACCACTCCAAAGTCCACAAGGAAGGGGACCAACTGACAAGGATCAAAAGATCCTTCTTCACTTTGAGCTTCAATGCTCAGGCGGGTGTACTCTTGACTCACTTCTTCAAAGGAGTCTTAAAATGATGTATACTATACTCACACAAGTCTAAAAGGTTTATCAAATGAATGTTTATGTTTGTGGTTGTTAACCATGAAACTTCAAGAGAAAAGACCAGTGCCTTATCCCAGGGCTAAGAGTCACCCAATTGTATACTTCAACTGAACACCTCAAATCAAACATAATGGAAACTAGAGTAAGTGCTTTGCCTATTACCCCTTTCCCTCAAGCACAAGGACATCAAATTATACACCTGGCTGTAAACTCACTGAATTCACCTAAAAGGATTTAATCCTAACTTTGTTAGGAACTCAAAGCTGAATTCAAAATACTCTTTGTTTACCATACATTAATACACTTTGTGATACTAACATATATGAGCTCAGAGACAAGCAAGAAGACATACACAAGATACAAGATTGGGATGCAAGAATGTTTTCATTAACAAATCCAGAATCGACATACAATTAACATGACACAAAGATGAGAAAAAGACACCAAATTAGACCTCTATCAGTGTATTACAGTCAAAACTAGGGACCAAAAGTAATAATATTTCAGAACACCTACAAAATCCAAAAACTCTCTAACTTATACCCCCTAGTCATCTTGAAAATCTGCAACAAGCTACGGATGACTAGGGTTAGGGCTTTAACCACCCAACCTGCTGGAAACGGTCTAAAAGTTATTACAGGGGTGGGAAACACAAGCAGCCTGGAGAAAAAAATCTCAAACAGATTCTGCAATCATGAAAATCTGCGAGCATAGCATAGTACACCAGGAAATGCCATAAAAACCAATCTAATCACTACCTACAAATAGTTCCTCGAGCTCAAAACCACATGGAACAAATCCCTGCAAACCCTCAAGGCACCCTAGACCACACTGGAACGACAGATAAAATCAATTTCACCAACTCTAGCCCCTTACTATCATCAATTTTAGTCCTATTTGTCGCTGGAGACATCTTAGAGATTTAAATTTGAAAAGAAATGGTCACATTACTATTTTACCCTTCAATTGGCAGCCCACATTCAAAATTAGATCAACAATAAGTCACAGCCGTTAATCCTTTACCTTTCATGGGCTCAGCAACCCCAACTCATCCAAGCACCTCGGGTTTCATTCAGTGAACTGGCGACAAAGCATTTCTTAGTCGCGGAATGAAAATCTTAACTCTGGTTAGACTCCACAAACACACACGACTGCACGTGTTTAAAATAGCCCACTTTAAGTCATCAGGTGAACTAGCGACAAAAGCATTTCGCCAGTTCACGAAAAACATCCTACCTCCGCTAAAGAAATTAGCGACCTCACGACCGCTATTCACCAAGTCTCCAAATGAATTGGGGAACCACCAAATCATTACGCGAATGAGTGACAAGCCAAAAATATATTGGCACCACCAAATCTTTACTCACTCCGCCATTAACTCCGCAACCACGATGCATGACGCCACCTGTCACAACACCATTCGCAGAATACCACCCCATCACCAACACTAGATCCATGCTCTGCAAGCCTTTAAAAAATGAACGGTTGGTGTAAGATCTCATGGCACTGACAAATCCCATGAGAACTTACACCAGCCATAGGATCCATCCTTGCCATAGACCCCACAAACAACGGCCCCACATCTAACTCTGCTACTGTGATGCCACCTCAGTGCCCACCGGCCAATGAAAACCAAACACATCACCCCACCTGACAAATGGAATAAAATTTGACGGATGGCGCATGATCGCAAAGGCTTGGAATATTCCTTGCAATCATACGCCGACCGTTAGATTAAAGCTTCAACGTGGGCACCTCTGACAAGACAACCCATCACCATGCAAACCAATAGGAAGATGCCAACTCAGATCACTGAAATAGCTACCACAACCGTCACCACACTGCCATGGACACGTGGCAGGCGGTCACATGATCGCATGTCAGAGAAGTCTGATATGCAGCCATGTAATAGCCAATAATAACATGCCACATCATCACCTCTGGGACCACACCAAAGAAGCCTCACCATTAGGAGGATCGAACGGTGGGTGCATGATCACATGGGGAAAGAAAATTCCATGCGATCATAGGCCGACCGTAGATCTTCAATCTTTGACACTGGGCAATGAAAAGAACTGGGACCCCCCTGAACCAACCGCTGAGCATTGAGTGACTACGCGAATAACCGCCAGCCAAGTCACTGGAGGTTAGCAGATAATTGCCAACTGTTCAAAGATCATGTGACAACAGTCATCGAGTCGCTAGATGTCAGCCGCTTAACCACCAGAAATGGGAGACCAACTGATAACTGCTAGTCGCTAGGTCACTGAATGAAGAATAAACTGTTAGACAGCCGAACCAAGCAAAGAGTCAGGACCACATAGATAGGTGGCAGGCGGTCACATGATCGCATGTTAGAGAAGTTTGATATGCAGCCATGTGGCAGCCAATCAGAGAAGAGCCATTGAAAATCGGGGCCCACCACCGTCGCACTTGTGCACTTAAGGAAACACAACAAATAGGAAACAAATGCAGAGTCAAAAACACACAATGTTTTCGACACGGAGGGAAACTGAAAACACAGAGTTTTCGATGCCAAAGGATAAGTGCACAAAGCAGGAAGCATAGGGGGTTGAAAACAACGCAAGTCAAAAACACACAGACCGAAAACATCATGAACTTTTAGAAAACACTGTGGGTTTTCAATAGTTAGGCAGATTTTGAAAATAATTCCAGCAGGCTTAGAATTTTGAAAATTTTTTAGGATTTTGCGAATTTAGAGATGTAGTTTGGACCAGGGTAGGGTGACAACACGAAGAACATAGGGCAGGACACATTGAAGAACACTAGCAAGGAAAACAAGCCATTTTCATAAAGTTTTGCAATGACAGAAAATCAGCCTAATAGTGGCTCTGTCTAGGGATGTATGCCTCCTATAGGCATAGCAAGGACTTAGAATCACTGGTAAAAGTAGACCATCCCATAGGACTAAATTGCAAAGAGTAAGGAGCAAGAAGGGCAAGACCAAGCAATAGGACCAAAAACAGACAGACCAAGGCAAAACAGGGCAGGGGAAAACAACTTATATATAGAGATTTATAAGATGTACAACCCTAACTACTGTTCATGGAAAATAGATTACTTCAAATGAAGTACTGCTTCAAGAATTGTCCATGAACTCGAAACTCTTGAATATCACCATTAAAATCCTTGATGATGTAAGAATCATGGCCCCATTTCTCATGAATCAGATATGGCCCTAACTAGATGGGATCAAATTTACCATGCTTCCCCTTATCCTCCAATCTGGCATTCCAAAATAACACCAAATCACTAGGCTCAAACTTTCTGTCAACAGTCTTTTTATCATATAAATTCTTAACCTGCAACTGCAATTTGGAATTCCTTGCAACTGATTATCTTCTAGTTTCATCCAATCTAATGAGGTCCTCCATTCTCAACTGCATTTCATCATCAATGTCATCATCATACAACTGCACAAACTTGTACATCTCCAACAAATTATTCTGAGGCATCCTAGCATGAATTCCATACCATAGGTCAAATGGTGCACAACCAATTGCCTTCTTCACAGTTACCCTATCAGCCCATAGAGCTAATGGCAGCTTTGAATTCCATGCCCTCTTATTCTTCTCCAAAATTCTCTTCAAGATTCTAATCAGACTCTTATTAGTAGATTCTGCCTGACCATTTCCTTGCGGATGATAAGGTGAGGAATTAGAAATCTGAATTCCCAAACCTTTGCAAAAGTCCTTATATTCAGCAGACTTGAAGCATAGCATTGTCACTTATTATCCTCTTAGGGCATCCAAACCTTGTAACAATATTGTTCATCAGGAAATCAATTACCACTCTGCTAGTTGCATTCCTTGTAGGTACAAATTCTACCCACTTTGTAAAATAATCAGTGGTGACTAAGATCCATGAATGTCCTCCACTTGACCTGTTTGGTATCTCCCTTATGAAATCAATTCCCCACTGCTGGAAAGGAGCCTGAACTTCTACTGGTTTTAATGGTACATTACCTGAAAACTTAAGCTTACCAGAGAACCTTTGACAGGCATCACATCTCCTTACCAACTGTTCTGCATCCCTGAAGACTGTGGGCCACCAAAATCCTACTCTCAAGATCTTATGAGCAGTTGTTTTACCCATATAATTTCCACCACAAACTCCCTCATGCATCTCCTTCAACAATAGATTAGCCTGATTCTCATCTACACATTTCAATAGTATGCAATCCAAATTTTTTCTATACAGCTTACATTTCACAATCACATACTTGATGGCTTGTAACTTCAATGTCCTCTTTTGATTATCATTCATACTATCTAGGCACCTCATGTTTCTCAAATAGTAAATAATATCCTGATACCAAATACAATCATCCATATCACATGTATAGTCAATTTCAGAATGATTTACCTGGTTTGCATCTAGATTGGATTGGGCCATCAACTTTGCCAATCCTTGTCCTCTAACCAACTTAGTGATCTGGACCTCAACATTGAATTCCTGGATCCTATTGATCCATCTGCATCTTCTTCCAAACACCTCCTGCTATGAGAAAATATCCTTCACAGCTACACTTGGCACAAAAGCAATCACAACTGCTCCCATCAAGTAACATCTAAAAGCCTTGATTTCCTTCACAAGTGCATAAGCTTGCTTCTTAGTTATGTCATACTTTAACTTTGCAGCCTGCAAAGATTTACTGAAAAATGCAATAGGCTACTCAAAACCATCCTTATTCTTTTGTAACTGAACTGCAGCAATATTGTGAAAGGATGCAAAAGAAAAGATATGCATTGGGACACTATAATCAGGTGTCTTTAGCACTGGTGCATCTTTGATAGCTTGCTTAATATTCTTGAAAAACTCATCAGGCTCACCCTCCCAATTGATTACAGATCCCTTCTTCAACATCTTGGGAATAGGTCTAGTAACCTCTTCAAAGTTTGTCACAAACCTCCTTAGAAAATTGACCTGACCAAAGAAGGGCTAAATCCCTTTGACATTCTTTGGCCTCTGAATTTTATCAATTGCTACTACCCTCTCTAGGTCAATTCTCACTCCTTGCTTCCCAACTAAGTGGCCAAGCAACTTACCCTTTGTGACACCAAAAGCACATTTCCTTAGGTTTAATGAAATGCCAAATTCCAAGGCCCTCACAAATATTTTCTCTAAATGAGCACAATGGTCCTCTTCCTTCTTGGAATAGATAGTTAGATCATCTTGATACACAACAAGGAAATCATTAATGAAATCTGAAAAGGCAACATCCATTGCCCTCTGAAAAGTAGCACCAGTATTTGTGAGACCAAAAGGCATTCTCACATAAACATATGTTCCCCAAGGTGTTGTAAAGGTTGTCTTGAATTGTTCTGATTCCTTAACAATGACCTGATTGTAGCCAAGAAACCATCCATCATTGACATCAATTCTGATCTAGTTACTCTCTACAACATAGCCTCCATATTGAGCAAACAATAATTATCTTTCAATGAGCTGATGTTCAAATTTTTGAAGTCCACACAAAGCCTGATGTCACCATTCTTTTTTCTTACAGGAACCAGGTTTGACACCCAAGAAGAATGCCTTATAGGCTTGATAATGCCAGCATCTCTCAACTTCATTAATTCTTCCTGCATCTTGGGTGCCAAAGTAGGATTAATAGGCCTTTGCTTTTGCCAGAAAGGTTTAGCATCTTCTTTTAATGGAATAACATGCTGAAATAAATCTTCTCTATAAACCTTTAAGTCATCATATGACCATGCAAAAATATGCCTGAATTTCCTCAATAATTCAATCAAAGGTCTCCTTACCTTTTGAGATATATCTCTACCAATGTACACTTTCTTAGATGCCTCATGTGATCCAAGATTTATCTCCTCAAGATCAGCATGATCCTCTCCTTTGATATTCTTTTGAACTCTATCTTGGTTGTCAAAGACAGTCTCCAAAACAACAAGCCCCTTGGGTACTTTGTTAGTTCTAAGTGAATGAATTCATTGCCTAAGACAACCTCCCTTCCTTCTATTGACTCAACCAAGGCTGAACAATCAAGTTCCTGACCATGATAGTGATCCTTGCAATCCATAAACTTCAAAATATCATTATCATCCTCAAAAACTTGCCAATTCTCAATATTGTCTGGTATACTAGGCCTAGCCTGTATTTCAACTTTAGAAATACCAGAGAATGTAACATCATTAGGATTGATTACAATATTGGCCAACAAGTCAGCCATCTTGTTATTACTCCTATCCTTCCACTCAATATTGAAGGCATCAAACTACTCAATCAAATCCCACACTACATTCCTATATTGTTTCAACCTTCTATTCATGGAAGCATACACTGACCTGACTTGGGACACCACCAACTCAAAATCACCAATAACACTTATGCATTTTATACCATGCTTCTGTGCCAACCTCAGTCCTAACAACAAGGCCTCATATTCTACTATATTGTTGGTACAAAAGAAATTCAATGTGAAAGAGAACTTGTAGTTGTTTCCATCAGGAGAAATAAGTAAAATACCTACTCCTACACCATCTTTGTAGTTTTCACCATCAAATTACATGACCCACAAATCATCATTCACAGAATCAGCACCTACCTCAGTAGAAATAGGTGACAAAACAAGCTCATTTTCAAATACAGGGATCTCTACCCTAAAAGCATTTACATCAGTATCCAAAAAACATGTAGTTTCATTATCTATGTTTCTCTCAATCATGTGGCATACTCTTGGCTCTCGTTCAATCTTGACAAAATGATCATCAATCTTGAAAGTTGCATAGGACAAATCACACTGTAAACTTCCACCCATGGCAGCACTCCATCTTCTTGATAGCAACATCCCATAATGAGGGGGGATATCCACCACTAAAATACTCATTGTTAGCTCTTTCTCTGGATATGCTGCCAACCTATATGGCATTGCATTGATAGTCCCAATAACTGGTACCTCCCTCTAATCCATTGCACAACATCTGCCCTGCACTGTATCAACTTTAAGGCCCAACCTCTCCATGATATTGAAAGGCATGACAGTATTAGAGGCACCACTATCAATCATATAATTTCTTAACTTCATCCCATTCACAAGAACACTTAAGAAGAATGGGTCAATATTTTCAAGGCTGGCATTGACAGAACTGTCCAAATATATTGGAGGAATTTGAGACACAATTCCCTGAGCAACAACATCCCATAAAGCTTTATCCTAAGATCCATTGCATGAAGTATCATTTTTATGAGTATTACCAACCCATGCAATAGCTTTATCTTTATGTTCAGGGATCCTCAACAATTCTGACAATGGAACCTTAACTGTAATTTGTGACAATACACATAACATGTCAACAAGGGTAGAAGTAGGAATCTCAATCTACACTGCCTTAACATCTTTTTGCTTGTCTGACATATTAGGTGTATTGACCACCTTCATTTTGTCAAGCTTAGCCATTGTGTTAACTGGCTTCTCAATCTCACCAGAGATCTTTCCAATTTCAACTCCCTTAGGCTCATAATGTTTACTTTTTACATTCTTTAATTTCACCATGTGATCAGCCTTTGATTTGTTCTCATCAGGTTCTTTGGAGTTGGTACTCTTTATAAACATTCCTATAGCTTTCTCATTTGTGTTCCTTTCCATCATGCCTCTAGTTTGCACCTGGGCAATCATTTCTACAGTAATCCTCTCCATCTCTTCTCTAGAAGGTCTTCTCAAATTTACTGGCTCGAGAGAAGAGTTCATGTTACATGTTTTCTGATCAACACATTCACCATCAGAAAAAACCTCTTGATGAAAAAGGGCCTGATTATGTCTCTTCACACTCACATCTGCCTCTTCACCAAAATTAGAATCATCTTCATATCCAAGAAATGAAGAAGCCATGTTGCAACCAACATCATCTTGTTCCTCTTCTTGTTCTATCTCCTCATCGCCACAATCTTGATTTGCAGCCATGGATTGTGCAACCACACAATGCTTTGCAGAATGAGGGGACTGGCATGCAACACACCATGGTACATTTTCCATGACATTTATTGAAGCTTTATGTAGAGGGTCAGGGACACCTCTATCATTGTTTCCTCTTGCAGTAGGGACAATAGGCTTGCCATCCCTCCATTGGGTGTTGTAGGGGTAATTTTGCAGTCTATTCTACTCACTGAAATGGTTGTTGAACTGAGGCCTTTCATTGGTAGGAGAACCGATGTTCCTATTTGCAGGTGCCTTTAAATCCTTCAATGCATTAAGCACCTTATCCAACTTATCCTCTTCCTGCCTCCTAGATCCAACACCCTTATCATTTTCTTTTTTGTATTTCCTGTCCCCAAACAACTTTGGGTCATCTCTCTTTCCACCCAATTTTCTTGATATTTTCATGTTGTTCTCAATACTGATAGCAATCCTAAAAGCATCCCTAAGAGTTCTTGGTTCTTTATCCCTCAATAAATATCCCATCTTCCCATCAAATGCATTGAAATATGTAGTCAAACAGACATTGTCATCCAACCACATGACTTGGAACAACTTGTGCATACCTTTCTGAAATCTCATGTTGAACTTAGCTACAGACTCATTCTAATTTTTCCTTATGGTATTGAATTCATTCAACATGAAGCTAGCATTAGGCCTATCACCATACTGCTCCTTGAAACATTTCTCAAAAGAATCCCAAGTATCAATACACTTATCAGGGAACATCTTAAACCAATCTCTAGCATCCTCCATTAGAGATTAAACAAACAATTTCATGACAACATCCTCATGCTCTACCTCATAATCACTAAGCATATCAACAAATAACCTAAGATGCTCTTCACAACTAATAGCATTATTACCAGCAAACTTAGGTACCTTATCTCTAATATCATTTGGAAAAGCATTTGGATAGCCAGGAATTCCATCAAAACTTATTTGCCTATAGCCTTCTAATTGCATAGGTCTTCTTTGAAAGCTTGAACTAGTGTTAACCCTAGGATCAACATTAGCATCTAAATTTATCTGTGCATTTGACTACTGCCTAGGATCTGCATCTATCCAAGCAGATGAAGAAGGAATAGAACTAGTAGCATTACTAAGCGGAATAGTAGTAGTCATAGATGGCATACCTAGTTCAGTAGCAGATGGGCCAAGAGAATTAGCTGAAGAAGCCCACAAAAATTGGATCTTCCTTTTCTTTTCTGCAATGGCAGCGTCAACCTCAGCTCTCTCTAGTTCTCTTGAAAGGTCCTCATCTTCTTTTCTCCTTCTCTCCATTTCAATGTCCTTATTTGAATCAGGTGGTAGGATCCCTGGTATTGTCACTGGTTTGCTTGCTTGGTCACCCACCATCTTCTACTTTCCTTTCTCATTTATGATAACAGAAAGTCTGGTAATCCTATGCCCATCCTTATCTTTAGGCAAAGGGACATAACTTTGCACTTGTCTAACCACAAGGCCCTCATTATCAAATTCATGATCCTATAGTAAGTGTTCCTGCTCACTCCTCAAGGCATCAAGATCACCAAACACATCATGCTACAACATTTTAGGAGCAGAAGCAAGTATTTTGTTTCTCTCCTTCATTTCATTTATTTTTCTAATAAGAGACTGCCTCTCTATCAAAGCATTTACCTTCTCAGCCTCTCTCTCTTCTTGTAACCTTTTATGTATGGCATCCTGCTCTGCCAACTGCAACCTCAGTGCACTCAAATCATCAGGATCAACCATAATGTCATCAGAACCAGATGATACATCCATATCAGAAAGATTTTGATATGGGAAATGGACTTGCCTATGTCTTATGGGTTCTCTTCTGAACTGATCTTCATCAAGATCCAAGTCAACCTCTAAACCCATATCTTTGTTTTCTTCATCATGACCTGCAGGCAGAAGACCTTTATCCTGAAATGCAACCTCAGGGGTATCATGAAATCTCTCTTTAGAGTGACCACCCTCTGATCTAGAAACTCTGTCTTGTGAACCATCCTCACTTGAGGATACATGTGGTCTTCTAGCTCTTGCATTTATCTGTTCTCTCATGGGAGTACTGGTTGACTCACCATTCCTTCTAATCCAACTCTTGTTTCCTTGTCTAGGAAATTGCTCCAGAGTGACCTTCGGATTATTTCTAACATATGACCTAGTATTTCTTCTTTTTTCCATGCTTCTTCAATATGTTGCACTGGGTCAAAGCTTTGAGTCGCCACCCACCTAGATGGAAAATCCTTGAAACACATAGGAAAACAAGAACAAACTCTAACCTTTCTCTCTAGATTCTCCCCAATAGAATCACTGACTCTTAACAAATGCATATCTTTTAGTTGTCCCCAGCAGAGTCACCATTTTGTTGGTTGTGGATTATTCCCTTTGATCTTCAACTTGCAGATTTACACTTTGATGGATAATATAAAAATTCTGACTCTATCACCACTCCAAAGTCCACAAGGAAGGGGACCAACTAACAAGGATCAAAAGATCCTTCTTCACTTTGAGCTTCAATGCTCAGGCAGGTGTACCCTTGACTCCCTTCTTCAAAGGAGTCTTAAAATGATGTATACTATACTCACACAAGTCTAAAAGGTTTATCAAATGAATGTTTATGTTTGTGGTTGTTAACCATGAAACTTCAAGAGAAAAGACCAATGCCTTATCACAGGGCTAAGAGTCACCCAACTGTATACTTCAATTGAACACCTCAAATCAAACACAATGGAAACTAGAGTAAGTGCTTTGCCTATTACCCCTTTCCCTCAAGCACAAGGACATCAAATTCTACACCTGGCTATAAGCTCACTGAATTCACCTAAAAGGATTTAATCCTAACTTTTTTAGGAACTCAGAGCTGAATTCAAAATACTCTTTGTTTACCATACATTAACACACTTTGTGATATTAACATATATGAGCTCAGAGACAAGCAAGAAGACATACACAAGATACAAGATTGGGATCCAAGAATATTTTCATTAACAAATCTAGAACCGAAATATAATTAACATGACACAAAGCTGAGAAAAAGACACCAAATTAGACCTCTATCAGTGTATTACAGTCAAAACTAGGGACCAAAAGCAATAAGATTTCGGAACACCTACAAAATCCAAAAACTCTCTAACTTATACCCCCTAGTCATCTTGAGAATCTACAACAAGCTACAGATGACTAGGGTTAGGGCTTCAACCACCCAACCTACTGGAAATAGTCTAAAACTTATTACAGGGGTGGGAAATACAAGCAGCCTGGAGAAAAAAATCTCAAATAGATTCCACAATCATGAAAATCTGTGAGCATAGCATAGTACACCAGGAAATGCCATAAAAACTAGTCTAATCACTGCCTGCAAACAATTCCTCAAGCTCAAAACCACACGACACAAATCCCTACAAACCCTCAAGGCACACTGGACCACACTGGAACGGTAGAGAAAATCAATTTCACCAACTTTGGCCCCTTAGTGTCATCAATTTCAGTCCAATTTATTGTTGGAGACATCTCAGAGATTTAAATTTGAAAATAAATGGTCACATTACTGTTTTACCCTTCAATCAGTGACCCACATTCAAAATTAGATCAACAATAAGTCACAGCCGTTGATCCTTTACCTTTCATGGGCTCAGCAACCCCAACTCATCCAGGCACCTCGGGTTTCATTCAGCAAACTGGCAACAAAGTGTTTCTTAGTCATGAAATGAAAATCTTAACTCCAGTTAGACTCCGCGAACACACACGACTGCACGTGTTTAAAATAGCCCGCTTTAAGTCATCAAGCGAACTAGCGACAAAAGCATTTCACCAGTTCACAGAAAACATCTTGCCTCTGCTAAAGAACTTAGCGACCTCGCGACTGCTATTTGCCAAGTCTCCAAATGAATTGGGGAACCACCAAATCATTACGCAAATGAGTGACAAGCCAGAAATATATCGGCACTACCAAATCTTTACTCACTTCACCATTAACTCCGTAACCATGACGCATGATGCCACCTGTCACAACACCATTCACAGAATACCACCCCATCACCAACACCGAATCCATGCTCTGCAAGCCTTTGAAAAATGAACGGCTGGCGTAAGATCTCATGGCACTGACAAATCCCATGAGAACTTATGCCGGCCATAGGATCCATCCTCGCCACAGACCCCACTGACAACGGCCCCACATCTAGCTCTGCTACTGTGATGCCACCTCAGTGCCCGCCGGCCAATGAAAACCAAACACATCACCCCACCCAGCAAATGGAATAAAATCTGATGGATGGCACATGATCGCAAAGGCTTGGAATATTCCTTGCAATTATACGCCGACCGTTAGATTAAAGCTTCAACGTGGGCACCTCTGACAAGCTAACCCATCACCATGCAAACCAATAGGAAGACGCCAACTCAAATCATCGAAACAACCACCGCAACTATCACCACACTACCATGGACACATGGCAAGCAGTCGCATGATCGTATGTCAGAGAAGTCTGACATGCAGCCATGTGACAGCCAATAAGAATGTGTCACATCATCGCCTTCGAGACCACACCAAAGAAGCCTCACCATTAGGAGGATCGGACGGTGGGCACATGATCGCATGGGGAAAGAAAATTCCATGCGATCGCATGCTGACTGTAGATCTTCGATCTCTGACATTGGGCAATGAAAAGAACTAGGACCCCCCCGAACCAATCGCCGAGCATTCAGCAACAATGTGACTAACTGCCAGCCAAGTCACTGGAGGTTAGTAGATAACAACCAACCGTTCAAAGATCACATGACAATAGTCATTGAGTTGTTGGATGTCAGCCACTTAACCGCCAGAAATGGGAGACCAACCGATAACTGCTAGTCGCCAAGTCGCTGAATGCAAAATAAACCGTTAGACAGCCGAACTCAGCAAAGAGCTAGGACCACACAGACAGGTGGTAGGTGGTCGCATGATCACATGTCAGAGAAGTATGACATGCGGCCATGTGGTAGCCAATCAGAGAAGAGCTATTGCAAACTAGGGCCCACCACTATCACACTTGTGCACTTAAGGAAACACAGCAAACAGGAAACAAATGCGGGGTCGAAAACACATAATGTTTTCAACACGGAGGAAAACTGAAAACACATAGAGTTTTCGATGCTAAAGGATAAGTGCACAAAGCAAGAAGCATAGGGGGTCAAAAATAATGCAGGTAAAAAACAACGCAGGTCAAAAACATGCAGACCGAAAACATCATGAACTTTCAGAAAACACTGTGGGTTTTCGACAGTTAGGCAGATTTTGAAAATAATTCTAGCAAGCTTAGAATTTTGAAGAACTTTCAAGATTTTGTGAATTTAGAGACGTAGTTTGGACCAGGGCAGGGTGACAACATGAAGAACATAGGGCAGGACACATTGAAGAACACTAGCAAGGAAAACAGGCCATTTTTATAAAGTCTTGCAATGACAGAAAATCGGCCTAATAACAACCATGCATAATTTTTCTATCCATGCCTGAACAAATGCATATATAATTAATTCTCTAAATATAATTTGAATAAAGAATACGCAAAAAATTTGAACACTTTCAAATAATTTAAAATGTGTGCATACCTTTTTATCTCCCAAAAGTTTCTATGTGGCACCGCTTGAGTCAATCTTGATGACATGTCATTCTCATTTGGTGTGAAATGTGTCGTGCACCATTCAACCACATCATGTGCATTTTTTATATGAACTCCCTTATAATTCATTTGATACTTTCCTATAGTACGTTTGATGCAACCTCCAGCACCATCATGTTCACCTTTTCCATGTCTACTCTCAAAGAAACTCTATAAATGTGGTATGTTTTCATTACGATGATTTCTACATAGTGCATAAAATGGTCTCAATGATTTGAATTTTGTAGCACATCCATCTGACCAAACATAATGTTTATCAATTCTCATACCTCTTTCTTTCAAATTTACAAAAAACATCTTGAAGCATTGTTCTACATAATGAATGTCATTCTCTCTATCATCACTTATATAAAAATGATATTCCTTCTTGATGACCCGTGCTTCAAATGTGCCCTGACTACCATCTAAATCTAATTGTGCATGTCGATAACACACATGTACCATAATAGTAATTTTCTCAAAAAAATAGTATTCTGACTGAATTGCCTTTTGATGAACAAAAGAATAATTTTCTGCAAAATCAACAAATGATACAATAGTTCCAAGTGGGAAATTGTCTCTTAGTGTTTGGAATTTTTGTGCTTGCCACTTTGCAAAAAAAACATAATGAATGTAGCCTGGTTGAATCAATTTTTTGAAATTTTTCCATAAATACTCCAACATTTATCTCCTCTTCAACATATTCTAACCTTTTGGATTCTTTCCCAAATTTTGTTTCATTCTTTACATATTTGTAACTCTTGCAATTTACCATCTTTGTTACATAGATATTTTCATTTTCAAAGGAAAAAGAGACAAATCAGCACATGTTTGACATATTCCTTTTATGCAATTTATTGTCTAGCTACATCATCTCTTTTGTCACATAAAATAGATGAGATGAACTCACTTTTTCTAGTAGGAGGAGCATTTTCAAAACCATATGTGTCTTCTACAAAATTTCAAAAACCCTGATAGTGGAGATCAAATTCAATATGATAACGACAACAAGTTTCAAACATTTTGCTTGTCCTAATATAATATGGCTTCAATCTTTCAAACAATGTTTGCCCAATCTTTATATTAGGATTTGAACTACAAAATGACACATATATTTCATGTTGTGTTGTGTCTAACCAATGTTTCATATGATATTCATATTGATTAGCTAAAATTCTATGTCTGATAACATCTCTGTTGTTTGATGAAGGACGTGTATTATCATTCCAAAATAATGTAACCAAATTCTTGATTCGTTTATCAATCCTATCAGAACTAGGAGCTCTACACATGATTTTCCAATTGCCTTCCAAGGTGCTATCATCCAAAAGTATTCTCCTATTAACATATTGTGATATTATTTTCCTATTAAAACCAAACTGAGATGAAACTAAAGATATATGTCTTTTTCAGAGCATAGTGTTACCTACAATGGATGTGAACATAAATTTTCTTGTAATGGTCTTATCTTTAGTTTGAGATCACTTCCCTACCTGGTTCAAACCTTTCCTAAGATTTTCAATCATATCAGTTTGCATGTCAACAACTTTTCTCTTCTTTGATGTTGTGTCTATACCCAAAAAATTTGATTCCCCTTCCAACTTTTTGTTTATAAGTACAACTGAAAGCAATTGGGCTTGTTCAAGTCTTTCAAAATTATCAAATTTAGCCAATATTTCTCTTGCTATCATATTCATTGATCTCTTCTTAGCAAGACTTAAGGGTTGACCATTAGCAAGTGATCTCAAATTCTCCACATCCATTTTAAGTAAATGATCTAAGTTTCTATAATTAATATTTCTCTTTATAGTTTGAGCTAAATTTAAAAGTTCATCCATACCAGTAGGAGCATGTGATATTGAACCTTCTCCAACATCAATTGCTTGAGCTTCCGTGGCGAGTGATTCTGACCCTTCTTCAATGTGCAATTCTTTGACTTGACTTGACCCTCCTACTTCAGTATGTCTTTCACCTTCTTTACTTTTATGATAATATGTCAATGCAGCTTCATGATTTCTTTATTCAGTATTGGGTGACCTTTTTCTAGCAGATTTACTTTTTCTTCCTTTCTTGTTCCCCATTTCTTCTCTCCAAAAAAAGTCTTCCATAAGATCGCCAATAAAAATTCTTTTCTTCAAAAAATACTTTGATCTAATATTTCTCCTCTCCAAAATTATGGCTTTGAAAAAATGGAAATAGTAATCCTCCTCCAAAAATTGTCTTTGTAAAAATTGATCAATAATAGAAAAAATAATAGAAAAAGTGAATTAATTTATTGAAATTCGGTATAAAATAGAAACAAAATGTTTTAGTTGTATCCCACTCTAAATTTTTTACAAAACAAAATTATCACTAGCTGACTGACTTCGCTCGAAGTACCCTAGGGAAAATTCCAGTGGGGTGTTTCTTCGCCAGACTTTTCACCTAGGGGTCTTTGCGCGAAGACCCTTTGCACGAAGCCCCTCAAGTGTCTTCGCGTGAAGGGGATCTTTGTGTGAAGACCCCTAAACTGAAAATTGTCCCTCAAAATAAAGGTGAACTACAAAAAATTATCTTTCCAAGCCTGGGACAAGGACCAAACAAGATAGTTTTTTCAAACATATGATGTTAAATGATGCTATTCGGAACAAGCTTTCTAATGAATATAATTTTAATACATGTATTGAGTTCATTATCACTTTTAGATATTACTTTAACTAAACATAGGTTGTTTGGTCATTCAACAACCTGTCTCTTCAAGACTCCGAAAAAAATAGTAAATTGCAAAAAAAAATTATGAAAAATATGTAGGAAAAGAATATTTGTGTTACCTTTGTATTAAAAAAATAAAAAATGAATTTTGATATATAGAGATTGAGTTAGAGTGATCCAAGTGACCATATGTCTAAATTACAGTTACTGTCACTTTAGAACTTAATAAACTATGAAATATGTACCCAAAATGAATAAAACCAATGGCATCCTTTAGATATTGAAGTTACAAATATAATATTGAAATAATTACATCGTTATCATATTTTAAAAAAAATTATGCTGATCCAAGTGACAATAACTCCTTTAAAAAATAGTTTTTTCAACCAAACCACTTTTCGAAGGAGAAGGAAAAATGAATTTTAATGATTTTTTAAAAAATATATATATATTTAGAAACTAGAAAGAAAATTTTTAAAAACTCTAGTTTACATCAACTTCAAATTCCTAATAGTTTTGCGGCAATAGGTGTTCAAAAGTGAAGTTTTTTCTCAGAATGTTGATCTCCATGTCAAAGTAAGCCAAAAAGTGGGACACACTATTGTGGGACCACCCCTTGGTTAATTTCTCACCAAGTTTTATGGGTGTTGCAAGTGTTTTTCATGACACCATTCTAAATTTATTTAATAAATCAGAAACATACTTGGTTTGGGAAATATATATACCTTTTGATGATTGTTATACCTCCAATCCAATGAAATAGTTCATGAGTCCTTGATCTAAAATTTTAAAATCTTATTTTATTTCTACCTGTAACTACTCCATGTGAGCTTCGTTGTTACTAGTATAAATAATATCATCAACATAAAGGAATACTATGATAATATCAATAACAATACATTGGAAATACAAGGTAGGATCTGATTGGTTTCGATCAAATCCTTTCTTCATGAAATAAGCATCAATCCTAGCATACCATGCACGATGAGTTTGCTTCAACCCACAAAGGGATTTCTTTAACTTGTAAACTAAGTGTTTATTTTTGTATAACTTCATAACCCATAGGTTGTTCCACATAACATTTCTCATCTATATACCCATTTAGTAGTGTTGATTTCACATCCATTGAAAATATTGGCCACTTGTATTGTGTTGCAATAGCTAATATAATCTTGATTGTATCAAGTCTAGCCATAGGAGAAAATTTTTCTCTATAATATACTCCAAGAGTTTGGTAAAATATATTGGCAACTAATCTTGCCTCATGTTATTCCACTAAACCATCTACATGATATGTAATTTTACATATCCATTTCACATCAATCACTTGGTTGTGTTTGGAAAGTTGAACTAATTCCCATGCAATATTATTCATATGAAAGGAAGTCATCTCATCATTCATATATTAGGACATAAAAACAAGTAATTCTTTGTATGTATTCTTTAATATGGTTCACATTATTTATTTTTTAAAAAGAGTTAAGCTATCACAAATATTAAATAATTGGATAATTTATTGTATTTTTAACAAGGTTGGGGAAGACAAATGATGGTTTATATAAATAAAATTCATGGTAAAATACAACAATAATAAATTAGTGGATTGTAGAAAATTGGATACCCATTTGCATCGTTTCAAGAACCTAATAGGTCTGGAAGAATGTAAATTGCTCTCCATTCATTGTTCTATATGGTTATTTCCATCTTCAAAGCATTTTTGTTGTAAAATTTAACAATTGTACTATTGTATTTAAAACTACCCTTGCATTACCTTTCTATTGCGTCAATTGCTAATCACTTGCACACTATTGTTTTGAAATGAATAGTGTAGAGCCTATTGGATGTTTTCCTTGCAGGACCAAACTTGAATCAAAAAGTTGGGCTTAGATCTTGCTTACACTCAAGTTTGACAAGGAAACAGTCCAATTGATGAGGATAGAGAACATCCTCCTTCTTCTTTGAGCTCCACAATCACTCAGGCTGGTATTGCCTTATCTGCACACTCAAGACACCTCATGATAAACTATAGGCCTGCAGATACATTAATGTGGAATAGTCTTCAAACCCCTTTAGGTATCTTGTACCTCAAATGAAGCCAATTCACATGCAAGAGCCCTACTTGCATAGAATGCATCTAAAGACTAGATAGAAACTCCTATTACTACCAATAATAAAACTTAAAACTTAAAATGGTCTTTGATTAATGAGGATAGGGAATGTAGACAAGAGCCAATCAGGTATTGGACTCAACTAAATGTACTAATCCTTGATCAGTGCCATTATCCATTGGACAGACCTCACATACAAATAATGAAACTTGAACCAACTGTTGTCAAAGACTCATAGCCATAAATATAACTATTTCAGCCCATCCACTACTTATAAGATCCTTCTGTAGACAACCAAATTGAATCTATGTCCCTTCTAAAGTATACTTCACTTGATCCTAGATCAAGAACTAAAGACAAGAACATATGCAAAGGTAACCCTATGCAATGGATCAGAAAATCCAAAATTCACAAGAATGACACCAAGGAGAGACTTGGAAGTATGAAAAACTTATATTAAGTATGATGAGTCATGTACATGATCAAAGTAGGATAGAGATCAAACCACTTCAATAACCTACAAAAGACTTCCAGAAATTCTATTCAACTTACATTCAATGTGATACAACCCTGCTACAAACCCCTGGAACCAAATAGAATGGAACCTCTACAAAGTCAAAAAAGCTACAACTTATACCACTAGCCACCTTGGGAATCTCAAAGAGATTGCATGAAGCTTAGGGTGACTAGGGTTAGGGTTACAACGACTAACCACAGCAGAATTTCAAAAAACATGCTGGAGGGAAAACCAGCACCAATCTGTTAGAAACAAGAATGATCTTCGCAGTTGAGAAGAATCTTTGAGAAGGACAAGAAGATCATAAGTTTACCATGCAAACCATACTGAACAGACCATCAAAACACCTTGAGCCAACAAAAACTGTCCTCCCCCACATGGCAAAACATCCCTGCAAACACCCAACTCACTGGACCATACTGGAACGGCGGAGAAGATCAGTTTCACCAACTCTGGCCCTTTCTGTCATCAATTTCAGTCCTTCCTAGTTGCTAGAAACATTCTACAAATTTGAATTTGAATTCCAATGGTCACCTTATGGTTTTACCCTCAAATCAGTGACTCACATTTAAATTTTAATGTAGCTTTAAGTCACGGCCATTGATCTTCCCACTTTCGTGGGCTTCAGATCTTTAACTCATTAGTCACCTCGGGTTAACTCCGCGAACTGGTGACAAGGTATTTCTTAGTCACGAAATGAAAGTCTTAACCCCAGTTAGACTCAGAGAACACATGACTGCACATGTCAAAATAGCCCCTTAAGTCATCTGGTGAACTAGCGACTGAAGACATTTTGCCAGTTCGTGAAAATAATAGTGCTATCACCAAAACATCACACGAACCTACGACAAGAAGAATATTTTTTCGGGCCACCAAATACTTTATCTGCACTGCCAAAAGCACCAAGAAATTTAACTGGGCCCACGCAGGAAGATCCATGACCGTCGCATAATCTCATAGACCTAACACACTTCATAAGATGATACACCGACCACTGATCCTCTAACATCTCAGGGCCCCTGACACATCAAAAAATCAGGTCCCACCAACAGTTCCAGCTCATCCCTCGTGGACCAATCAGAAACATCCTAATCACACGCACATGGCAGTGGACCCGCTGGCTAGGAAAGACTATGTCACCATTTGGAATCAACAACGGGCGTATGTTCGCAAGCTTTGACAAAAACCCATAAGATCTTACGCCGGTCGTTAGATTGAAACTCTGTCAGAGGAACCTGGGCCCGCACATGTCATCATTTGAGACCGAAGGTTAATTTATTCTTGGCGACCTAGCGACTATAGTGTTTCATCAGTCGCGGGAGGAAATAAATCTGTTATGAGATTAGGTGACCGCAGTTTGTCACACCATCGTGGCATCATTTCTTAACCATGACTAACATCCTAAGATTTAATATCTGCCACACGATCCTCCATCAACGGCTGTCGCCCGATCTCTGAATGTTAAAGAACTTAACTGCCAAATCATGAGACTTAGCGACAAAGGGAAACACTGACCATTCCGCCAGGTCGCCAGATGTTAGTCGATAATAGCCAAACATGAAGAGATTATGCGACTACACAGTCACATGATCGCTGAATGTTTAGGGATTAACTGCCAGAATTAGGAGACCAAGCGATAACCGTAAGTCGCCAAGTCACAGAATGAAAGCTTAACCGCCTGCCAAGTAAAACATCAGGAAGAAACGGGACCCACACGGACAGATGGCAAGCGGTCGCATGATCGCATGTCAGAAAAGTCTGACATGCGGCCATGCGACAGCCAATAGGGAAGAGCCTTTGAAAACCCAGGCCCACCACCCAGCGCACTTGCATAGTTAAGACTATTGAACAAGAAGTCCTGGCAGGAAAGAAGAAAGGCAAGGTCGAAAACACACAAGGTTTTTGGTAAAGATAAAAAACACACAGAATTTTCAACATGACACAAAGGCAAACAAGGAAGCCGAAAACATTGAGGGTTTTATGCAGGCCAAAAAGGTCCAAAACATCATGGATTTTTGAAAACACTGTGGGTTTTCGACACTGTGGCAGAATTTTAAAAATTGCTTCCTGCGGACCTTAGGATTCGAATAACTTTTTGGGTTTGGCGAATCAGGAAATGCAGTTTGGACCAAAGCTTGGTGACAACATAAACTAGCAGGGGCAAGACCCTTCAAACAAACTTGCAAAGAAAGAAGCCATTTTCATAAAATTTTACTATGACTAGAAAATGGGCTAACAGTGGCTCTAGTTAGGGATGCATGCCTCCTGTAGGCATGGCAAGGATTCAGAATTACTAGGAGAGTAGACCAACCACTAGACAAAAATAGGGAACCTAAAAAATGGCAACCGAACAAGGAAAGGAAACACACAACAGAAAAGGGAAAGACTATACAAAGATCTATAGTATTTACAACTAGCCTCAAGGCCCCAACATTATGATCAATACTTGCCTCTGTCAAACAAGTATTTTTCATCTCCACACATCAGAGATAAATTGAAAATTTTGCTTCCACGTGACAGAACACAATTATAACCACTATTCAAAAGCTTAAAACAAAGATTGCTGGCACATTCCACATGAGGGCTGGAAAGGTAATCATACCAATTCTGAAAAATGTTGTGGCACATGCATGTTGCAGCCTAAACCATCCTCAATCCCTTCAACAAACCCAAGAATTTTACTGTCCACATGGAAAGAAAAGCACTCCAGCTCTATCAAACTGTCATTGCAATCGCTACTGGATCCATTCATACTAGAAATTTGCATCTCCAAGGAGAAGATACAATGATCTTCATGCAAACACTGAGGGGACTCATCACATGGGACATCATCATTAAGCATAGGAGCACTTTGCATCATGTCAGCATTTGACAAAACTAAAAAATTTTGATAGGTGGGAAGAGAAACATCAACCTGTCCATGAGATGGTGAAGCTTGAGTAGCTGAGAGACCATCCTTCCATGGCTTAGCAAAAGATTCAAAATCAGAAGAGGATTCAGAATCCACACAACTCTTCCAATCAGTACTCAAAACCACATCAAGGACACTTGCATTACTTGAAGATGAACAAACACTGATGACTTCATCATCTAATATATCATATTGTACCTGGTTTCCATCTAGTAGTGCTGGGGTAGCAAAAGAATTAGAGGCACACATGTCAAAGTCAAATCTCATTGACTCATGTTCCATATCAAAATCAATGTGTGCTATATGTAAGAACCCAGAGCCATCACCCCCTGAATACCTGAGATACTCACAAGACAATAAATTTGAAATTTGTTCACTGTGAAGTGAACAACTATCCTCAAGAACATCATCTTCTGCCATACAATCATCAGCAACACCTTCACCTATCCAATCCTCTTCCACATCTGACTGATTGCATAAACTTTCTATCCCATATTGAGAAAAGGCATCACTTTCCTAACTGCAAGAAAGAGTGTCAACACCTGACACATCCCCTTCATAAATTTCATCACTCTCAATATTAGCACCACTGAGCAAAGCCCCAAGTGCATCCTCAAGTTTAAAATCAGCATCACCAAGAACCCAATCCCTGATACATCAATAATAGTCTTCCCACAAGGCATTTAACCAACTGGTTGACTCAGGAAAACAAAGTTTCAGGAATAGACCAATGAAGTCAAACTCAGGAAACTCCACATCCTCAGGAAGCTCATCATATACTTCACAAAATTTATCATAAAACAAGGATATGGATAAATCCTTTCTACACCCCACCTTCAAACTTACTAATCTTATGTAATCCCTAAGGATGCCCTGGTCTAATAATGCAATCTCCTTATCCATTAAACGTAATGCAATACTTCCACATAATTTTGCCAAACTGCAACTAAAAACTTGAAGTATGCTAACCTCTGCTTACACCTTATCCTTCTTTTAGTGCTTGACCACTTTATAAGGAACATTTAAAACTTGAAAAATACCTGGGGAAATCCTGCAACAAAAGACCTTTGGCTGGAAGGCAGGGAAAATCCTAGGCTCACCTTGAAGCTCCATCAGATAACTTTGTCATGCAGAACCGCCACCTCCTTGAGAGGAAAATGCTTCACTATTTTTTCTTCCAACCAACACAAAGCTACACTAGGTATACACACTGTTTATCAGGAGGAACACTAATCAAATAGAGAAAGTCAGAGCCGCCACTCACAATAGGTGAGAAAATTTTGCAAATGCTAATTTTGTATTTGACTCTTTTACTAGACTCTCCTCAGCAGAGTCGCCATCTTGTTGGATCTTTTCCTTGCAGGACCAAACTTGAATCAAAAAGTTGGGCTTAGATCTCGGTTACACTCAAGTTTGACAAGGAAACAGTCCAATTGATGAGGATAGAGAACATCCTCCTTCTTCTTTGAGCTCCACAATCACTCAGGCGGGTATTGCCTTATCTGCACACTCAAGACACCTCATGATAAACTATAGGCCTGCAGATACATTAATGTGAAATAGTCTTCAAAACCCTTTAGGTATCTTGTACCTCAAATGAAGCCAATTCACATGCAAGAGCCCTACTTGCATATAATGAGTCTAAAGACTAGATAGAAACTCCTATTACTACCAACAACAAAACTTAAAACTTAAAATGGTCTTTGATTAATGAGGATAGGGAATGTAGACAAGAGCCAATCAGGCATTGGACTCAACTGAATGTATTAATCCTTGATCAGTGCCATTATCTATTGGGCAGACGACACATACAAACAATGAAACATGAACCAACTGTTGTCAAAGACTCATAGCCATAAATATAACTATTTCAGCCCATCAACTACTTATAAGATCCTTCTGTAAACAACCAACCTGAATCTATGCCCCCTCTAAAGTATACTTCACTTGATCCTAGATCAAGAACTAAAGACAAGAACATATGCAAAGGTAACCCTATGCAATGGATCAGAAAATCCAAAATTCACGAGAATGACACCAAGGAGAGACTTGGAAGCATGAAAAACTTATATTAAGTATGATGAGTCATGTACATGATCAAAGTAGGACAGAGATCAAACCACTTCAATAACCTGCAAAAGACTTCCATAAATTCTATTCAGCTTACATTCAATGTGATACAACCCTACTACAAACCCCTAGAACCAAACAGAATGGAACCTCTACAAAGTCAAAAAAGCTATAACTTATACCACTAGCCACCTTGGGAATCTCAAAGAGATTGCATGAAGCTTAGGGTGACTAGGGTTAGGGTTACAATAGCTAACCACAACAGAATTTCAAAAAATATGCTGGAGGGAAAACCAGCACCAATCTGTCAAAAACAAGAATGATCTTCGCACTTGAGAAGAATCTATGAGAAGGATAAGAAGATCATAAGTTTACCATGCAAACCATACTAAATAGACCATCAAAACACCTCGAGCCAACAAAAACTATCGTCCCCCACACAACAAAACATCCCTGCAAACACCCAACTCACTGGACCATACTGGAACAGCGGAGAAGATCAGTTTCACCAACTCTGGCCCTTTCTATCATCAGTTTTAGTCCTTCCTGGTCACTAGAAATGTTCTGCAAATTTGAATTTGAATTCCAACAGTCACATTATGGTTTTACCCTCAAATCAGCGGCTCACATTTAAATTTTAATCCAACTTTAAGTCGCAGCCATTGATCTTCTCACTTTTGCAGGCTTCAGATCTTTAACTCATCAAGCACCTCGGGTTAACTCTGCGAACTGGCGACAAGGTATTTCTTAGTCATGGAATGAAAGCCTTAACCCCAATTAGACTCAGTGAATAGATGACTGAACATGTCAAAATAGCCCCTTAAATCATCTGGCGAATTGGCGAATGAAGACATTTCGCCAGTTCGCAGAAATAATAGCGCTGTCGCCAAAACATCACGCGAACCCGCGACAAGAAGAAGATTTTTTTGGGCTGCCAAAAACTTTATCCACACCACCAAAAGCACCAAGAAATTCAACTGGGCCCACGCAGGAAGATCCACAGTCGTCGCATAATCTCATAGACCTGACACACTTCATAAGATGATACACCGACCGCTGATCCTCTGACATCTCAGGGCCCCCGACACATCAAAAAATCAGGTCCCACCAATGGCTCTAGCTCATCCCCCGTGGACTAATCAGAAACATCCTAATCAAGCACACATGGCAGTGGACCCGCTGGCTGGGAAAGACTACGTCACCATTTGGAATCAACGGCGAGCGTAAGTTCGTAAGCTCTAAAAAAAACCCATAAGATCTTACGCCAACCGTTAGATTGAAACTCTGTTAGAGGAACCCGGGCCTGCACATGTCATCATTTGAGACAGAAGGTTAATTTATTCCTGGCGACCTAGCGACTATAGTGTTTCATCAGTCGCGGGAGGAAATAAATCTGTTATGAGATTAGGTGACCGCAGTTTGTCGCACCATCACGGCATCATTTCTTAACTGTGACTAACATCCTAAGATTTAATATCTGCCACACGATCCTCCATCAACGGCTGTCGCCTGATCTCTGAATGTTAAAGAACTTAACTGCCAAATCACGAGACTTAGCGACAAAGGGAAACACTGACCATTCCGCCAGGTCGCTAGATGTTAGCCGATAACCTCCAAACATGAAGAGATTATGCGACTACATAGTCGTGTGATCACTGAATGTTTAGGGATTAACCGCCAGAATCAGGAGACCAAGCGATAACCGTAAGTCGCCAAGTCGCAGAATGAAAGCTTAATCACCTGCTAAGTAGAACATTAGGAAGAAACGGGACCCACACAGACAGATGGCAAGCGGTCTCATGATTGCATGTCAGAAAAGTCTAACATGCGGCCATGCGACACCCAATAAGGAAGAGCCTTTGAAAACCCGAGCCCACCACCCGGCGCACTTGCGTAGTTAAGACTATTGAACAAGAAGTGCCGGCAGGAAAGAAGAAAGGCAAGGTCGAAAACACACAAGGTTTTCGGTAAAGATTGAAAACACACAAAATTTTCAACATGACACAAAGGCAAACAAGGAAGCCAAAAACATTGAGGGTTTTATGCAGGCCAAAAAGGTCAAAAACATCATGGATTTTCGAAAACACTATGGGTTTTTGACACTGTGGCAGAATTTTAAAAATTGCTTCCTGCGGACCTTAGGATTCGAATAACTTTCTAGGTTTGGCAAATCAGGAAATGTAGTTTGGACCAGAGCTTGGTGACAACATAAATTAGCAGGGGCAAGACAGTTCAAGCAAACTTGCAAAGAAAGAAGCCATTTTCATAAGATTTTGCTATGACTGGGAAATGGGCTAACAGAGCCATAGAATGAAATTTCCAAGCATGATTTTCTTGAAATTGAAAATGTAGTAAGTAATGATGGCAAGAGAAGTTGTCTTCTTTCAAAAAGGCTCACAACTTAAAATGCAATAATCAACAAGGAAATTTTACAAGACTATGCATCTATTGAGAAGGAGGCTCTAAAACTTTTTGGTAACTAGAAAATTGAAATTTCCTCTTTGTCGATAATTCTCAAAGTGAAGAGACTAAATAGATGGTTTCATCAGTTAATCTAGCAATGGTGCCTCTTCAAAATATTTTTATGGAGAAACAAAAATTAAAACAACCCAAAAAAGAACCAACCACAAACAAATTCCCCAAAAAAACTCAACGAAACCATGACAAATAATGTATGTTAAGATTGTACAAACTATGCACCTATTGAGAAAGAGATTTTGAAAGTTTTTGGTAACCAAAAAATTGAAATTCCCTCTTTGTCAATAATCTGTAAAGTGAAGAGACCAAAGAGATGGTTTCATCAATTAATTGAAGCCATTGTGCATCTTCTAAATATTGCTATGGAGAAATAGGAAATAAAACACTATAAATAAAAACCAGGCAAATACAAACTCTAAAAGAAAATTCATTAAAACCATGGCAAGGAATCTATGCTAAGATTGTAGAAGACTATGCACCTATTGAGAAATAAACTTCAAATATTTTTGGTAACCAAAAAATTGAAATTTCCTATTTACAAATAATCTGCATAGTGAAGAGACTAAAGATATGGTTTTATCACTCAATCAAGAAATGGTGCCTCTTTAGAATATTACTATGAAGAAACAAGAAATAAAACACAACAAAGAAAAGAACCAATGACATACAAATTCCCAAAAAAAACTTCACTAAAGCCATGGTAAGTAATGTATGCTAAGATTCTACAAAAATTGTGTGTTGACAAACAAAATTTGTACGAAAAATATTGCAAAATCTTTCGAATGATTGTTTTTATAGAAACAAGATGAACCAAAACCTATCTAATTACAGTTCTTATTCAAGGCATAATTTCCTACAGTAAAAGGGAAGCCTTCCAAGCTTTCTATTACTTATGTATACAAAAATCCATAATTGCAATCAAGCCATGTTAGCCCGAAAACTTATAAGAAATCCCCTCCCTAGAAAAGGTGTAAAATCCTGGCGAATCCTACATAAGTTTGGGTAGAAAAAAATAATATTGTTGGCAAATTTTTTTAATTTGAAAAGAAAAAAATATTAGTTTGTACTGGTGATTTTATTTCAATTGTATGAAAATTCTATAAAATCCTGATGAATCTTTCATTATTGAAGAAAATTGCAGCCAAAAAGTACACATACCTAGCAACCATCATTTCACCATTTTTATTACATGGATCCTAATTAATTATCAGACTTGAATGTTAACTTTTCCCCTTTTATCACTGCAATCTCCCTCCAAATTATTTAATTGGGGTTTGGGGGCAACATCCCTATAAGCTCAAACAATGTTTAATATTTTAGTAAGGCATCCTGAGTTAATTTTATATCATTTGACATATAGTAACCCTATTTTTTATAACCACTAGATGATCCTAAATCAATGACATAAATACTATTTTGGGCCAAACTTTTAAAGGACACCAAGTTCTAGATAAAGTCTTCAGAATAAAGACATGTATCCACAATCAAATCTATTTCGGGCCAAAGTTTGAAAGGATAAAAAGTTCCATGGAAAGTCTCTGGAATAGAGACACGTGTCAAATCTATGTACTTAACCCATACTCTAACTTAAATTTTGACCACATATTGGCGAATATGACCATCGATTCAGACAAGCTTTGGAAATTGTAGGAGAAAATATTTAATTTACCTTGTGGAAAAATTAGATTCTATTGGCGAAGTCACCACTGAAATACAAATAATTCCATATTACTATTGGCAATTGGCCTATGCATGGGGCCCAATTTTTATAAAGCACGGGCGACATGGCCACCCCAAAAGTCCAATTTTTTTTGCCAAATTCTGGCTTCCCAACGAGTGACATTCGCCAATTAGTGAATATTCGACACTAAAGTTATCCCTAAACCTGTGGATAAAGGAACCAACCATCCTACTACCACAAATAGTTTGCAGAAGAAACTTGTATATATGTTTGTTATAGTTTGCTAATGGCATTTCAGTGTGTACGTATAATAAATATTACCATGAAACTTAGGTTATACACTTTATAATGCGGCTAATAGGAAATCATTAGACAAATTTTTTTTTTCATTTTTGAAATGAAAATGAGAGCTATCCCAGCTAAAATACAAAAAGCCTATCATATTTTTTCTAGTTGAATTTAACAACTCAAAAAATTAAATAGAATGAGAAACATTAGTCTTTCACCTTACATATTTTACCGTTGCACAAATTTCAACAAGAACTAATGCCAAAATTATTTACTAAAACATTTGTTCCCGCCTTATAGACAATGACTAATAAATTAAATTTGAGTTCTTTAATGTGAATGTATCAAAGTAGTGAAATTTTATGTCTCTTCGCATCAATGTTTTTGGTTTTTGAGTGTACCTTGCTACTTTCATCAAGCTTTTGTCATTACATTGCAAGTTTACATAATTTGGAAGAAAAAATTAAAAATAATTATTAGAACCATATCCTATTGTCTGTCCTTAAAAGACATCCCACTTTAAAATAAAATATTTTTTGTTTTCAAATTTTAGAAGTGCTTAAAAGTAGGCTCTCTTTCTTCTCAATCTTTTGTAGACTTTTTCTAGCACCCAATTTTAAAATAGAATTAACGAAAATTAATCTTTAACTTAAAACAATTAATTAATCCTTGACTTTGACCCACCTACACTTTATAGTGCTGTAATGAGACCACCGACGCTAAGAATGCGTTGGTGACTTCTCATTCGCCACCGACAACCCATTCGAACGTATCGCCCACGCATTTCCAAACGATAAAATAAGTCCCTTTGTTTTGCGCGTTTGAAACACCAATTACCCACGACCACTCTTGAAATTTGTCAAGGCAATACTTTCGGACTTTTTTTTCTACAATTTGTTGCCCTGTGACCTGTGCTCAAAACTTTGTTTTAGAAATGAAGGGTGGTATGATTATCGCAATGCTCTGCTTAGGCGTGGCTGTGGCATTCGAATTAACCACCGCCGCCACAATACAGAATGCTGGCACTTCCTCCTCTCCTTATGATGATGAGCAGAGAGATGTGGAGGCTCCATTATCATTCAGGCGTTGCCTTTCAGCCGACCCCAACCGATCGCTCGCCAACTGGAATTCCACCAATTTAGAAAACGTGTGCTCCTGGACCGGTGTTTGGTGCAGAAAACATACCAAAAGAGTGGTGGCCATAATTCTACCTCATTTGGGATTGGAAGGTACCATTTCTCCATCTATAGGAAATCTCTCCTTGTTACGCCCTTTAAATCTCTCTTACAATTCTTTCAGCGGAAGGATTCCTCCTCAGCTTGGCCAGTTGAAAGTGTTGAGAATACTTGACCTTATACATAATGGGCTAGAGGGTTCCATCCCCAAATCTCTTGCCAATTGCTCGCAGCTTCAGTGGATTAGACTGGGCTACAACAACTTGACAGGGAGCATACCATCAGAATTCGGCGGTTTGGGGAAGTTAGAGCATCTCCGTTTGCCCTACAATAGTCTGAGTGGAAGCATTCCAAATTCTCTAGGAAGATGCACGTCTCTACTTGATTTGACCCTCGGATTTAACGATCTCACAGGTGCGCTATTCTTATGTCCTTACTTTGAATTTTGAAAGCAACGTGCTTCAGCCCGTCCTCAAAATAGTTGTTCTGAATTATACTTCATTGAATTTGGCAGGGACAATTCCAAAAGCCCTGGGAGAGCTCAAATATTTGGAACTGCTGTATCTGAATGAAAACAATTTGACTGGACTTATACCAGCTGAGCTAGGAAACTGCACGTCTCTCCGTGAGTTAAACCTCGGCGTAACCTATCTCACAGGTGCGCTTCTACCGTGTCTTTAATTTACAGGCAACATGCTAACTATTGCTTCCATACGTTGTGCTCTCGCTGAATTATGCTTCATCGAATTTTGACAGGGACCATTCCAAAAGCCATAGGAGAACTCGAATACTTGATATATTTGTTTCTGGAACACAGCAGTTTAACTGGATCTATACCAGCTGAACTAGGAAACTGCAGGTCTCTCACTTTTTTAGATCTTAAATATAACTTTCTCACAGGTGCGTCGCACTCATGTCTTTTCTTTTCATGGCAACTTACTAACTACTGCTACCATCAATAACAATTGTTTATAATTTAACAGGGACAATTCCAAAGACCATTGGAAAGCTCAAACATTTGAAATATTTGCATCTGAACTCAAACAATTTAACTGGACCTATACCACTTGAACTAGGAAATTGCACTCATCTCTTTGAATTGGTCCTTGCCGATAACTCTCTCACAGGTGCGCTACTGGATTGAAGTGGTCCTTTGCAATAACATACTATTTACTGTTTCCATCCATCGTTCTCCCAGTAGTAAATCAGAATTATATTTTATTGAATTTGGCAGGAACGATTCCAACAGCCATAGAACAGCTCAAATCTTTACAACTGTTGTATCTGTATAGCAACAATTTAACTGGACCAATACCGTATGGTATTGGTGAGCTCAAGAATCTTTCTGTGCTTGCCATCTACAACAATAATCTTTCGGAGGGTATACCTGAATGCTTTGGAGGGTTGGTTTCACTAGAGAAATTTGATGCATCTCATAATCGGCTGACAGGAAAGATTCCGCCATCCATAGGGAAATGCAACTACTTAACTGACTTGGTACTGTCAAACAACTTTTTGTCTGGAAGAATTCCTGCAACATTGACAAATTGCACAGCCTTAAAGAGGCTAAAGCTGTCAAACAACTTATTTAATGGAGATGTAGAAATCCATTTTCCTCCTTCTATTGAAATTTTGTCTGCTCATTCTAATGGTTTTTCTGGGGCCCTGCCAATATCATTGGTCAAATGTACACAGCTTACGCTTCTTGATTTCAGCAAGAACAGATTGACAGGTGAGCTTTATTCACACCCTCTTGCAAATTGTCTACAGCTGAGGGTTGTAAGCCTTAGTTCTAATGAGCTTGAGGGTGATATTCCTCTATGGATTAGAAATCTCAGTAGATTGCAGGTGTTGGATTTATCCAATAATCAGTTTAGTGGAAGAATTCCCTCTGCACTTGGAGGACTGAAAGGATTTAAAAACCCTACAGTTACACAATTGAGTAGCAATACACTCTATGAAGATATACCAGCTATCAATATAAAAGGAAATGAGCATAGGCTAGAATATGTGCTGTCAGCCAACACTATACTAGATCTCTCACACAATAATTTAAGACGGGAGATACCCAAAGACATTGGGAATCTATCTCAGTTAAGGTTGCTGAATTTGAGTGGAAATCAACTGGAAGGTATGATACCAGCATCTCTGGGGCAAATAGAGCCGTTGGAGCAGTTGGACTTGTCTGAAAATAGTTTGAGTGGGGAAATACCTGAGGAGCTGACCAGGTTGTCCAAGTTGAGCTATCGGGATGTATCCTTCAACCATCTATGCGGGCCAATACCTGGAGGAACACAATTTATGACTTCTGATGAGAGATCTTACAAGGGAAACCCACCATGTTTGTGTGGGTACCCTTTCCAAAGATGCAAACAGAATACAAGTTCAACAGTGCCTTCACGTTCAGAAATGGCGGGCCAATCAGTGTGGAGTAGAATAAATGAACTAGTCTCAGTGATTGGTGTGGGATTGGGGTTTGGGATTGGACTTGGTGGAACAATATCATTAATTGTATGGTGGGACAGGCTTGTGCGCTACGTGAGGAGACCCAAGTTAAGAGGGTAATGTGCAGTTGCAGATTCCCAAAGTTTTTGTTACAGTTTGAGATACAATTCTCACTTCTCCTTTCACTAATCCTCTGTCTACTAATCAATTTCAGTTCATCTATTCAGCAGGAAAGTTTCTTGTTTCAGTACAAGAATTTGTCTCTGTTGGTGTTTACATTGATAGCATAAGAATGTTTCCGTCAATAATGGGTGTATGTGAAGAGCATTAGTAAAAAGTTGTGTTTGCGGATGAATTCCGGACTTTGGCCTTGCGTTTTCCTGTCTGGGGCATATATAAATATTTTGCAATGGAGATGTAATACATGTATTTAATTTTAAATATATTCATATAAAATTAATATTGATGTTGTTAAAAGTTTAGTTAATCAAGTAGAAAAGCTAATAGTACATATATAAATATTTTGCAATGTAGATGTAATACATGTATTTAATTTTAAATATATTCATATAGAATTAATATTGATGTTGTTAAAAGTTTAGTTAATCAAGTAGAAAAAGCTAATAGTGCATGGGCATAATAATATTTTTTTATAAATCTATGCAATAGATAAAATTTGGATTCTATAATTCTATTATATATTTTGAAATTTAAATACCGATAGATAGATATATTTAAGTAGTGATAGATAGGTATAGTTTCAAGTGTCTTGATGAAGAATTAAAATTATTGTCTAATATTTAATGTTCACAATTTAATGAATGTTATAGATTTTATACAATCACAAAATTTGAGTGTTGAATCTAAATTAAATAAATAATTCAAATTTAATTTGTAATAGTGATTTGTTCATTTTAAGAAACAAATGACATTTGGATAGCAATACATATACTTTGTTCAAAATATATTGATGAAGAATTAACATTGGTGTTATATAAACTTTAATCATTAAGGCATACAAATTAATGATTAAAGTTTTATGAATGTTTTGCATTTGATATAGTCTAGAAATATTTACTCGTTCAGGTGCATTGAGATATAACTTGAGTGTTGTAGGAAGTTTGATTATTTTTTATAATATTTATTTGTATCCTAGTTTATAGATAGATAGATAGATAGAATTTTTAAAGAGAGAAACTCCCATTAAAATTAGATTAACCAGCAAAATCTCAAATCAGTGAGGATCATTATTTAATATTTAATTGTTATGTGCATTAAGTATAGGAGGCCATCCAATAGATCTTTATCTCTCCACTTATTGTGACAAAAGAAGCTTTGCAAGCTAGTTATCAAATATACATTATTTAAAGAATGTATATTACATTTATCAATATGTATGTACAATTGAAAATTAATTATTAATGATAATACATCACCAAATATAACACACTTTCAAAACACATAAGTATGCTATTTTCTTATTAAATAAAATTATTTTGTAGACTTATGTCATTTACTCAGCAATATTGTACCTTCTATAAGTTTAATGAATTATTTTAATTTATACCTTTGATTAGAATATCAACATGACACTTTTGTTACTACAAACATAATATTTAGGTGGCATGCTCCAACTTGAAAGTCTAAATATGATGGCCCTATGGTGATATTTAGACATTTTTATTATAAAATACTATTAATTTTTCCTAAAGA
Organism: Chamaecyparis obtusa; assembly: GCA_027943335.1. Taxonomy (NCBI): domain Eukaryota; kingdom Viridiplantae; phylum Streptophyta; class Pinopsida; order Cupressales; family Cupressaceae; genus Chamaecyparis; species Chamaecyparis obtusa. Next base: position 262,222 of record BSBK01006478.1, on the reverse strand, counting down.
TATATGACTTTCAATTTTTTTATAACAGTAAAATAATGAGACAACCAATGTATGCACTAACTTGAAAGTCTAAATATGATGGCGGTATGGTGATATTTAGATATTTTTATTATAAAATACTATTAATTTTTTCTAAACATTTATGACTTTCAATTTTTTTATAACATTAAAATAATGAGACAATCAATGTATGCATTAACTTGAAAGTCTAAATATGATGATGGTATGATGATATTTAGACAATTTTATTATAAAATATTACTAATTTTTTCTCAAGATATATGACTTTCAATTTTTTTATAACATTAAAATAATGAGACAGTCAATGTATGCATTAACTTGAAAGTCTAAATATGATGATGGTATGATGATATTTAGACAATTTTATTATAAAATATTACTAATTTTTTCTTAAGATATATGACTTTCAATTTTTTTATGACATTAAAATAATGAGACAGTCAATGTATGCATCAACTTGAAAGTCTAAATATGATGATGGTATAATGATATTTAGACAATTTTATTATAAAATATTACTAATTTTTTCTCAAGATATATGACTTTCAATTTTAATAACATTAAAATAATGAGACGACCAACTTTAAAACGTGTTAGCCTTGTTCGGCACCGACAATTCATCTACGGTGAATGACGAGAAAGTCCATGCAGGTAAATGGTCGTTCCTTGTTTTGCGTGTTTCACACAAAAATCTATCTAATTTCCAGAGGCAATGAAAGCATGTCTCATTATTCTCGCTACTTTTTCCTCCAATTTTCCTCTGCACTGATGACTATTTTAAAATAATAATATTATACTTACTAACTACTGTTTCCGTCCATCCTTCTATAGCAATGGTTTTGAATTTGACAGGAACAATTCCAAAGACCATAGGAAACCTCAAACGTATGGAAATTTTGTATCTGGATTCCAACAAGTTAAGTGGACCAATACCATTTACTGCATCCATCTGTCATGCTCTCAGTTATATATTTTCTTAATTATATCTCATTGAATTTGGCAGGGACAATTCCGGATGCCATAGGACAACTCAAATCTCTGGAGATGTTTTATATTTACACTTACATTTGAAGACAAATCAAGTAGAAAAATGGTATTTGTTTTTTTACTTTACCTTATTTCAAAGAACAAAGCTTTAAAAAATTGTCATTTGCTTATGTTTTTCGCTTTCCTCTTTCGATTCCCTTGCTTTCAAGTATTAAACTTAGTTTGATTCCTCCACGTAACTTGAAATGAAAACCAGTTGAAGCTTACTGGGAGGCGCAAGATCTACTGGAATTTCTAGACTTCCCTGATAACATAACAGTGAATCCCATGAATTTGTTTGATTCGGGCAACAGCCGAGCCTACCAAATGAGTTTAGAAGCCGACATAAAAAATGCAGAAGATAGAAAGTCTGGTTGAAATGAGAGGGCAATGCCGTGGAGCTTTAGCATGGTTGAAAAATTTCCTGATTCATTCTTTCACTATGGTGAAGGTTCAGATCTTCTAAAACAATTCAGCATGGAATGTGTTTGCAAGGCCATTTACAAAGAAGTTTACAACAACGAGAGGGAATTGGTCGACAGAGCAGTGAGATGCTTGGGAGATGTAATAGCATGTGGAATTTTAAAACTACCAGAAATCTTACCTCAATACTGTAGGAAATGGGCAGAAGAATTCAAAGAAGAGAATTTGATAAGAGCTCTTGAAATACAAGAAAAGTTCAGGGCAATAAATGAAAAGTGGCCTTCGGCGGAATCGGTAGCAACAAGGGAAGCGGAGAAAAATAATTTAGCAGAAGCTACCAGGGTGGTTGTAGAGGAAACAGAAAGGGATGTCGGACACGAAATAATTGATGTGGAGGCGAGATAAGAAAGTAAGCACCAACATTTCCCATCATTAAATTTGCCTGCCATTTTATTTCGTTAATTGACTATGCTTTGTAGGTTATTTAACGAAAATGGTATGATAAGAGAATGATTTCCTTTTTAATTTTAATTGATTTAAAATTTAAAAACAAGTTGCCTTTTCAAAAATAATGTTCGTTCTTTTCTTTTCGATCTTTTAAAGTTATTTTAATTAAAAAATACTAATTAAGTTTAATATAAATATATTTTTGAATATGATGGTGGTTTCTTTTTTTACGCTAAAGGCGTTTCATATTTGAAACGCATCTGGCTGCGTTAAGGCGATCCACGGCTGTCTTTTGCTCCATACCAGTGCAAGATGATTGAAATCAACATGTGCATTTATTTCATTTGCTATTCATTGGTTATCCATATTTCATCTGTTGTTCATTGGTTATCGAAAAGGTAGGACAGGTGGCGGACAATTGCAAATTTTTTACAGTCTGATCTTTCCAATTTTGTTTTCCTTTTGTCCGTTCTGCATTGCCGGACTCAAATCCCAGGGTGAAGTTAAACCAGAGTTAAGGTTGCAGTTTATGAGACACGTCTACTCCCTATGTCAGAGGCCTCCTCGCTAGCAGTTCATTGTTTTATCCGTCCGCCGTAGATGCATTAATTTAAGGTGCCCTGTGAATGTTTGATGTGGTTCTACATAGATATTAAATGAATGAGATATTAAAATGAAGAAAATAATGCACCGAGGATCTCAGATAGTCCATCAAGCTTCATATCTGCACTGGTTGGAGTTACCAAAGGTAAGTTTATTTTTCTATTTATCAAATTTGGGAAAAATCTAGAATATGTTTTCCAAAATTTAAAAAAACCCCATAATTCAGGTAGGCATGTGGTAAGGATGCAGTAAATTCAAGTATTACCTGAGTTTAAAGAATTCAGGTATGTAATCCAGTCTTTGCTGCACAGTGGACAAATAGTGATCCACAATCCGGTGCCCACCAAGCAATGAAAATTAATAGGAAGAAAAATATCACAAAGCCCTTTCCATCTCAAAAGCCAACCCATCTTCATTCTAACGCTTAACTCGACCAACACTGTACAATATGACTTAGGGTGCATTAAAAGGTTAAAAAAACTCATCTGCATCCATCAAGAGTTCCTAATTGGGAATCCAAGAAACCCTAAAATGCAATCCCCAAAATACCTACACAGGGAACACAAAACAATGTGTATGGGGTGCGTCCTTACCTTTCAAGGATAGGACACTAGACTCGTTGAAGCGTTTGACAGAGTAACACTATTCTGTATAACAGATAAATGTGGGATGTTTATCTTGCCATACTGTGATATAATCTTCAAGCCCAAGGTCACTCCGCTACAAAACCACGAGAATTTTCTTACATGATGCAGTTTTAAAACGCACTGAAGACTAAATCATCTATTGACATTGTCTAGCACTTTTACGCCCAAATTTAAGTGATAAAACATTTTATCAACCAACGTTAAGCATCAAATATTTAAAAAGAAAATACCCACCCACAAGCCTTTTCAGGGTAATTCCAATGTATAAAATGCATAGAATTGATGTTATTACAAAAGAAATGTAGTAGCTTTTCACCTGTATCTGGAACAAACTTGAGACCTTTAAAGCCTCTGCACATTTCCAGAACAAAATACATTCTTTCTGCAATTTCATACATGTTAAGTCAACCAGAAAAATGCTTCCAATACAATTGTTGAAGCCGTCTACAACCATTTTCCCTCATAAATATGGACTCTAATATCTTTGGTAATCTAATGAATAGGGAACCACCAAGTACCTCAATCTATAGGAAAAATTAGGCCAAAACCCTTGTTAACCATCATTTCCCCAAATGGGAATGGGGAGAAGGAATCCTAGCCCCAAGTTGTTCCTCAGGAAGGATGCAATGAAATGGAACCCTCAAGCCCAATAATAGACATGCAAGTTGAGAAGGGTAACTCCTTTGTCACTTTGGGGAAAGGAGACAATGTGATGGACAAATTGGAATTTGACCCACCCATTATTGAACAGGTGACTTCCACTGTCAATGGTAATAGTAGCAAATGCTGGTCAGAAGTTAGCAAGGAGGATATTCAAAAAGAGCATCTGGATGAATTCTCTCCTGTCTCAGAAATGCAGGAGTCACCATGGTCTGAGGTGATAAATAATAAGAAAATAAAAAAGCTCTCCAAGAAGGGAGGTTCGAACCTAAAAGCTCCAAAATCAGGGAAAAAGGTAGAAAATACACCCTTGGGAGGAGTCCAGACCAGAAGGAAGAAAGCTGATGTTGGCTCTCCTCAGGGAGGAAGAGGTAGACCCTCTCATTAAATTACAAGAGAGTTAGAAGAAAAATAGAATATAGCGGATGGTAAACAAGCTACTATCCCAGAGATCTGCTCCCCAATCCTTTAAATGAAGATTATGTCATGGAACATAAGAGGTCTCAACAGTCCTCATAAACAAGACGTTCCCAGAAATATTGATAGAGATATCAAACTTGATGTTATGCTTATTCAAGAAACTAAAATGGCTAGAGAGAAAGTTGAAAAGATTAATCCTTTTAAGAATGGTAGTAGCATTAGCAGTGACTCTGATGGCACTTTCAGAGGGGTTGTAATTTTTTGGAACAACTCTGTTGTTAACTGTACAAAGCTCCTTGTTGAGAAGAATATTATCCTTATCCAGTCAAACACCTTAAAGCTGATTGCTCTTGGAATCTGATGAATATCTATGCTCCAAATACCAAAAATGGTAGGTTGAGATTTTGGAAAAGATTAAAAGATATTACAAACAACTTCCAAGACCCTAGTTGGATGGTTATGGGAGATTACAACACTCATTTGCAGGCTGATGATAAGATGGGTGGGGTCCCCTCTCAAGTTGATAGCAGAATGGATCTCATGGAGTACATTAACGACCAATCTTTCATTGATGTGGAGCTGGAAGGGATATCCTATACCTGGTTGAATAGAAGAGATGGTCCTGATCTCATCCAAGTTAAACTTGGCAGAACCCTTCTCTCTCTTGATTGGCTCTCTAAATTTTACTTCTCTTTATCTTCTTCCATTAGGATAGGGTTTGATCATTTCCCTATTATTTTTAATGCTAATATTCTGAATGGAAAAAAGAATATCTCATTTCACTTTGAAAAGATGTGGTTAGCCCATCCAAGCTTGAAGGACTGTATCTTTAAGTGGTGGAACTACAATCAAGAAGGAAGTGCTATGTATAGAATAGATATAAAAAGATGAGTAATGTCAAGAGAAATGTTAAAATTTGGAATAAGGAAGTCTTTGGAGAGATTTTCAAGGCCAAAAGTAACAAACATGAAGAAATCAAGGTCATTTAGGAGACTATTTAAAAAGAGGGTTTCTCTGAGGATCATAGAAAAGCTAAGAATGTGCTAGTGGCTGAGTATCATAGCATTATTTCTAAAGACGAGTCTTTTTAGAGATAGAGATCCAAAGCCCTCTAGCTTAAAGATGTGGACATAAATACTAGATTCTTCCATATGATAGCTATGAAACACAAAGCTATAAATATAATTTCCTCTCTTATTGTGAATGACAAGACAATGGCTAGGGAAGAAGATATTAGAAAGGAAATGCTTCAGTCCTTCTCCCTCCTCCTCTCCAAAGAGGACAACCTTGATTTACAGAGTCAACATGAAATCCTCTCTTCTCTTCCTTTCACTATTGATAGAGGCACTAACTCTAGACTTAAAGCTATTCCAAATGATAAGGAAATTAGAGATGCTATTTTTTCTTTTGAAGGTGACAAATCTCTGGGTCCTAATGGCTTCCCCCTCTTCTTCTTCCAGCAGTTTTGGGAGATCATTGGTCAAGATGTTCAGAATGTTGTTAAAGAATTCTTCAGAACTAAAGCTCTTCTTAGATAACTCAATGCCACTTTTCTAGTCCTCATCCCTAAAAAGCCTAGAGCTAATACAGTTGATTCTTTCAGGCCTATCAGCCTCTATAATGGGATTTACAAGATCATAGCTGAAGTCATGACTACTAGATTGTTGGCCTTGTTGCCTTCTATTATCTCTCCTTAGCAAAATGGGTTTGTGCTAGGGAGACAAATCCTTGATTCCATTGTGGTGGCTCATGAGAATATTCAGTCCCTTGAAGCTGCCAAGAAACAGGGTTTTCTTATGAAACTAGATTTATCTAAAGCATATGACAGGGTTGACTAGCAGTTTCTTTAGAAAGTTTTAAGCAGCTTTGGTTTTGATTCGGGGGTCCTCAAAATTATTGATTAGCTGGTCTCCCCTATCTCCTCCTCTTTTATTGTGAATGGAGGATCCTTGAACTTCTTCAAACCTTCTAGGGGTCTTAGGTAGGGGGATCATATTTCCCATATCCTATTTTCCATTTTGGCAGAGGAGCTGGGAAGATATACCTCTAAACTTGTTAATGAAGGAAGAATTTCTTGTCTCCAACCTTCCTCGGTCAGGTCTTCCTACTCCCATGAGAAATTTTTTGATTATACTCTTTTCATGGGAGAAGCTACCATCAAAGAAGCCATGAATCTCAAAAAAGCTGTGTCTATCTACATGTCGGCTACGGGTCAACTTATCAATTGGAATAAGAGCTTCATATTTTTCATCAACACCCCCCCTGAGAGACAGGCTAATATCTCCAAAATTATTGGTTGCAGCATTGGTTCTCTCCCCTCATCCTATCTGGGTCTCTCTCTATGCTCTAAACCCCCTGACAGTTTTTGGAATCTAATTGTTGATAGATTCAATAGAAAACTGGCTGGCTGGAAAGGTGCCCTTCTTAGCAGTTCTGGCAAGCTTAAGCTCTTAAAGTCTACTCTGTAAAATCTTCCCATGTAGTCCTTGAGTCTCTTCAAGATTCATCACAAGTTTGCGGTGGTTCTTGAAACTATCCAAAAAAAAAATTTATGGACTAGTGTTGAAGATTAAAAAAAGACTAAGTCTGGTTGCTTGGGAAAAATTCTACAAGCCTAAGAACAAAGGGGGTTTGGGTCTAAGACCTATCAAGCTTGCCAATAAAGCCCTCCTGGCCAAGCAAGTTTAGAGAGTCTATGGGGATACAAAGCAATGGAATGGAATCATTAGAAGTAAATACCTCTTTGACTCTAACAACCTAGAGGACCTCTTAAATTATGATGTCAGGGTGAATGGCTCTTACATTTGGAATAGCCTATGCTCCTCCATTGACCTTATAAGAGAAGGAATAAGGTGGAATCTAGGAGACGGGACCAAAATTGACTTCTGGGATGATCCTTGGATCCAAGAAGGCCCCTTGTCTGAGAAGCAAGATTGGAAGGATATCATAACTCAAGCTAAAGATACTTTTGGTTTCAAAGTCTCTGACTATTGACATAACAACACTTGGAAGGACCTTGCAAGCCTTGATAGAAGTTTTTCCCCTCTTATGATTTAGCTGCAGTCCTGGTTCATAAAGGATAATCATTCTGATAAAATTGTGTGGAATCCTTCTCCTAATGGTGATTTTTCAGTGGCCTCTACCTGCAACCATTTCTTCTCCAAGGAAGTTAAGTCACAGTGTGCTTCAATCTGGTATAAATTCCTCACTCCTAAGATTAAATTTTTCTATTGGATTCTATTCCAGAATAAGCCCCTTACTCTTGACAATTTAGCAAAAAGAGGTTTATGTTATATTAATAGATGTTTTCTTTCTATGGAACAAGCTGAATCCTGTGATCATCTCATGCTCCACTATAGTTTTACTTGGAGAGTCTAGTATTTGGTTTTTCAAGATTGGAATTTGTGTTGGCTCTTTCCTAACTCTTGGCAGGATTTTGTGACTCAACAGAGATGCCCTTTTGACATTGATCTTGCTAGAGTTTTCTAGAATCGTATCCCACCTCATACGTGCTGGTGTATGTGGAAGGAAAGAAATAATAGAATCTTCAGAGAGAAATATGCCAAACCTAATATTATCTACAAAAATTTCATCAGAGCTATCAAAGAAAACTTCATCAATACCATCAGCAACAGTAAGAGCAAGTTTAGGGATTGTCTCCCAGATGTTGATTGGACTAATTGGAAGTTTCCCCAACACAACTCTCACATTCGCTCTCCTAGAGATAGCTCTATCTGGATTGCTCCTCCTAATGGATGGGTCAAAGCTAATTTTGATGGGGCCTCCAAAGGTAATCTAGGTGTCTCGAGGGGAGGTGATGTCATCAGAGACAGTAATGGTAATTGTTTGGGTGCTATTTTGGTCCCCTTGGGATCCCAGACCAATCATAGGGCGGAGGCTTTGGCTGCCTTCAATACTATCTTGCTGGTGGAAGAATTAGGATTCAAAAGAGTCTGGCTTGAAGGCGATTCTTTAAATATAATAAATAATATTAAAGGTATCAATACCCCCTCCTGGACTATTGAACATATCATATCCAAAATTAATATCATAGTTTAATCCTTTGAGTCGTCGTATATTTCTCACAACTACCAGGAAACCAATCAAGTTGCTGATGGCCTTGCTAATATTGGAGCCAAAAGTGAGAGAATTCAAAAATGGTATGGTAATACTATCAGTAATGATGCTATCATCTCATCTATTAATTATGACAGAATTAGACATAAGGAAGGTGTCATTAATAGTAACATTAATGATACTAGTTAATTTAAATCAGTTTGGGGAGATTTCAGAGGTCATTCAAAATATTGCAAAGTACATATCTAAGATGTGGAACTACATTCCCATAATGAAAGCTCAAAATTTGATATGCTTCATCATCATTACCAGTAACTGCTACTAGTTCATGCATGTGAATAGGATAGAGAACTAGAGTAACAACCTTTATATGCTTAAGAGCCATCATATCGATAGCATTGTCTCGTCTAAGCATAACAAGTAGATGAAAAAAGACCAGGGTGATTGTTTGGCTATGGGTGGTGATCTTAGAAGAGGAGAGCCAGTGGAATACAAGTGGAAGCAGGACAAGGAAGTCTATAGTGTTTTGAAGAAAGGCCATGTCCATCGGTATCTTCAGAGACTTAATGGCTTTGATAATGATGTTTCCAAAGCCTTTGTAGATGGGTGGGATAAGGGCATGGTGAATCTGGCTGGCAAGTCCTTTAGCCTCAGCCTTGAGCTCCTTTATGAAATCACTGGTCTTCCTCTGGATGACATGAAGTACTCGAAAGAGATCAAGGTCAGAACTAGAGCTGACCAGTTGTTTCCTGTCACCGACAAGGAGAGGGCTCTCATGGTTAAAGGTAAGAAAGACTATGTGGATACATGGATAATATTGAAAAAATTTGGGGTTCTGTCATTAAGGTCATGATGGAGTACTTCACTTTGGAAGGGAGATTTTCTAGGGTTTATAACTACCATTTTGTCTTAGCTAATCATTTTAGGCACGAAAAAAGGATTTCCTTTCCCTATTTTCTCCTGTGTTCACTCAACTAGAGCATTTCTAAATATAGAGTGAAGAATCTCCCTATTCTTCATGTCAAGCTTATTCTCCTTATAGATGATTATGCGAGAGACCATATTCCTGATCCTATCCTGGCCCAGGTCAAAAGGAGGAAGATTATGGGTTCTTTGTCTAGGAAAAAGAAAAATAAGAAAGCTCTTCCCCCCTCTGAGCCTGCTTCTTCCAGGCCCAAGGATAGTTTGGAGTCTGCTAAGGACACTTTTGAGGTTAACACCCCTGTTACCGCTAAGATCAATGTGGAACCCCTTGTGAGTCCTGCTAATTCAGAGCTTGATTATGTGGAGCCTATTTCCATGGTCATGCCTAATATTGATCCTGGGGTTGGTGAGTGATGGAGTTGATGAAAAACAACCCACAGCTCCCAAGAACACCTACACGCAAACACCTGTCATAGAAAGAGAGAGAAGCAAAAATCTATGGAGGCCTGAACACATTGATCCACGAGAGAGGAGAAATCCTTGATGTGCAAAAATAAAAGTTGCAATCAATAATGAAATGTCAGAAAAGGTTACAAAGTATTATGAGATTAATCCTTATAAAAGTAGATCAGAAACCCTAAAAAGGTAAAACCCTAGGTTGCATGATAATAATTAATAAAGATAATTAATTATTATATGCCTAAAGTTTAGCTTAAGTTGAAAGAGGTAATAAGTGACTGAATAATTAAATCAATATGATTCAATTAATTAGTAAAACACTTTATTACTGTAACACCCCCCCTTAAGATAAACTTTGGGAGAAGCTAAAAACCTAGAAAGAACTACTGAAAGCAAATGGGTCCTAGCAACAAAGGACTGATCAGGTACCCAAGTACAAAAGAGAGTCTCTACAAAGTGGAGAAATAGAGAAAACCACATGGGAAAAACTCTACTCCAAAAAGAGACAAAAGACTAGTCTGAAGGACTAAAGAAGCCTCCAAAACTAGGAATGTTCCAAAAAATAGGAACAAAGATGAACATGTACAACATCACTGAAGCATGAAACTGCAAACTCTGTCAAGAAGAAACTGATGATCTGAAGATCCTCCACATAAATATGACCAAGTAGAGAAGACTATAATCTGCATGAGTGTCCTCAAATAACACTACTCGAATCAGGAGGCAAACAAAGGCAAACACCTGAACTCAAAGATACAGATGGCATAAACACCAAAATCCTGAAGAGCTGATCAATCAAAGCTGGAAGAGTGCATCCAAAAATAGGAAAGAAAAGAGTGTCTATATGGTAAATGATCCATCTCACCAGAATGCATAGGTACCCAGCCACTACAACCGCCTAGTACATAGGATCAAATACTGAATACATAGATCACACAATCAAACCAAGGAGGTAGTAGAACCAATAGTAGAAACCCCCCCATACTACTGACAAGGGAGTAATGACAAGTACACTGAGAAGATCATCCAATATGAACTGCATGATGAAGATGAATCTGAAACATCGAATGTTCAGAGAGAGTACAAACACATAGAGATACCTGAGGCTAATTTTGTTGGAGGAATGCTCACATGACAAAAGAAGATGGAAAACAAAGGCAAACATGAAACCCCCCTGGCACTTTATAATGGAGTGCGAGTACAAATAGCATGAACATGTGCAAGATCCCATCAAAGCAATAGAATGGCACTTTATCTCAGTGTGTGTGCATAAAAGAATGCTACAAAAGTGAAGTATACACTACTCAAAGAAGATCAAAGACTTTTGAAACAAAAGAAAAACCTAAAACGAGCCATCCTTCAAAGGGAAGAGATCCCAAGACCTGAAACAACCAAGATATCCACCAGACTGCAAAAAAGAAAGAATCTGAATAAAATAAACCTAGAGTTGAATCTGAAAAAATGACTCATAGCAATGAAAATCTCTCTGAACAAGCTTTCCAATGATATATCATTTTCTGAAAATGGAGACCGGATGTGCAAGATAGAGCTCTTGGAGTGCAAAACTGAAGATCTAGCTTTGACAAAGAAAAAAACCATCATAAAATAAAACCAGAAAAAATAACCTCCAGATCTAGAAAGAGCTCAAAATTAACTTTTCGATGATATCTCGTTTTCCAAATTTTGACACCGTATGCTCAAGATATGAGCAAAAAACCAACAGCTGCGCTGGAGGGCCCAAAGAAGGTGTCTGCAAGGATATGAGGATGGGTAACGTCAGAAAAAAAACAAAAAATGACATGAACCCATTAGATCTGATAAAACCTTAGAAAGATCTTTCCGGTAATATCTTGTTTTCCAAAAATGGAGCCCAAATGCAAGAGAAACAAATCCCAGAAGGCAGAAGGTCTGAAACGCCACGATCACAGAGAACATCCAACTTTGACAGCAAAAAATAGCATCAAAATGTCAAAATCACAAAACCATACTAGAAAATTTAGATCAGGCTCAGAACCAGCTTTTTGATGATATATTGTATGCCTGATTATGATCTCATATGCCCGAGATATCGTAAAAAAATGGCCAGGTACCCTTAAGAAGCTCCAAAAAAATGAACAAAAAAGGCAAGAACTCTGCTGATGTGGGCTGACGTCAGCAAACTACGGAGTTAAAATTGATGGCCAAATGGCTATCACCATAGAAAAGCTCCTGGGGGCTTAAAAATTTGGAGCCCTTGGTCACAACATGTGACCAGAGGGCTGGCGCTCAAACGAAGGGTGCTACAGACTAGCCCCAATATGACCGGCCTTGAGTAGGCAGGGGTTGTAGGGTGGAGCGGCGCCGGAGCACCGGGTGGTGGCATGGGTGGCAGAGTCTCTAGAAGGCATTGGGTGGTAGGTGGTAAAGTTTTTGATGGGTGGTGAATGGTGGAGATGGCGGTGCCGTCAGCGGTGAAGTCTCTGGCAAGTGGCGCGGTTTGCAGTCTGAGGCGCAGCGGCGGTGGTGGCCGCTGAGGCGGTGACTGGGCGGCTCTGCGGAGGCCGTGGGGTGGCGCTTGGGTGGCTGCTTGGTGGTGCCCGGGTGGCTGGCCCCCCAAAAAAATTTATATATATATTTTTTTAAAAAAATAATGCCTCAATCTGCGTGCCAGGGCCGTACGACCCTGGTATGCAAAAAAATTTTGCCTCAGAAGGCAACTTGTCAGAAATCGACAAGTTTTATATGATTTTTTACTATCTCGGGCCTTCTAGATGCAACAGTAAGGTCTGTTTGAGCCATAAGTACTCCAAAAATTAGTGATTTCCTCAGGATCCGTGCCAAGGCTGTTTTCAAAAAAAAAAATTTCTCATAGATTCCAACTATGTCCAAATTGGAAAAACTTTATATGGATCTTAAGGTTCTTGGATGCTCTGAATGCAACCGTGAGGTTTGTTTGAAGCCAAGATGACCAGAAAATAGGTCCCCACCAAATTTGACAAGAAACCCTCTCTGAAAACACAGATCTAACAAACATGACCGAATCTCTCAGAAGGAGGATAGGGGCAAGCAGATCTGAAGCTCTAATACCATGATGGAGTTGATGAAAAACAACCCATAGCTCCCAAGAACACCTGGAGGCAAACACTTATCGTAGAAAGAGAGAGAAGAAAATAGCTACGGAGGTCTAAACACATTAATCCACAAGAGAGGAGAAATCCTTGATATGCAAAAATAATTTAGTTGCAATCAATAATGAAATGTCAGAAAAGGTTACAAAGTATTATGAGATCAATCCTTATAAAACGAGATTAGAAACCCTAAAAAGGTAAAACCCTAGGTTGCATGATAATAATTAATAAAGATAATTAATTATTATATGCCTAAAGTTTAGCTTATGTCAAAAGAGGTAATAAGTGACTGAATAATTAAATCAATATGATTCAATCAATTAGTAAAACACTTTATTACTCTAACAGTGAGAATACCCAGGTGGCTCATAATGTGGTGTCCAATTCCACCACCCAGGTCCCTGAGGAGAATGAGACGGGGAATCCTGAAGTCACTACCACTACTGTTAAGGGTAATTTCGAGGATGTTCAAGATAATCAAAATAGTGGGGAAAAGCCCAACCCTTTTTCAGAGACTAGAAAAGTTGAGGGCAAAGACAATACCATGAATGAGGTTGGGTTGAGGATAACAAAGACAAAGATACTAAAACCAATGTTGCTAATAGTAATGTTGATGATTCAGGTAAAAATAGCTTTAGGGTTATGAAGGAGGAAAATCTGGATTCCCACGATTCCCCTAGCTCTGGGAAGGAGAATAAGAAGGATGACAGTGAGAGAAGACCTAGCGGCAATAGGTCCCAACCTCTTTAGGATGACCTTAGAGAGATGGATTCGTAGGTCAAGAGATCTATCATTATGACCCCCCTTCAAATTGCTAAGAACAAGTCTATCTATAGCTATAATCTAGATAAGTGGGTGTAGAATGATTTGGTTGAGCTGAAGAACAGATGTATCAAATTGGAAAACAAGAACACCATGCTTGAGGAAATCATTGATAATCTTAGGAAGGAGAATGCTTCCAATGCTAAAGCTTGTGTTTTTTATTATGGTTCAGAGATGGATGAAAAAATAAAAAAAGCTATTGAGATAGCCATGGTTCCCATTCATGAGAAGACAAGAAGGAACGAAGCTATGTTGAAGAATTTTCTCGGTTTGGAAAATTCAGGAATGAAGTCTACTCTGGAGAACTTGAACATGCTAAGAAAAATGCTGGAAGGGAACAAAGAGGGCCCTCTGATTGACAACATTAATCTCACTGGGTCCAGTCAGCAGATGGGACCAGGTACCAAAACTAGGTCCAACACCAAAAAGAAACTCAAGGTCAAAGATCAGGACATTCAGAAACTAAAAGATAATGTCAAGACTATGCAGGCCCAGTTGGAGGACTCTGAGGGCTTCTTGAAGTCTCTGTCTTGATCTTGGTGTTGGGGGTCTTTTCCTCTGTTTTGTTTCTAGTGTCTTTTGCTTTTTGTTGTGTAGGTGTGTAACGAATATCTAGGATGTGTCCCTTTGTAGTCTACTCCTTTTTAAGGGGTAGCTAGCTGTTCTTTTCATCTTCCATGCTTATCTCTATCTTTCTATGTTAAAGGGTTTCGGGGCCCCTTTAAAACCTATTTTTACCATAATAAAAAACATGCTATATCAAAAATAAAAACATACAAAACTTCTGAATTTGAAAATTAAAGACTACAAAATGAAGTCAAATCTCAAGCTCCATTACTTTTTAATAAATTGTCAAATGTGTCATACAAAACAAGAATCAAATACATTTTATCTAGTTATTTCTTATATTAAATAGACTGATTGCATATATTAATTTAACACAATATAATTATTTAACTTTATTTAGTCTCACTATAGATATAACCCTAATTCAATTAATGCACTTAGTCACAAAGAAATAATAAAGTTAAATTATTCTTCCAGAAACTATGTACAGAGTATATAAAATATTAATTTTGGTGATCTTGTTGATTATAATTTAATGTATTTCTAACCCTAATTCAATTAATCTTGTACTTAGTCACCCACATTTATTTTTAGTTTTATTTTATAATTTAAAATCTCTTCCTCTTAAGGCCGAGACTAATTATAATATATTTGATAAGTTGGTATGCCAAGGGACCCATCGATGTGCATGCTTCTGCTGGAGAAAGATTTGGTGAGCGGAACCAAATTGTCTCTCACCTTTGTGTAGGAAAGCATTCCCGATGCTCCGCATAAGCATTTTCTTCTGCACACCGTGGCAAACAAAATAGTGTCGAAAATACTGCTTTCGGCAACAAATTTGACAAATACATACTTGGAGAGAGTCTTCATCTCCATCTGGTACATGAATTGCAATATATTAAAATCCAGTTTGGCCAGCTCTAAAATTTTCATGTCCTTGAACCTGAGGGAAAAGGGAAAACCTAAATAGAGTGAGCATAAGTAGTAGTAAGATTTGGGCATTTTCATTAATTGAAACAACTTTAAACTTGTACCTCTGCTTATCTAGCTCGTATATTTCTATGAAGTTTCATGCCTCTCATCTCGTGACAGTACAAGACCATTCATAGGTAAGGGCATACTCCACCTACAATATTAATATTGAAATGAAAATGGATCACATCACTGCAATGCTCTTTAGGATTTGTGCAAAGAAAAATAAACTTATGATTTAAATTATATACCTCTTTTAAAAAAATTGTGTTATATGCATCTCCAGATGTTTCCAATAGCGTCTTAAGGCAAGCAGTCATCCAAACTCAGGAAAAATAACAGAGAAACAGTTGTATCAAAATAAAAAATCCTATCGAGAAAAAATAAAGAAACATCTAACCTGATGCAGACCCTCGACTGGCATTTAGATGGGAAATGCAGTTAGATACACATTGTGTATGAGGAAAAGAGAGATGGAGGGCCTGAGCAAGGGATCAAAAAGTAACATTAATAAAATAGTTTGTGAGAATCGAGAAGAGCTTAGTGCGCTA
Source organism: Chamaecyparis obtusa (assembly GCA_027943335.1). Lineage (NCBI taxonomy): Eukaryota > Viridiplantae > Streptophyta > Pinopsida > Cupressales > Cupressaceae > Chamaecyparis > Chamaecyparis obtusa. The sequence goes on along the minus strand of BSBK01006478.1, from coordinate 246,496 downwards.
GGTGAGGAGAAATTTGGTGCCATGTAGCAGGAGCCATCACGTGCACCATACTTGTCACGGGAACATTATGCTTGCCCTTTTTCTCTTCCCCTAAATCCTTAACCCCCTCATTGGATGACATGCTGCTTGACTCTGGTTGACTCATCTTGCTAGCTCTGAATAGTCTTTTCTCTGAAATATGCTCTTCTTAAATCACTTTTTGCAAATGCTCTTCTCTTATCAAGGCTCTCTAAAAATATGGTAAGCATAAGAGAAAGAAGCATCTTGTCTTTATAGCCTTTACCAATGAATGTAGAGAACTTGTCTAGATCGTAGGAAATCCTTCCTCCATCACTTCAACATTCACTCTTCTTGTAACCAATTTCAAATTTTAGTTAGCCCTGGCATGTGAGGTTGATATGTACATTTAATTCTTGACAAAAATGGAAAAAAGGCCATCATTGTATTCTTTTCTTTTAAACCCTCGAAAACTATCAAAAACCCCAATTGTACACTGATTGGCTATTACTTGTTCTCTTTTTCTAACTCAGTTATGTACTTTAACACATTAGACTCTTTCTATTTCATTATTGCTATAAGATCTTAACCACACTTCCTTCTGGAGATTTGACAACCATAGCTTCCTCACAATCTCTGAATGCTTAGCCTAGCTTGAGTTTGATCATGAGATTCAACGACCATGACATTTCTCATAGTCTCTAAGTATTTAACTTAACTCATGTTTCATCATGAGATTCAGTGACCAAGGAAATCTCCTAATCTCTAGACAGTAGCTCAAACCATGGTTTTATCCCACAATTCAGAGATAACTCATATCTCATAATCTCCAGATACTTTTCTTAAGTTTGATTTTGTCTTGAGATTTAGCAATAGCCATTGATCTCTATCATCATCTATGGTGGTCTCTTAATCTTAGAATATTTCATGTCTTGACCATGGCATTGCGAGACTTGGAGATAACCTTTACTTGCCTTACTTCTTAACCCTTTCTCCCAATCTCCTAATGTTAAGCAACTAAATGCCACCATCAGGAGATTAAGAGATATCTGCAAACCTTCATTTCTTAACCTTGTTGCTGAATCTCCAAATTTAAACACTTGACCACCGATATCATGAGATCAGGAGATAACCACGTACGAAAAGTTGGTGATTACTTTGACTTAACCATCGATCACTTGGAGATCTGGAGATGACTGTTACTATATTAAGTCTTTAAACCTTATCGCTTGATCTTTGAATGCTTCATGACTTAACCATTTTTTTATGAGATCTGGAGATAACTGTTGCGCCAGATCGCTTGACCAAAATAATTAACCACCAGATATTTGGAGACCTAGGGAAAGCCTTGTCGCTGGATCATTAAATGTTAAGACATCACTATCAAATATCATGAGACTTGGAGAAAGAACTTTCACCAAGTTACTAGATGAAAAGAACTAACTGCTAGCCATTGTGAGATTCAAAGATAACCTTTGAACCATTAAGTCATTACTTTGTCACCCAATCTTTGGATCTTTTATACTTAACATCAAACATTAGAAGACTTGGAGATATAAAGGGAAACAAAAAATACATGTGCCAAATAAAAGGACTTAAGTGACATGGAAAAGTAACGCACAAATAGATCTAAGGTAGGTTTTTTAAAATTTAGACAAGGCAATTTTCAAAACACTTTGTAAAATAATAAGACCCATTTCCAAACTAGGGCATTCTCATAGGAAACCACAATGACATGAAAAATGACCAGCAGAAAGAAAGGGTAAATTCCTATAAAGATAATGTGGATGAGGGCTAGATTAATATTACCTCAATAGTATCAATTACTGATAAAATTATTGCTAGTATCTAGGACCTTACTAAGAGCATCAAGAATACGAAGGAAGTGCATGAGTAAATTATTAAACATTTAGAAGACTCTTGATAAGTTGCTAGAAAAGTTAAAATTTGTTAAGGCAACCATTCGCACAGCTATGCATAGTAGCTCATAAGGGCTTAGACAGTTAAATGCTTATGCTAATGTTGTCTAGGATTTTTATACTTAGGCCACTTCATGATCTCCTAGTTGGAGTGTGAAGAGAAAAGAGACTCAAGAGGTGGGCATAGGTCTTGTTCTTAGACATGCATCAAGGATTTGTAGTTGGGACAAAGGTAAGATTATCCTTGATAATATTGTTCATAAGGTCATAGCATTAATGTTGATATTATTCATAAGAATGTAAAATTAATAAAAAGTGTAGGATTTGAGCAATACAAATCCACAAAACCCGAAGATCACCTACATATAAAAACCTATTACAAGGAAGTAGAGATAAGAAGAGGGCAAGGGTTTGACTCAAAAAATGAAGAAGAAAATATCCTTCATTAATGAATAAATAAAATATACAATAGAACATCCTTATAAAAAAGATCAAAAGTCTTGAAAGGCAAACCCTAGTGCATGTAATAATTAGATAAAGTACTACAAAACTAATGCATGCAAGTTTATATTTAAAACAACAAGTGCATAAGTTTAAATCAACTAGTGCATGTGTGTTTAAATATAAACAACTAAAGCAAAAGAGTTGACATCTTAAGAAGGGAGTAAAGATTAATTAACATAATTAATACTTTACTCTAACACCGCCCCTTAAGATGAGCAGCAATGCAACTACAAACAATGCAAGAAGAAAGAAAAGGAAACTACAGTGCTGAAAGCATAAAAATGGGTCCCCGCAACATGGCCTGATGAGGTACCCATGTACAAAAGAGAGTCTCTATAAAGTGGAAAAATAGAGAAAACCACACGGGAAAAACTATACTCCAAAAAGAGACAAAAACTAATCTGAAGGACTGAAGAAGCCTCCAAAACTAGGAATGTTCAAAAAAATAGGAACAAGAATGAGCATGTAGAACATCACTCAAGCAAGAAGATGCAAACTTTGTCAAGAAGTAACTATTGATCTGAAGATCCTCCATAGAAATATGACTAGGTAGAGAAGACTGTAATCTGCATGAGTGCCCTCAAATAACACTATTCGAATCAGGAGGAAAACAAAGGCAAACACCTGAACTCGAAGATACAAATGGCATAAACACCAAAAGTCTGAAGAGCTGATCAATCAAAGATGGAAGAGTGCATCCAAAAACATGAAAGAAAAGAGTGTCCATATGGTAAATGATCCATCTCACCAGAATGCATAGGTACCCAGCCACTACAACCGCCTAGTACATAGGATCAAATACTAAATACATAGCTCACACAATCGAACCAAGGAAGTAGTAGAACCAACAGTAGTCTAAACCCCCCCATACTATTAACAAGGGAGTAATAACAGGTACATTGAAAATATCATCCAATATGAACTGCATGATGAAGATGAATCTGGAACATCGAATGTGTAGAGAGAGTACAAACATAAATAAAGATACCTGAGGCTAATGTCATTGGAGGAATGCTCACATGACAAAAGAAGATGGAAAACAAAGGCAAACATCAAACCCCCCACGACACTTCATAATGGAGTGCGAGTACAAATAGCACGGACATGTGCAAGATCCCATCATACAATAGAATGACACTTTATCTCAGTGTGTGTGTATAAAATAATGCTACAAAAATGAAGTATACACTGTGTTAGGCCAATTTTCTGTCATAGAAAAAATCTTATGAGATTGGCCTCTCCCCTGCAAAGTGTTTGTCAAATGTCCTGCCCCATGCTCTTTTATGTGTCACCTTGCTTCAGCCCAAGTCGCGTTTGCTGAATCATAAAACCCAGAAAGTTAGTCGAGTTTCATGGTCTGCAGGAAATGTTTTCAAAATCTGCCACAATGTCGAAAACCCATAGTATTTTAAAAAATCTATGATGTTTTTGATCTTTTACTGCAAACCTACATTATTTTCAACCCTGTGCTTCCTGCTTTTGTGTGCTTATCATTTGGCGTCGAAAACTCTGTGTGTTTTCAGTCTTTCTCTGTGTCGAAAACATTGTGTGTTTTCCACCTCGCATAGTTCCCTGTTTGCCAGCATTTCCTAACTACGCAAGTCTGACATGGATGGTGGGTCCAGGCTCTTCTTGATTGGCTGTTGCATGGCCACATGTCAAACTTTTTTGACATGCAATCATGCGATCGCTTGCCACCTGGTCGTGCGGGTCCCAGTTTCTGTTCAGCTGCCTAGCGGTTTACTTTGCTTTAGTGCGCAAGTGCGATGTTGTGGGGCCAGTTTCTTCAAAGCGGCAGAGGGAGGAGATCAATGGTCGGCATGTGATCGCATGAAATATTCTTTCCCCATGCGATCATGCACCTGCCGTTCATCTTATTTGTTCCAAGCGTTGCTTCGGTGAAGTGGGCCCGGTGTCAGAGGGGGGACAAATGGCATGTTCTTATTGGTTGTTGCATGGCCGCATGTTAGACTTTCGTGACATGCGATTATGCGACCACTTGCCATCTGTCCGTGTGGGTCCCAGTTATTCGCAGTTGGAGGTTGTTGTTTGGTGGTCTGAGGCAGTGATGTGGCAGCTTGTGATTGGCTGTCGCATGGTCACATAGTCCATTTTTTGGCTATGTGATCATGCGACCGCTTGCCAGTGTCCTTGGGGCCCGTTCACACATGGTGTGGTGGGGCATCTTCCGGGTGCAGTGGTGGTGTTCTATTGGCCGGCAAGCGGTGGTGTTATCTTCATGCGGTGACGATTGCAATGGTGGTTGCGGTAGCGGTCTGCGGGTGGTCGCATGTTTGCATAGCCCATTTTCGGGCTATGTGATCATGCGACAGGGTGCCACGTGTCCTGGGGCCCGTTTGTGGCTGTTTGGTGGGCTCGGTGGCAGGTGGTGTTGTGGCAGTTTTCGGTTGGTCCATGCTGGTAGGATGATGGATTTGAACGCGGGCCTAGGTGGGGTTTCTCAGCGGTGTTTTAACAGTCAGCTGGGTGCATGTTTACGGTTTGTCGCATGTTCACATGGGCCAGTTTCCTAGCTTGCGAACATGCGACAAACCTTGTTGTGGCAAGCGACGGTGTCGACAGTTAAGAGAAGGTGGTGGGAAGTAGCGTGTCGCATGTTCGCATAGCCCATTTCTGGGCTATGCGATCATGTGACAACTATTTGACGTCGCCATTGCAGGGTTAGCCCGAGATGTTTGGATGGTTAAAGCACAGGCCCGCGAATTGCATAGTAGCTATTTGTTTTCAAATTTGAATTGTCTAAGGGTTTCCAACAATAGAAAGCACTGAATTTCAATGCAGAAGTGATTGGAACTAGTAAAAAGTGATTTTCTTGCCGCTCCAGTGTGGTCCAGGGTGCTTGGTGATCGTTTACAGGGATATGTACCATGTAAGGAATGATTACAATCTTGGCTCGAGGCTTTTGTAGGTTGCTTGGTTTCCTGCCCCTGCAATAAATTTTTGACCATTTCCAATTGGCTTGGTTGGTGAAGGCTATGCCCTAGCTATCTACAGCTTGTTGCAACCCATTTTGGGTTCCCATGGCAGCTAGTGGTATAAAGGGTTGAATTTTTGACTTTGTTTGGGTTCCTTTCTTCCACAATTGTGGGGACTAGTTCCGTGAATGTTCTTCCTGCAATGTTTTTTTTTTCCTTCTTCTCTACATACAAGGTGTTCCCTCTGTCCTTTCTGGCTATGGAAATATAATGAAATTGTAACAGATGTCTTATGTATGAGATTGCAGCACACTTGTTCTTGTATCAGATTCTCTCCATTTGGGTTTTAGACTTATAGATTACAGCATCAAGGGTGTGTACTCTTTCTACTTGTATTTCCAGTGAGTGTCTGCAGTAGAGTTGTTTTCGCAGAAGCAGCTGAGTCTAGGATTGGTGTTCAGATATGTATGGGTTGGGGTATCAAAGATGCATCATGCTTGTCTTCTAGTGGATGCTGGTTAATGTATTACTTGTTCCTAGGTCTTCCTTTGGATAAGTAATAACATATTTGGATGCACAAGTGGTTTGGTAATGTATGATCTGGTCAGGGTGAGTGTGTTGTCTTCTTGTTTCATAGCTCTATTGCAGTGAAGTGTTTGACTCTACTGCCCATTGGATAAGGCACTGGTCTATGAGAGACTTAGGATACTTCAGGGGTCCATTCAACCCAACATCAATCATTGAAATGAAATCCTTTCCCTTCATGTTCATAGTAGTAGTAGGAGGTCCCATCTGGTTTTCAGACTCATTGCATGCAGATCAGGTTACTGCATCAAATTTGGTTTCATTGGGGTACAGGATACTTATAGGGGTCTGGAAACTATTCCACAATAATAAATCTGCAGGCCTTTTGTTCATCAACTCAAGAAGAGTCATGAGTGTGCAGATGAGGCAATACCCGCCTGAGTGATGTGGAGCTCGAAGCCGAAGGAGGATGTTCTTTATCCTCATCAATTGGCACTTTTTCCCTTGTCAGACTTTGGAGTGAAGACTAACCAGTTTGTCAATCATAGTGTAAACCTGGCACTCTGTGGGAACAAGTTTAAAGCCAACACACTACTCAAAGAAGAGTGAAGGTTGTTGAAATAAAAAAATAACATAAGAAGAGCCATCCCTTAAAGAAAAGAGATCCCAAGACCTGTAACATCCAAGATATCCACCAGAGTGCAGAAATGCAAAAAATTGAATAAAATATACCTGGAGCAGAATCTGGGAACATGACTCATGCAACTAGAAATCTCTTAGAACAAGCTTTCTAACGATATCTCGCTTTTCCAAAACGGAGTCCGGATGCGCAATATAGAGCTTCCGGAGTGCAAAACTGAACATCTAGATTTGACTGTAAAAAATAGCATCAAAAAAGTGAAATCAAAAATTTAAACCTCTAGATCTGAATAGAGCTCGAAACCAGCTTTCTGATGATACTCAATTTCCCGATTTTGACACCGTATGCTCAAGTTATGAGCAAGCAACCACCAAGTGCTAGGGAGGGATCAAAGAGGTGTCTAGATGTGTTGACGTCAGCACTTCACATGCTTAAAATTGACGGCCAAATGATTGTCATAGCATGCAAGCCCCCTGGGGCTAAAATTTTGGGCCCTTGGTCACCATGTGACTAGGGGGTTAAATTTCATGCACTGGCTTAAATTTGATGGCCAAATGGCCATCGCCGGCCAAAATGGAAAAAAAAATAATTTTTTTTATTTTTTAATTTTTGCAAAATCGCATACGCGCCTCGAAATCTGTGTTAGGTCATTTGGATTTTTGCCTCAATTTGCATGCTAATTTTTTTGTCTTTATTTTTGTGTCATATAGTAAATTTTTTTGCCTCATTTTGCATGCCAATTCATACAAATTTTATGTCAGGAAATGTGCCGATCTGTACAATCTCCGCCTCGTGAAGCATGTCCAACTTAAATGGTACCCAAAAAAGCCCCAAAATGCAAAGTTGTCCAAATTGGATGTGTCTTATATCGAAATAGGGGTTTTTGGGTACTGCGAGCTCAACAGTGAGGTCTGTTTGAGCTCAAAGTGCACCAAAATTTATGGACCCCCCTAATTTCAATAAAAAAATAACCAAAAAAGCCCTAATCTGAATCCTTCAAACGCAAACAAGCTATAGCAGATTAGGCTCTGATACCATGTAGGATTTGAGCAATACAAATCTACAAAACCCGAAGATCGTCTACATACAAAAACCTGTTACAAGGAAGTGGAGACAAGAAGAGGGCAAGGGTTTGACTCAAAAAATGAAGAAGAAAATATCCTCAATTAATGAATAAATAAAATATACAATGGATCATCCTTATAAAGGAGATCAAAAGTTTTGAAAGGCAAACCCTAGTGTATGTAATAATTAGCTAAATTATTACAAGACTAATACATGCAAGTTTATATTTAAAACAACAAGTGCATAAGTTTAAATCAACTAGTGCATGTGTGTTTAAATATAAACAACTGAAGCAAAAGAGTTGACATCTTAAGAAAGGAGTAAAGATTAATTAACATAATTAATACTTTACTCTAACAAAAAAAATTGTAATTGTTTTGGGCTTTCATCTACTATTTTGGGTTCTTTTTGGTTCTAATCCCTTCAAAACCCATTTTCCTCAAATTAAAAATATTATAATAATATATATTTAATTTATGCATTTAAATATTGACCATTTCATTATTTGAAAATAGAACATATTATAAAATTATTATAAGTTAGAATTTTCAATACTAACAATCTTATTATTAAAAAAATGCATTTAAATATTGATGATTTCATTATTTGAAAATAGAACATATTATAAAATTATTATAAGTTAGAATTCTCAATACTAACAATCCTATTATTAAAAAAATGCATTTAAATATTTACCATTTCATTATTTGAAAATAGAACATATTATAAAATTATTATAAGTTAGAATTTTCAATACTAACAATCTTTTTATTATAAAAATAGTAAATTATGAAATTATTATTAAAAAATTAGATAATTTTTAAAATTATTATCATTTGGAACATACCTTCAAATTAATTAAAAGCTTAAATATGATGGTTCTATGGTCATATTTAGACATTTTATTATAAAATATAAATAAAATTAAAGACCTAATTTTCTATAACATTAAAATAATATAATTTCATTTAGAATTTTTCAATCTTAACCATTACGTTATTGCAAATATAATAAATATAAAACTATTACAAATAAAAATATATAGTCAACAAAATTATTTTAATGATAATAGTTGGAAACTTACCTTCAAATATTAGATATATATCTTCTTTAAATATATTTTTAAGAATAAATTCAGTCTTTTTCACATTCCCAAGCCGCACTTCAAATTTTGTATATTGCTTAATCATAATCTTGCTAATTTGTTATAATTTGCTCCCTTCGACTAACGAGGCCACCAACATATTGAATGTGTGCGTGGCCTTCTCCCATTCGTCATCAACAATTCATCCCAATGTATCTTCTGTGGACTCGCTAGCATACAAATTTCCAAAGGCAATAAGAACATTTCCCTTGTTTTGAGCGTTTCAGACAACATGTCTTATTATTCTCGCGATTCTTTGGACTTTCTTGTACAATTTACCTCTCTACTGATTCTGTTGGACAGACTGACCAGCTCACACCAATATCAGCCCTGAATAAAATTTACTTATATAAACATTATCCCCAGTTACAATTGCAATAGCCAATAAATAAATATAGTGTAGAAAACTGATGCTGGACATGCAGTTCCAACATGGTTAATGCGCGTGCTTATACATGCATAGTTTAACAATCATTTTAGATTTATTTTGTAGGCTAGCTATGTTTTGTTTTGGGTTGGCATGTTCTATCTTGTAAATTTGTTTACTGTAAAACAAAGTTGTTCGAGGGTTTTTTTCGAAAGGGTTTCTCACGTTAAATTTTGTGTTTCTCTATCCTGTGTCTGGTAGTTTCATATTTTCATTTAGTTGAACATCTTTGAAACTTATAGTTGTTTATTTCCTTATCAATTTGATGTTCGAAAAGCGTTTCAGCATCACTGCTTTCCTTACATTATTTATATTATTAAGATTGTACAAACTGAAGCTACAATAAAAATTATATTATGTGAAGGAAAACAGAGTACTCTGCTTGCTGAATTCAATGTGTAATTGATTTCTTTTTATATCTGATTCATATTCATTAGGGCTGTAAGTGTTTGCCATAGTTTTTCTTTTTCGACTGTTAGTAAATAATTTTGTGTGTAAATGAAATTGTGTTAAATCTCTATTTCTGTTACAGTTTGTATTTCTTCTTTTATGTCTTATTGTTTGAGTGTTGAATTTACATTTTGTATCAGAGCAGGTCGATAAGAGAAGAATTGAAAAGAATTGAAATTGTAGAGAAACGAGGTCACGTATTTCAAAAGCTGTGTACAGGAGAACAAATTCATGGCAGAAGATCAAGGAAAGCTGAAGACAGTAGAAATTTGAGATTGGAAAAAAAAACAGAGCAAGGTAGGTAATGTCTGCTGGGTTTAGAAATGAAAGGAGAGATGATGATCGCAATGCTGTGCTTAGGCTTTGTTGTGGTAGCATCCACTTTACCCACTGCAACCGCAATACAAAATGATTGGCAGAGGGATGTCGAGGCTCTATTATCGTTCGGGTATGGTGTTACAGCCGACCCCAACCGATCGCTCACCAGCTGGAATTCAACCAATTCAAAAAACGTGTGCTTGTGGACTGGTGTTTTGTGCAGAAAACATACAAACAGAGTGGTGGCCGTAATTCTCGCTCACTTGGGATTGAAAGGTACCATTTCTCCATCTATTGGAAATCTTTCTTTGATAAGTAGGAGATATTTTCCACAGTAAGTCAAATTTACACAGTTGAATCTTGATAGCAATATCACAAATTTCTCCTTGTTACGCACTTTAAATCTCTCTGGCAATTCTTTCATCTGAAGGATTCCACCTGAGCTTGGCCAGCTGAAATCGTTGAGAATACTTGACCTTAAATATAATGGGCTGGAGGGTTCAATCCCCATATCTCTTGCCAATTGCTCGCAAATTCAGTGGATTAGACTATCGTACAACTTCTTGACGGGCAAAATACCTGCAGAATTCGGTGGTTTGAGGAAGTTGGAGCATCTCCGCTTGCCCCACAATAGTCTGAGTGGAGTTATTCCAAATTCTCTGCGAAACTGCACGTCTTTACTTGATTTGAGCCTTAGCTTTAACAATCTCACAGGTGCGCTACTCTCATGACTTACTATGAAAAAGGCACCATGTTGACCGCTTCCATCTGTCCTCTTAATAGTTGTTCTGTATTATAATTCTTTGAATTTGGCAGGGACAATTCCAAAAGTCCTGGGAGAGCTCAAATATTTGGAACTGCTGTATCTGAATGAAAACAATTTGACTGGACTTATACCAGCTGAGCTTGGAAACTGCACGTCTCTCCTTCAGTTAAACCTTGGAGCAACCTATCTCACAGGTGCACTTCTGTCACGTGTTTACTTTGCAGGCAACGTATAACTAGCTATGTCTTTGCTTCCACCTTTCCTGCTCTCGCTGATAGTTTTGAATTTTGACAGGGACAATTCCAAAAGCCATAGGAGAACTCAAATCTTTGATATATTTGTTTCTGGAACAGAGCAATTTAACTGGACCTATACCACCAGAACTAGGAGATTGCACGTCTCTCACCTTTTTGGATCTTAAATTTAACCATTTCACAGGTGCCCGACTCTCACGTCTTTCCTTTAAAGGAAACATACTAACTACTGTCTCTAATAATAACTGTTTTGAATTTGACAGGAACAATTCCAGAGACCATAGGAAAGCTCAAATATTTGAAATATTTGCATCTAAATGCAAACAATTTAACCGGATCTATACCGCCAGAACTAGGAGATTGCACTTATCTGATTGAATTGGTTCTTGGCAATAACAATCTCTCTGGTGAGCTGCTCTCATGCCTTCTGATACAATTATTTAATTTCTGCTTCTAACCATCTTCATCTCAATGATAGATCTTAAGTATACATTATTAAATTTGACAGGTACAATTCCCAAGGCCATAGGACAGCTCAAATCTTTACAACTGTTGTACCTGAATGAAAACAATTTAACTAGTTCAATACCACGTGGTATTCGTGAACTAAAAAATCTTTCTGAGCTTTTCATCTACACCAATAATCTCTCAGAGGATATTCCTGAAAGCTTTGGAGGGTTAATTTCACTAGAGAAATTAGATGCATCTGATAATCGGCTGACAGGAAAAATTCTACCATCCATAGGCAAGTGCAAGCGTTTAACAGATTTGGTATTGGCAGGCAACTTTCTATATGGAAGAGTTCCAGCAACATTGAGTCATTGTACAACCTTAAAGAGGTTAAAGTTGTCCAACAACTTATTTAATGGAGATCTAGAAATCCATTTTCCTCCTTCTATTGAAGTTTTATCGGCTCATTCTAATGGTTTTTCTGGAGCTCTGCCTCAGTCATTGGCCAATTGTACACAGCTTACGCTTCTTGATTTCAGTAAGAACAGATTGACAGGTGAGCTATATTTACACCCTCTTGCAAATTGTCTACAGTTGAGGGTTGTAAGCCTTAGCTCTAATGAGCTTAAGGGTGGCATGCCTCTATGGATTAGAAATCTCAGTAGATTGCAGGTGTTGGATTTATCCAATAATCGATTTGGTGAAAGAATTCGCTCTGGTCTTGGAGGACTGGAAGGATTTAAAAACCCTACAGTTACGCAATTGAGTAGCAATACACTCTATGAAGATATACCAGCTATCAATATAAAAGGAAATGAGTTTAGACTAGAATATGTGCTGGCAGAAAACACTATACTAAATCTTTCTCACAATAATTTAAGAGGGGAGATACCCAAAGACATTGGTAATCTATCTCAGTTAAGGTTGCTGAATTTGAGTGGAAATCAACTGGAAGGTATGATACCAGCATCTCTGGGGCAAATAGAGCCGTTGGAGCAGTTGGACTTGTCTCAAAATAGTTTGAATGGGGAAATACCTGAGGAGCTGACCAAGTTGTCCAAGTTGAGCTATTGGGATGTATCCTTCAACCATCTATGCGGGCCAATACCTGGAGGAACACAATTTATGACTTTTGATGAGAGATCTTACAAAGGAAACCCACCATGTTTGTGTGGGTACCCTTTCCAAAGATGCAAACGGAATACAAGCTCAACTGTGCCTCCACCTTCAGAAATGGCGGGGCAATCAGTGTGGGGTAAAATAAATGAATAAGTCTCAGTGATTGGTGTGGGATTGGGGTTTGGGGTTGGACTTGGTGGAAAAATATCATTAATTGTATGATGGGACTGGCTTGTGCGCTACGTGAGGAGAGCCAAGTTAAGAGGGTAATGTGCAGTTGCAGATTCCCAAAGTATTTGTTAGAGTTTGATTTACAAATCTCACTTCTCCTTTCACTCATCCTCTGTCTACTACTCAATCTCAGTTTCATCTATTCAGCAGAAAAGTTTCTTGTTTCAGTACAAGAATTTGTCTCTTTTGGTGTTTACATTGCCAGTATAAGAATGTTTCCGTCGATAATGGGTGTAGGTGAAGACATTAGTCAAAAGTTGTGTTTGTGGATGAATTCGGGACTTTTATGGAGTGTACAGAAGGCTAGGAAGAGATGGGATGTGGAGTTGGCTTTGGCCTTGCGTTTTCCAATCTCGGGCATATATTAAAAAACTTTGTCTTTCAAATAAAAATATGTATTTTTGGATTTCCGGTATCTGTGCATTTCAAATCAGATTCATTCCCATGGGCATAAATTATTTGTAAAAGTTTAGGTAAGAGATTTTCTTTAAGGATAAAAATTTGTTAAATTTGGATCTGATAATTTTAATAAATATTTTGCAATGGAGATGTGATACATGTATTTAATTTTAACTAGCACTTGCATCTTTGAAGGGTGCAAGGATTACGCTAATAGTGTTATATATATATATATTATGAAATGAATAATCTATCTTTGTGAAAGGAATAATCTAAAATTGACTCTCTCTCTCTCTCTCTCTCTCTCTCTCTCTCTATTGATCTTTTCACTCCTCGATCTCTCTTCCGTCTTTCTATTATTCATTTTACTCACTCTCTTCCCTCTCTCTTAGCCTATCTCTTCTTATCTCCCCATATATCTCTATATCCCTATAACTATCATTTTCTATATGAAATGCACACCTGGCTTTTTGAAATAAACAATTAAAAATTAAATCTATCTTGTCATCTCTATCTCTCTCTCCATCTTCCTATATATCTCTAAATTTGTTCCTCTCCATCTCTCCATTTTTCTCATCAATGACCTACACTCCTTAATATGCATTCTTTTAATTATACTATCTTTAAAAATATACTTTCAATTATCTAATGCTTGTCCCAACAACTGTATACATGTATACATAAACTATTGATAACACTATAAGTATTGTCTTCATTTATAAGAGACAATCATTTATTTTGTAAAGGTGAAGTGCTTTTTATATGAAATGTCTCCTTCGATCTCCTTCACCATCCTTCTCCTTCTTCATCATTGCTTGATTCAAGGAAAAATAACTATCATTAGAACTATGCTAACACTAACCTTGAAACTCTAACCCAAGATTTATTTTATCTAATGAAAACCTTTTCAATTCATAATATTTGGGAATGCACTCTTTTTTTTCACTTTACAACTTTTTGCTTCTCAATTCACCAATCTAATTGAAATGTTTTAAAACTATATAAATTATTAGAGGATATATATATTACTTGTATAATTTATATACCATGTATCAAATTTTCACTTTTGGACTCAGTAATTTTCACCCTTTATTTACAATTTCATCTAAAATATGTTTTAGTAACTCAACTAAATCAAATCACACTGTAAACAAAATGTAATTACTTTGTTCATATAGCACAGTAAAAATGGAATTATTCTACTAAATGTTCTACTCTGATAAAAAAATATTATAGCCAAATTTTTTATTTATATTAGTTTCCATGTCACGATTGTGGCTATTAATTCATTCGTCACTATGTTGTGAGAGACACATAGCACATGGAAACAATTCAACATAACATCTGACAATTTTTTAAAAAGCTACCAAATAGCTAGATCACACCATTAAAAAAGAGAACTCCCACACTCTACTTATCCCTGCATTTATATCTTTTTCTCTCACACACATAGACACTCCTTCATTCTCCCTCTCTATCTCTATTTTATCTTTACCCCCTTCTCTCTCTCTCTCTCTCTCTCTCTCTCTCTCTCTCTCTCTCTCTCTCTCTCTCTCTCTCTCACACACACACACACACACACACACACACATTCATCTTACTCAGTACTACATCCCCCCATCTCTCGTATAAAAAGAGTTTGAGGTAACAAATGAAAGGTTCAAACAAGTACTTGTATTATTTAAGAATATGAGGGTTTTTAGTTCATATATTATCTTTTAAAATATATTAATTTGCGCCATCTTAAAAGAATGACTATAAAAAATCTAATTTATTAAAGAGAAGAATACTAACATTAATATATAGTTGGAAAGAAAGTCAAATTTCAAACATCAGTGTTATCTATCATAAGCTTGTGATTTCCTTTGAAAAATGTTGGACATCTAATCAAATATGCTATCAAAACTAAACAAATATCATAATTGATAATAAAAAAATTTGAACACAATTTAAGTTAAAAATAGTCACAATATTTGTAGTTTCAATTAAATCAATGTTCTTTTAGAGGTCAAGATTCTTTGTATTTTTGTTATACAATTAAAAAACTTAAAAAACAACAAGTCAAATAACAAAAATCTTTTTGATAATTGCAATTCGATGATTTTCTGGTTCCCTTACAAAAACTTTAAGAATTGAACTTTTAATATAGTGGCTAATTGTCATTTAATCATACTTTATTCATGTATAGTCTTACAATGCAAGGTCAAATTGTATATAGTTCATACTTTGATAAATAACAAGTCCAACGATTCTTGAAACATGCCACATGTACTTCTTTTTGTAAATCTAAGTTATTGTCTCAACCAATGTCATTATTATTCTTCCGCCATGGGGTCTAGGACATAAAACCAATAAAGATGCTTGAACATGTGATGTCGTAGCCTCTAATTGAATGTGCCATGATGCGTCATTGGATAAAATCTACAAATCATCTATGTCTATGTTGTTATTTTCTCCCTATCATTTTTCCTTATTTGTTGATGAAGTGGCAGGGTCCCTACCTTTTTATAATTTGGTGAGTCTAGAGTGTGTTTGATTTGGAAGCAAACTGCAACCAAAAAATTTATCCATGGTAGTGGAGACTCTACAAACCAATAGTACTTATTTGTGGTCTTCGAAGCATTTTTCCTATCCAAAATTGACAGTCTCCATGCAGTAGATAGGTGTACTCAAGTTTAGATACTATTGATGTTGGTTGAAACTATATCTCGCTTGGAACATAATGTATTTCTACTGGGTTGTGTTAGGTCATTTTAGGCCATTTTTCTGTCATGCAAAAATCCTTTGAAAATGGCCTATTGCCTTGCAAGTTTTCTTGATATACCCTTTGCCTTGTGTTCTTCATGTTGTCACCAGGCTCTGGTCCAATTTGCATGTGTTGAATCGCCAAACCCAGAAAGTTATTCGAAATTATAAGGTCTGCAGGAAATTGTCAAATTCTGCCACTGTGTTGAAAACCCACAGTATTTTCAAAAATCTACGTTGTTTTTGACCTTTTTGGCCTGCATGGAAACCCTCGTTGTTTTCGGTTTCCTGGTTTATCTTTGTGTCATGTTGAAAATTCTGTGTGTTTTCGATCTTTCACCGAAAACACTGTGTGTCTTTGACCTTGCATCTCTTCTTTTCTGTCGGCACTCCTTGTTCTTTTGTCTTAGCCGCGCAAGTGCGACGATGTGGGGCCAGAGGGAGGAGATCAATGGTCAGCGTGTGATCGCATGGAATATTCTTTCCCCATGTGATCATGCGCCTACCGTCAATTTTGTCTATTCCAGCGTAGCTTCTTTTTGGTGGGCCCGGTGTCAGAGAGGTGGCAGGGGGCATGTTCTTATAGGCTGTCGCATGGCCAGATGTCAGACTTTTCTGACATGCGATCATGTGACCACTTGCCATATGTCCGCATGGGTCCCAGTCTTTTGTAGTGTGCAGTTTCTTGGCGGTTAAGCTTTCATTCTGTGACCTGGCGACCAACGGTTATCTCCTTGTCGCTTGATTCTGGTGGTTAAGCGGCTAACATCTAGTGACTTGGCTAGCGGTTAAGTTTGCCTTAGTCATGTAGTTGCATGATGGTGGGCTTGGATTTTCAAAACTTTTTGTAAGTGGGGTCTCTTCGGCAGTGACTGCACTGGTGGACATGTGGTAACCTATGATTGGCTTTTGCATGGTCACATATCCCAATTTTTGGCTATGTGATCATGCGACCGCTTGCTACGTGTCCTTGGGGCCCATTGACAGAGTGGTGCTGGTTGCAGTCTGTTGGTAATGGCGGTGATGTGGCGGCCTTTAGTTGGCTGTCACATGATCGCATAGCCCATTCTTTGGCTATGTGATCATGCGACCGGTCGACACGTGTCGTTGGGGCCTATTTGCGGATTGGTCAGCGGTCTTCGTGCTATGTTTCAATTGGTTGTCGGTGTGCTAGGTGGCAGGGGGTTTGCGGTGGGGCCCGTGTTTGTAGTGCCCAAGCATGTTTGACTTTGGCGGTGAGTGCTAATGGTTAGTCACATGTTCACATAGCCTTTCTCTAGGCTATGCGATCATGCGACTGACATTTGCGTTAGGACTTAGCGGTGGCGATTGCAGCAAGGTTAAATTGTGTTGGTTGTTGCATGTTCGCATAGCCCATCCCTGGGCTATGTGATCATGCGACTAACCGTCTGATATCGAGGTTGCGGAGTTAGGGCAGGTCCACTATGTGGGTCTTGCTGGCGTGCTTAGTTTTGATTGGTCGGCAACTGGTGGTGGGGCCGAGGATTTCTGTGGCTGGTCTGTGATCAGCATTGCGCGGTTAAGAAGTTGTCATCACATGATCGCAAGGGTTAGTTTGGTGCCTTGCGATCATGTGACCAGACGTAACATGAGGCCTGGTTTCCTATCGTGGTGAGGTTGGTAACCGCGTGACTGCACCATTGAGGATGAATGTTAGGATGTAAAGCCCGTGAGGGGTGATTGATCGGACGGCGGAGATATAAAGTTGGTGAAGGTTTAAATTTTGACCATTGATTCACTGCTGGTGCAGGGTGACCGTTGCAATTCAATTTCAAACTTTGCAGAAAGTTTTGTGACAGGAAGTACCGAATTCATGGTTTCTTCCATGGATTTTTATTGGTTTGGTGGTGCCAGTGGTTGACAGGTGGTCCAGAGGCCTGTTACTTGATTGCAGAGACTTTTTTTGCCATTTGAAGGAATTTTTTATGCTCGAGGTGTGTTTGTAGGTGTTCGATTTGTACTGATTTCATGGTAGTTCATGGTTTTCTATCCTAATCTCAATGTGCTCATAATTGCAGAATCTATTTGAGATCTCTTTCTCCAGGTTGCTTGGTGTCCTTCCCTTGCAGTAAATTTTGATGTAATTTTGATTGGTGTGGTGGGTGAAACCCTGGCCCTAGCTGTCCATAGCTTGTTGCATTCTCTCTGAGAATTCCAAGGCAGCTAGTGGTATAAATGGCAGGTTTTTTTATTTTGAATGTGTTCCATTCTGTTTTGGCTCTAGTGGGGAATAGTGAACTTTGTCACATTGTAGGAGGCTAAATAGAACTTCTTTGTATCTTTTTCAAGTTATTGAAGTGGTAATCTCAACTCTGGTATAGACATGTACATGATTCATCACACTTAATATAGTTGTCTCAAGCTTTCAAGTCTCTCCTTGGTCTTAGTTTTATGAGTTTTGGATTTTTTGATCCATTGCATTGGGTTGCCTCTACATATGTTCTGGTCTTTAGTTCTTGAACCAGGATCAAGTGAAAGATACTTTGGATAGGGCATAGATTAATTAGATTTGTCTACAAAAGGATCTTATAAGTAGTGGATGGGCTAAAATAGTTATATTTATGGCTTTGAGTCTTTGACAGTAGTTGGTTCATGTTCTATATTTATTTTTGATGACTTGCCCAATGGATAATGGCACTGATCAAGGATTAGTACATTTAGTTGAGTTCATTGTTTGATGGGTTTGGGCTATTTTCCTACATCTTTATATCAATACCATTTCAAGTCTTTACCCTTCACAAAACCATTTACCCTGCATAGTAGAGTTGATTCAATGAATGCCTGGTTAGCATTTAGCAATCCTTTGCTATGATCTTCTTTACGAGTCCAAAAGTATAGGGTGTGTAGTGAGTTTGAATTTTGTCTGGATTAGGTGTACCTGCCTTGGTTTTGCAGAGCCAGAAGCAGAAGAGGGCAGTCTTGTCCGTAGAGTTGGTCCAGTTACCCTAAGACCTCATTCCATTTTGGAGCTAACCATTCCTAAAATCCTCTTAGGGTATATTGGCAGCCTGTTAGAGCATAAGAGTTTTCAAACACCAACAAGATGGTTACTCTGCTGGTGAAGAACATAAGGAAAACCTATTAAGGACCTCTGGTTGCAGTCATATTGAAGTATTCAAATTTTATTGACCATATTGGTTTGGCCCATCCGAGTCACCAACAAGATGGCGACTCTGCTGGGGAGAGTCTAGGAAAAGAGTCAAATATAAAATTAGCATTTGCAAAATTTTCTCACTTAGTTGTGAGTGGCGGCTCTGATTTTCTCTGTTTGATCAGTGTTCCTCCTGATAAATAGTGAGTACACTTAGTGTAGCTTTGTGCTGGTTGGAAGAAGAAACAGTGAAACATTTTCCTCTCAAGGAGGTGGCGGCTTTGCATGACAAAGTTATCTGATGGAGCTTCAAGGTGAGCTCTAGATCTGCCCTGCCTTCCAGCCAAAGGTCTTCTGCTGCAAGATTTTTCCAGATATTTTTCAAGTTTTAAATGTTCCTTATAAAGTGGTCAAGCACTAAAAGAAAGGAGTAAGGTGTGATTAGAGGTTAGCATACTTCAAGTTCTCAGCTGCAGTTTGGCAAAATTTTATGGAAGTATTGCATTGGTTGTAATGGATAGGATGAATAAGGAGCTTGCATTATTAGACCAGGGCATCCTTAGGGATTGCATAAGATTAGTAAGTTTGAAGGTGGGGTGTAGAAAGGATTTATCCATATCCTTGTTCTATGATAGATTTTGTGAAGTATATGATGAGCTTCCCGAGGATGTGGAGTTTTTTGAGTTTGACTTCATTGGTTTATTCCTGGAACTTTGTTTTCCTTAGTCAACCAGTTGGTCAAATGCCTTGTGGGAAGAGTATTTTGGATGTATCAGGGATTGGGTACTTGGTGATGCTGATTTTGAACTTGAGGATGCACTTGGGGCTTTTCTCAGTAGTACTGATATTGAGAGTGATGAAATTTATGAAGGGGATGTGTTAGGTGTTGACACTCTTTCTTGCAGTCATGAAAGTGATGCCTTTTCTCAATATGGGGTAGATAGTCTTTGCAATCAGTCAAATGTAGAAGAGGATTGGATAGATGAAGGTGCTGCTGATGATTTTATGGTAGAAGATGATGTTCTTGAGGACAGTTGTTCACTTCACAGTGAAAAAATTTTAGATTTATTGTCTTGTGAATATCTCAGATATTTAGGGGGTGATGGCTTTGGGTTCTTACATCTAGCACACATTGATTTTGATATGGAACATGAGTCAATGGGATTTGACTTTGACATGTGTGCCTCTGATTCTCTTGCTGCCCCAACACTACTAAATGGAAACCAGGTACAGTATGATATATCAAATGATGAAGTCATCAGTGTTTGTTCATCTTCAAGTAATGCAAGTGTCCCTGATGTGGTTTTGAGTACTGATTGGAAGAGTTGTGTGGATTCTGAATCCTCTTCTGATTTTGAATCTTTTGCTAAGCCATGGAAGGATGGTCTCTCAGCTACTCAGGCTTCACCATCTCATGGACAGGTTGATGTTTCTCTTCCCACCTATCAAATTTTTTTGGTTTTGCCAAATGCTGACATGATGCAGAGTGCTCCTATGTTTAATGATGATGTCCCATGTGATGAATCCCCTTAGTGTATCTTTTCCTTGGAGATGCAAATTTCTAGTATGAATGGATCCAGTAGCGATTGCAATGACAGTTTGATAGAGCTGGAGTGCTTTTCTTTCCATGTGGATAGTAGAATTCTTGGGTTTGTTGACAGGATTAAGGATGGTTCATCTTGCAGCTCCTTCAGAATTTCCCTTTTTGACTGCAACATGCATGTGCCACAGCATTTTCAGAATTGGTATGATTACTTTTCCAGCCCTCAGGAGAAATGTGCTAGCAATCTTTATTTTAAGCTTTTGAAAAGTGGATATAATTGTGCTCTGTCACATGGAAGTAGAATTTTTAGTTTTCCCCTATGGGATGGAGATGAAAACTACTTGTTTGACAGAGGCAAGTATTGATCATAATTTTGGGGCCTTGAGCCTGGTTGTAAATACTGTAAATCTTTGTATAGTCTTTCCCTTTTTTACTGTGTGTTTCCCTTCCTATTCCCTACTTTTTTGTGTTCCCTATTTTTGTCCAGTGGTTGGTCTGCTCTCCCAGTGATTTTGAATCCTTGCCATGCCTGCAAGAGGCATGTGTCCCCAACTAGAGCCATTGTTAGCCCATTTTAGGCCATTTTTCTATCATGCAAAAATCCTTTGAAAATGGCCTATTGCCTTGCAAGTTTTCTTGATTTACCCTTTGCCTTGTGTTCTTCATGTTGTCACCAGGCTCTGGTCCAATTTGCACGTGCTGAATCGCCAAACCCAAAAAGTTATTCAAAATTCTAAGGTCTGTAGGAAATTGTCAAATTCTACCATAGTGTCGAAAACCCACAGTATTTTCAAAAATCCACATTGTTTTCGACCTTTTTGGCCTGCATAGAAACCCTCGTTGTTTTCAGTTTCCTGGTTTACCTTTGTGTCCTGTTGAAAATTTTGTGTGTTTTTTATCTTTCACCGAAAACACTGTGTGTTTTCGACCTTGCATCTCTTCTTTTCTGCCGGCACTCCTTGTTCTTTTATCTTAACCACGCAAGTGGGACGATGTGGGGCCAGAGGGAGGAGATCAATGGTCGGTGTGTGATCGCATGGAATATTCTTTCCCCATGCGATCACGCACCTCCCATCGATTTTGTCTGTTCCAGCGTAGCTTCTGTTTGGTGGGCCCGGTGTTAGAGAGGTGGCAGGGGGCATGTTCTTATAGGCTGTCGCATGGCTGCATGTCAGACTTTTCTGACATGCGATCATGCGACCACTTGCCATATGTCCGCATGGGTCCCAGTCTTCTGCGGTGTTCAGTTTCTTAGCCATTAAGCTTTCATTTCACGATCTGGCGACCAACAGTTATCTCCTTGTCGCTTGATTCTGGCAGTTAAGCGGATAACATTTGGCGACTTGGCTGGTGGTTAAGTTTGCCTTAGTCATGTGGTCACGTGATGGTGGGCCTGGATTTTCAAAACTTTTTGTAGGTGGGGTCTCTTCGGTGGTGAATACGCTGGTGGATATGTGGCAGCCTATGATTGGTTGTCACATGGTCGCATAGCCTAGTTTTTGGCTATGCGATCATGTGACCACTTACCACATGTCCCTAGGGCCCATCGGTAGAGTGGTGCTGGTTGCAGTCTGTTGGTAGTGGCGGTGATGTGGCGGCCTTTGGTTGGCTGTCGCATGATCGCATAGCCCATTCTTTAGCTATGAGATCATGTGACCAGTCGACATGTGTCATTGGGGCCTGTTTGCAGATTGGTCAGCGGTCCCTGTGCTGTGTTCCAATTGGTTGCCGGTGTGCCAGGTGGCAGGGGGTTTGCGGTGGGGCCCGTGTTTGCAGTGCCCGAGCATGTTTGACTTCGGCGGTGAGTGCTAACGGTTAGTCACATGTTCACATAGCCTTTCTCAAGGCTATGTGATCATGCGACTAACATTTGCGTTAGGACTTAGCGGTGGCAATTGTGGCAAGGTTAAAGTCTGCGGGTTGTCGCATGTTCGCATAGCCCGTCCCTGGGCTATGCGATCGTGCGACTAATCGTCTGATATCGCAGTTGCAAAGTTAGGGCA
The DNA here is from genome assembly GCA_027943335.1 of Chamaecyparis obtusa. Classification (NCBI taxonomy): domain Eukaryota; kingdom Viridiplantae; phylum Streptophyta; class Pinopsida; order Cupressales; family Cupressaceae; genus Chamaecyparis; species Chamaecyparis obtusa. The sequence continues at coordinate 223,949 of BSBK01006478.1, read as the reverse complement.
GGTCCACTATGTGGGTCTTGCTGGCGTGTTGGGTTTTGATTGGTCGGCAACTGGTGGTGGGGCCGAGGATTTTTGTGGGTGGTCTGCGATCAGCATTGCGCGGTTAAGAAGCTGTCGTCGCATGATCACAAGGGTTAGTTTGGTGCCTTGTGATCATGCGACCAGACGTAACATGAGGCCCGATTTCCTATGGTAGCGAGGTTGGTAACCGTGCGACTGCACCACTGAGGATGAATGTTAGGATGTAAAGCCCGTGAGGGGAGATTGATTGGACGGCAGGGATATAAAGTTGGTGAAGGTTTAAATTTTGACCGTCAATTCACTGCTGGTGCAGGGTGACCATTGCTATTTAATTTCAAACTCTGTAGAAAGTTTTACGACAGGAAGTACCGAATTCATGGTTTCTTCGGTGGATTTTCATTGGTTTGGTGGTGCCAATGGTTGCCAGGTGGTCCAGAGGCTTGTTACTTTCTTGCAAAGACTTTTTGTACCATATGAAGGACTTTTTGGTGCTTGAGGTGTGTTTGCAGGTGGCCGATTTGTACTAGTTTCATGGCAGTTCATGGTTTTTTATCCTAATCTCAATGTGATCATAATTGCAGAATCTGTTTGAGATCTCTTTCTCCAGGTTGCTTGGGTTCCTGCCCTTGCAGTAAATTTTGATGTAATTTTGATTGGTGTGGTGGGTGAAACCCTGGCCCTAGCTATCTGTAGCTTGTTTCATTCTCTCTGAGAATTCCAAGGTAGCTAGTGGTATAAATGGCAAGTTGTTTTATTTTGAATGGGTTCCATTCTGTTTTGGTTCCAATGGGGAATAGTGAACATTGTCACATTGTAGGAGGCTAAATAGAACTTCTTTGTATCTTTTGCAGGTTATTGAAGTGGTAATCTCAACTCTGGTATAGACATGTACATGATTCATCACACTTAATATAGTTGTCTCAAGCTTTCAAGTCTCTCCTTGGTGTCAGTTTTATGAGTTTTGGATTTTTTGATCCATTGCATTGGGTTGCCTCTGCATATGTTCTGGTCTTTAGTTCTTGATCCAGGATCAAGTGAAAGATACTTTGGATAGGGCATAGATTCATTAGATTTGTCTATAGAGGGATCTTATAAGTAGTGGATGGGCTGAAATAGTTATATTTATGGCTTTGAGTCTTTGACAGTAGTTGGTTCATGTTCTATATTTATTTTTGATGACTTGCCCAATGGATAATGGCACTGATCAAGGATTAGTGCATTCAGTTGAGTTCATTGTTTAATGGGTTTGGGCTATTTTCCTGCATCTTTATATCAATACCATTTCAAGTCTTTACCCTTCACAAGTCCATTTTACCCTGCATAGTAGAGTTGATTCAATGAATGCCTGGTTAGCATTTAGCAATTGTTTGCTATGATCTGCTTTATGAGTCTAGAAGTATAGGGTGTGTAGTGAGTTTGAATTTTGTCTGGATTAGGTGTACCTGCCTTGGTTTTGCAGAGCCAGAAGCAGAAGAGGGTAGTCTTGTCCCTAGAGTTGGTCCAGTTACCCTAAGACCTCATTCCATTTTGGAACTAACCATTCCTAAAATCCTTTGAGGGTATATTGGCAGCCTGTTAGAGCATAAGAGTTTTCAAACACCAACAGGTTGCATGTATTACAATTGACCAGTTTTGAAACACTCGAATCCCTCAAAAAATGGTTGAAATTTAATTATGATGGAGGTCAATATGTAAACTGTTATTCCATATTTGAATGCTAACCTAACCCCAACCTTACCTTATTTAATCATCAGCCCTAACCCTAACTATTTTTCAACAACATTCATATTTAAACCCTAATACCTTGTTTAATCATCATCCCTAACGCTAACTATATTTCAACAACATTCATATTTAAACCCTAATTGTAACCTTAATTCAAGAATTTTTCATGCTCTAACTAAACCCTAATCCTAGTTGAATCATAATCCTAAATGAATCATAACTTGAACCCTAACTCCTTTTATGCCTAACTCTAACCCTTTCCATAAGTTTGGGTGATCAATAAGATGCTCAACTCATTATATGTGATTATAATTTTATTTTTTTGTAATTTTGTATTTCTATCTCTTTTCTTTTCTCATTATTAGAAAATCTAAATCCTTTTTTAAATCAAATCTATAATATAAAACTTAAATCTTTTTAATAATAATAAAGTCATAAAGTCAAGTAAATTCTTTTTAACCACCACTGCACAAAACTAACTTAAATTCTTTGAAAAAAGAGAAACATTAAAAAAACAAGTTTTAATACAAAACTCAAATCTAGTATGTTTTTAAAAACAAAAAAATTGTAAAAATAATCAAGATGATTTTAACTAAATTCATAAGGAAGATAATTTTAACCACCTTCTCTTGGGATGAAACCACAATATTATTTTTCTCTTTGATAAATGATGACTTACATAATTTTCTTGCATTTATTTTCTCTGACTTTTTGAAGAAAAATAAAACAAAATAACATGCAATAAATTAATAAACATTAATTATTATTGATAAACTAAACAATTGTTAATTTTTATAAGAATTAATAGTATATAATATTATATATTACATTGATTATTTTTGGATTTAATTTTTCTATTTCAATTTTAGAGGGATTTTAATAGTTTTCTATATGGTTATTGTTTATGGTAAGTAATAATTCAATAATAATATTAAATATTATCTCTCATTTACGTATATATTCTTTTATTTCTCAATGAAATGCACTTCTCCTTACTCCATTATTATGTTATGGTTATTGATAGACAACAATATTTATATTCAAAATCTTAGGCCTAGGATCAATGCTTAAAAAGAGAAGAATTAAGCCTATATATATTAAAACATCTTTATGAAGAGATAATATATAAGTTTATATACTTCTAGGTATTATGCAAAAAAGAAAGAGACATTTACACTTATGATTGCGTTACTTCCAGAAAGATATAATATATAAGTTTATCTACTTCTAGGTAATGCAATAAGAAAGAGACATTTACATTTATGATTGCTTTACTTCCAAGAAGAGATAATATATAAGTTTATCTACTTCCCGGTATTATACAAAAAGAAAGACACATTTTACACTTATGATTGCTTTACTTTGAAGTTCATTTGTAAACCTAATTTAACAAGATTACTCACAAATTTAAATTTCAAGAGAAGAAAACAAACATACTAAAAATGTCACATCCTTTCAATTTATTCTATTCTTATAATTAAAATTTCTATATAATTATATTTTTTACAAATTCATTTGTAAACTTAATTTAACAACATTATTTACAAATTTAAAATTCAAGAAAAGAGAACAAACATACACATCCTTTCAATTTATTCTATGGAAATTGTATGTCCTGTAACCCAAAGCAAAAGGCAAATAAAGATATTAAAATGTCTATTTTTATAATGTTTGTGTAATTTTTTTAGAATTATTTAATTCTTTATTTTATTATATACAAATTTATATTTAAATTTATTTTTTCATTGAATTTTTATTTTCTATAAGTCTCTTTAAAAAAATTTAATTTTTTATTTTGTAGTGTTTCTATAATTTTTCTTTATTTTATTTTTTATCAATTTATATTTAAGTTTTCCTTTCATTATTACTTTCAAAAAAATTTCCTTCAATCTCCTTCACCATCCTTCTCCTTCTTCATCATCGCTTGATTGAAGGAAAAATAACTATCATTACAACTATGCTAACACTAACCTTGAAACTCTAACCCAAGATTTATTTTATCTAATGAAAACCTTTTCAATTCATAGTATTTGGTAATGCACTTTTTTTTTTCACTTTACAACTTTTTCCTTCTTGATTCACCAATCCAATTTAATTTTCACCCTTTATTTACAATTTGATCTAACATATTTTTTAATAACTCACCTAAATAAAATCACACTATAAACAAAATGTAATTAATTTGTTCATATAGAACAATAAAAATGGAATTATTCTACTAAATGTTCTACACTGTTAAAAAAATATTATAGCCAAATTTTTTATTTATATTAGTTTTCATGTCACGATTGTGGGTATTAATTCATTTGTCACTATGTTGTGAGAGATACATAGCACAGGGAAACAATTCAACATAACATTTGACAATTTTTTTAAAAGCTATCAAATAGCTCTCACACCATTAAAAAAGAGAACTCCCACACTCTACTTATCCCTACATTTATATCTTTTTCTCTCACACACATAGACACTCCTTCTCTCTCTCTCTCTCTCTCTCTCTCTCTCTCTCTCTCTCTCTCTCACTCACACACACACACACACACACACACACACATTCATCTTACTCAATACTACATCCCCCCCTCTCTCGAATAAAAGGAGTTTGAGGTAACAAAAGAAAGGTTCAAACAAGTACTTGTATTATTTAAGAATATGAGGGTTTTTAGTTCATATATTATCTTTTAAAATATATTAATTTGCACAATCTTAAAAGAATGATTATAATAAATCTAATTTATTAAAGAGAAGAATACTAACATTAATATATAGTTGGAAAGAAAGTCAAATTTCAAACATCAGTGTTATCTATCATAAGCTTGTGATTTCCTTTGAAAAATGTTGGACATCTAATAAAATATGCTATAGAAACTAATCAAATATCATAATTGATAATAAAAAAAAGTCCAAAACAATTTAAGTTAAAAATAGTCACAATATTCGTAGTTTCAATTAAATCAATGTTCTTTTGGAGGTCAAGATTCTTTGTATTTTTGTTATACAATAAAAAAACATAAAAAACAACAAGTCAAATAACAAAAATCTTTTTGATAATTGCAATTCGATGATTTTATGGTTCCCTTACAAAAACTTTAAGAATTGAACTTTTAATATAGTGGCTAATTGTCATTTAAACATACTTTATTCATGTGTAGTCTTACAATGCAAGGTCAAATTGTATATAGTTCATACTTTGATAAATAACAAGTCCAATGATTTTTGAAACATTTCCCATGTACTTATTTTTTTTAATCTAAGTTATTGTCTCAACCAATGTCATTATTATTCTTCCGCCATGGGGTCTAGGACATAAAACCAATAAAGATACTTGAACGTGTGATGTGTTGGTGTCCAAAATGATGCTTATGCTCATGAGGCTTCCAGTGTACCCTCAGATGGATTTTAGGAATAGGTGACTCCAAAATTTCTATAAGGTCCTAGGGTAACTGGACCAACTTTAGGGACAAGACTGCCCTCTTCTGCTTTTGGCTCTGCAAAACCAAGGCAGGTGCACCTAACCTAGTATAAAATAGACTTCATACACCAAGAACTAGGTTTGAATAACAGATAAATACATAGCAAGAAAGTACTGAATGTTAACCACACATTCATTGACTCTCCATTGCTATGGGGTAGATCACAGACAACCAAATACTGAAAATCTAAAGGAATGGTTCTTGATTTATGCTTTTGGATCATAACAACAACAATTAGTATTTGTTGATAAAGAGATACTCACTTAGGCCAGTGCCTCATCCATTGGGAAAGATCTCCTAGAACAAGAATGCTACACACACCAGACAATAGCTGAGATTCCAAGCCATAAACACACCTACAATCCCCTTTACTACTTACAAGATATCCTTACATAGAAAATTAGATAGATCTATGTCCCATCTAAAGCATCATTTCATCTAATCCTGGATTAGAACTAAAGAATGGATACATATACATAAAACAATACGCAGAGAACTAGAAAGTTTCGAATCTATCTAAGCTGACACAAAGGAGAGATAAGAGTCTTGTACTTGTATTAAGTATGAAGAATCCCTAAGTATAAGCAATCAAACTAGAGGAGTCAAGCTTGCAAATTACAGTTTAGACCTGCAACTTTTTCTCTATCTTCAACAAAATACCAAATGCCAAAATGTTACAATCCTGACTGGGTAGAAGACTCACAACTAGAAAAGTTTTAAAATCTAACTCCTAATGCAACAAAAATGATCATGAAAATCCATTTATACCAGGGTTACAATGCAAGCATAATGATCATTTCAACTCAAAAAAATCAAATCCACCTAACCCCCTCAAGGAGTAAACATAGATAAGACCGGGACTGAACCATAGCAAGAAGCTCAAACAGTCCAATCAACCAGCTGCAAACACATCTCGAGCCCATATTGAAATCATTCCTCATGGTACAAAACCTTTGCAATCAACCATCAAGCATGTTGTACCACACTGCAAACGCTTCTCACCAAACAGGGTCTTTTCTGCATTTAAGACCAGTCCTTTCTAGTCACTGGAAACCCTCAGAAGATTTGAATTTGAATACCAATGGCCACTTTGCACTTCACGGGTTTCACATTTCTCAACCATTTGCCCCCAGTCGCGCAATCGCGCTATCATGAAATTGACCACCACAGGAAATTGGGCCTCATTTTACTCTTGGTCGCATGATCACATAGCCCAGAGATAGGCTATGCGAACATGTGACAACCCGTTAGCCTCTACCTTGCCATGCAAAATTGCCATCGCACAACTCCGCAACCGCATGGAGACAACACCACCACCCACCAGCCAAAAGAACACTGCCATCACAACCGCTAGTGCATCAAGAAGATGCCTCGTCACCTGCTACTGGGACCACACCCCTTTCTACCAATGGGCCCCAAGGACACGTGGCACCCTATCGCATGATCGCATAGCCTGAAAATGGGCTATGCGGACATGTGGCAGCCCGCGACCCTTAAATGCCATCACAACCAACACCACATGGAGCTGACAGAAAATGTTAGTTGCATGATCGCAAGCCGTGAAAGTGGTCCTTGTGATCATGCGACAAGGCCATAAGACCACCATGCCACCACCTGCCAGCCAATGAAAAATGCCCATTGCAAAAATTGCATACCTTCGCAATGAGCCCACCTGACAAGCCGCATCATCACCTAGCGCCGAGCCCTAAGGACATGTGGCAAGTGGTCGCATGATCACATAGCTAAAAATTGGGCTATGCGGCCATGCGACAACCAATCACAGGCTACCACATGTCCACCTCCTTTGCATCTTCCGGGCCCACCAAAGAAACATCATCACACCACCAAACAGCAACAAAAGACAATGGGCCCCACGTGGATAGATGGCAAGCGGTCACATGATTGCATGTCAAAAATATCTGACATGCGGCCATGTGACAACCAATAAGAATATGCCATCTCTCCCCCCATCATCTCACTTGCGCACTTAAAGCCAAGTAAACCACAGGCAGCCGAACCGAAACTAGGACCCACCATTCCGCGATCACGCGACTATGGGAAACTAACCGCCAGCCAAGTCGCCAGATGTTAAGGGCTAACCACTAGGCATGAAATGAACACGTGACAATGCAGTCACCAGATTGCTGAATAGTAGATGTAACCACTAGAAAACCTGGAGAATCAGCGATAATGAACCTTAGAAAGACTAGGCCCCACCATCCATCGCACCTGCGTAGTTAAGACAAAGTAAAAAACACAAAAAGTTTTTGACACCATAGGACAAGTGCACAAAGCTTGAAGGCAAAGGGTCAAAAACAACACAAGTTTTTGGCAAAAGATCGAAAACACACAGGAATTTTCAATAGACCGAAAGATAGCAAGGAAGCTGAAAACATCACGGGTTTTCAAAAACACTACATGTTTTCGACACTGTGGCAGAATTTAAAAAAGCTTCCCACGGACCTTAGAATTTGAATCACTTTTTGGGTTTTGCACATTCACAAACGCGACCTAGGCAGAAACAAGGTGACACATGAAAGAGCACGGGGTAGGACATTTCACAAGAACACTTGTAGGGGGAGAGGCCAATTTCAAAGGATTTTGCAATGACAAAAAATTGGCCTAATAGTGGCTCTAGTTGGGGATGCATGCCTCTTACAGGCATGGCAAGAATTCAAAATCACTGGGTGAGCAGACCACCAACTGGACAAAAAGCAGGGAACACAAAAAACATAGGGAACAGTAAGGGAAACACACAACAGAAAGGGAAAGACTATACAAAGATTTACAGTATTTACAACCAGGCTCAAGGCCCCAAAATTATAATCAATACTTGCCTCTGTGAAACAAGCAGTTTTCATCTCCACACATCAGAGACAAATTGAAAATTTTGCTTCCATGTGACAAAACACAATTATATCCACTTTTCAAAAGCTTAAAATAAAGATTGCTAGCACGTTTCTCCTAAGGGCTGGAAAAGTAATCATACCAATTCTGAAAATGCTCTAGCACATGCATGTTGCAGTCAAAAAAGGAAATGCTGAAGGAGCTGCAACATAAACCATCCTTAATCCCTTCAACAAACCCAGGAATTTTACTGTCCACATGGAAAGAAAACACTCCAGCTCTATCAAACTGTCATTGTAATTGCTATTGGATCCATTCATACCAAAAATTTGCACCTCCAAGGAGAAGATATACTGATCTTCATGCAAACACTGAGGGAACTCATCACATTGGACATGATCACTAAACATAGGAGCATTCTGGATCATGTCAGCATTTGGGAAAACTAAAAAAATTTGATAGGTGGGAAGAGAAACATCAACCTGTCCATGAGATGGTGAAGCCTGAGTAGCTGAGAGACCATCCTCCCATGTCTTAGCAACAGATTTAGAATCAGAAAAGGATTCAAAATCTATACAACTCTCCCAACCAGCATTCAGAACCATATCAGGGACACTTGCATTACTTGAAGATGAACAAACACCGATGACTTCATCATCCAATATATCATACTGTACCTGGTTTCCATTTAGTAGTGCTAGGGTAGCAAAAGAATCAGAGGCACACATGTCAAAGTCAAACCTTATTGGCTCATGTTCCATATCAAAATCAATGTGTGCTGAATGTAAGAACCCAGAGCCATCACCCCCTGAATAGCTGAGATACTCACAAGACAAGATGTCTAAAATTTGTTCACTATGAAGTGAACAACTGTCCTCAAGAACATCATCTTCTACCATACAATCATCAGTAGTACTTTCATCTATCCAATCCTCTTCTTCATCTGACTGATTGCATAAACTTTCTACCCCATATTGAGAAAAGGCATCACTTTCATGACTGCAAGAAAGAGTGTCAACACTTGACACATCTCCTTCATAAATTTCATCACTCTCAATATCAGCACTACTGAGCAAAGCCCCAAGTGCATCCTCAAGCTCAAAGCTATCATCACCAAGTACCCAATCCCTGATACATCCGTAATACTCTTCTCACAAGGCATTTGACCAACTAGTTGACTCAGGAAAACAAAGTTCCAAGAATAAACCAATGAAGTCAAATTCAGGAAACTCAACATCCTCAGGAAGCTCATCATATACTTCACAAAATCTATCATAGAACAAGGATATGGATAAATCCTTTCTACACCCCACCTTCAAACTGACTAATCTTATGCAATCCCTAAGGATGCCCTGATCTAATAATGCAAGCTCCTTATCCATTAAACTCAATGCAATACTTTCACATAATTTTGCCAAACTGCAACTGAAAACTTGAAGTATGCCAACCTTTGCTTACACCTTATCCTTCTTTTAGTGCTTGACCACTTTATAAGGAACATTTAAAACTTGAAAAATACCTGGGAAAATCCTGTAGCAGAAGACCTTTGGCTGGAAGGCAGGGCAGATCCTGGGCTCACCTTGAAGCTCCATCAAATAACTTTGTCATGCAAAGCCGCCACCTCCTTGAGAGGAAAATGTTTCACTGTTTCTTCTTCCAACCAGCACAAAGCTACACTAGGTGTACTCACTATTTATCAGGAGGAACACTGATCAAACACAGAAAATCAGAGCCGCCACTCACAACTAGGTGAGAAAAATATTTGCAAATGCTAATTTTGTCTATCTGACTCTTTCCAATGGCCACCAGAGATTATGATTTCCTTAACAAGATTTTTTGTTTTGTCCCCAGCGGAGTCGCCATCTTGTTGGTGACTCAGATGGGCCAAACCAATCTTGTCAAAAGATTTTGACTACTACAAAATGACAACAACTAGAGCTCCTAAATAGGCTTTTCTTTATGTTTTCCCTAGCAGAGTCTTCATCTTGTTGGTGTTCAAAAACTCTTATGCTCATGAGGCTACCAGTGTACCCTCAGATGGATTTTAGGAATGGTTAACTCCAAAATTGCTATAAGGTCCTCGGGTAACTGGACCAACTATAGGGACAAGACTGCCCTCTTCTGCTTCTGGCTCTGCAAAACCAAGGTGGGTGCACCTAACCTAGTATAAAATAGACTTCATACACCAAGAACTAGGTTTGAATAACAGATAAATGGATAGCAAGAAAGTACTGAATGTTAACCACACATTCATTGACTCTCCATTGCTATGGGGTAGAACACAGACAACCAAATACTGAAAATCTAAAGGAATGGCTCTTGATTATGCTTTTGGATCATAACAACAACAATCGATATTTGTTGATAAAGAGATACTTAGGCCAGTGCCTCATCCATTAGGAAAGATCTCCTAGAACAAGAATGCTACACACACCAGACAATAGCTGAGATTCCAAGCCATAAACACACCTACAATCCCCTTTACTACTTACAAGATATCCTTACATAAACAATAAGATAGATCTATGTCCCATCTAAAGCATCATTTCATCTAATCCTGGATTAGAACTAAAGAATGGATACATATACATAAAACAATATGTAGAGAACTAGAAAGTTCAGAATCTATCTAAGCTGACACAAAGGAGAGATAAGAGTCCTGTACTTGTATTAAGTATGAAGAATCCTTAAGTATAAACAATCAAACCAGAGGAGTCAAGCTTGCAAATTATGGCTTAGACCTGCAACTTTTTCTCTATCATCAACAAAATACCAAATGCCAAAATGTTACAATCCTGACTGGGCAGAAGACTCACAACTGAAAAAGTTTTAAAATCTAACTCCCAATGCTACAAAAATGATCATGAAAATCCCTTTATACCAGGGTTATAATGCAAGCATAATGATCATTTCAACTCAAAAAAATCAAATCCACCTAACCCCCTCAAGGAGTAAACACAGACAAGACCGGGACTGAACCATAGCAAGAAGCTCAAACAGTCCAATCAACCAACTACAAACACAACTTGAGCCCAGATTGAAATCATTCCTCACAGTACAAAACCTTTGCAATCAACCGTCAAGCACCCTGGACCACACTGCAAATGCTTCTCACCAAACAGGGTCTTTTCTACATTTAAAACCAGTCCTTTCTGGTCGCTGGAAACCCTTAGAAGATTTGAATTTGAATACCAACGGCCACTTTGCACTTCGCGGGTTTCACATTTCTTAACCGTTTGCCCCCAGTCTTGCAATCACCCTATGATGAAATTGATCACTAGAGGAAATCGGGCCTCATTTTACTCTTTCTCGCATGAGCACATAGCCCGGAGACGGGCTATGCCAACATACGACAACCTACTAGCCTCTACCTTGCCGCACAAAATCGCCACCGCACAGCTCCGTAACCGCGTGGAGACAACACCACTGCCCACCGACCAAAAGAACACTACCACGTCAACGGCTAGCGCATCTAGAAGATGCCCCATCACCTGCTACCAGGACCACACCCCTTTCCACCAACAGGCCCTAAGGACACGTGGCACCCTGCCGCATGATCGCATAGCCCAAAAATGGGCTATGCGGACATGCGATAGCCCGCGACCCTTAAACACCACTGCAACCAACACCACATGGTGCTGACAGAAAATGTCAGTCACATGATCGCAAGCCATGAAAGTGGCCCTTGTGATCATGTGACAAGGCCATAAGATCACCACGCCACCACCTGCCGGCCAATGAAAAATGCCCACTGCACAAATCGCATACCTCTACAACGGGCCCACCTGACAAGTCACATCATCACCTGGCGCTGAGCCCTAAGGACACATGGCAAGCGGTCGCATTATCGCATAGCCAAAAATTGGGTTATGCCACCATGCGACAACCAATCACAGGCTGCCACATGTCCACCTCCTCTGCATCTCCCAGGCCCACCAACAAAACATCATCACACCGCCAAACAGCAACAAAAGACAACGAGCCCCACATGGACAGATGGCAAGTGGTCGCATGATCGCAGGTCAGAAAAATCTAACATGCGGCCATGCGACAGCCAATAAGAATATGCCATCTGTCCCCCCATCGTTGCACTTGCACACTTAAAGCCAAGTAAACTGCAGGTAGCCGAACTGAAACTGGGACCCACCATTCTGCGATCACGTGACTATGGGAAACTAACCACCAGCCAAGTCGCCAGATGTTAAGGGCTAACCGCCAGGCATGAAATAAACATGCGACAACGCAGTCACCAGATCACTGAATAGGAGATGTAACCGCTAGAAAACCTGGAGAATCAGTGACAATGAACCTTCGAAAGACTGGGCCCCACCATCCATCGCACCTGCGGAGTTAAGACAAAGTCAAAAACACACAAAGTTTTTGACACCATAGGACAAGTGCACAAAGCTTGAAGGCAAAGGGTCGAAAATAACGCAGATTTTCGGTAAAAGATTGAAAACACACAGGAATTTTCAATAGACCGAAAGATAGCAAGGAATCTGAAAACATCATGGGTTTTTGAAAACACTGCATGTTTTTAACACTGTGGCAGAATTTAAAAAAGCTTCCCGCGGACCTTAGAATTTGAATCACTTTTTGGGTTTTGCACATTCGCAGATGTGACCTGGGTAGAAACAAGGTGACACATAAAAGAGCACAGGGTAGGACATTTAACAAGAACACTCGCAGGGGGAGAGGCCAATTTCAAAGGATTTTGCAATGACAAAAAATTAGCCTAACACGATGTCGTAGTCTCTAATTCAATGTGCCATGATGCATCATTGGATAAAATCTACAAATCATCTATGTCCATTTTGTTATTTTCTCCCTATCATTTTTCCTTATTTGTTGATGATGTGGCTAGGTCCCTACGTTTTTATATTTTGGTGAGTCCAGAGTGTGTTTGATTTGGAAGAAAACTACAACTGGAAAATTTATCCATGGTAGTGGAGACTCTACAAACCAATAGTACTTATTTGTGGTCTTTGAAGCATTTTTCCTATCCAAAATTGACCATCTCCATGCAGTAGATAGGTGTAGTCAAGTTTAGATACTATTGATGTTGGTTGAAACCATATCTCGCTTGGAACATAATGTATTTGTACTGGGTTTCTTGTATTACAATTGACCAATTTTGAAACATTCGAATCCCTCAAAAAATTGTTGAAATTTCATTATGATGGAGGTAGATATGTAAACTGTTATTCCATATTTGAATGCTAACCTAACCCCAACCTTACCTTATTTAATCATCAGCCCTAACCCTAACTATTTTTCAACAACATTCATATTTAAACCCTAATACCTTATTTAATCATCATCCCTAACCCTAACTATATTTCAACAACTTTCATATTTAAACCCTAATAGTAACCTTAATTCAAGAATTTATTGTGCTCTAACAAAACCCTAATTCTAGTTGAATCATAATCCTAAATGAATCATAACTTGAACCCTAACTCCCCTTTTGCCTAACTGTAACCCTTTCCATAAGTTCGGGTGATCAATAAGATGCTCAACTCATTATATGTGATTATAATTTTATTTTTTTTGTAATTTTGTATTTCTATCTCTTTTCTTTTCTCATTGTTAGAAAATCTAAATCCTTTTTAAAATCAAATCTATAATAGAAAACTTAAATCTTTTTTATCATAATAAAGTCATAAAGTCAAGTAAATTCTTTTTAACCACCACTGCACAAAACTAACTTAAATTCTTTGAAAAAAGAGAAACATTAAAAAAATAATTTTTAATACAAAACTCAAATCTAGTATGTTTTTAAAAACAAAAAAATTGTAAAAATAATGAAGACGATTTTAACTAAATTCAAAAGGAAGATGATTTTAACCACCTTCTCTTGGGATGAAACCACAATATTACTTTTCACTTTGATAAATGATGACTTTTAATTTTCTTGCATTTATTTTCTTTGACTTTTTTGAAGAAGAATAAACCAAAATAACATGCAATAAATTAATAAACACTACTCATTATTGATAAACTAAACAGTTGTTAATTTTTATAAGAATTAATACTATATAATATTATATATTACATTGATTATTTTTGGATTTAATTTTTCAATTTCAACTTTAGAGGGATCTTAATAATTTTCTATACGGTTATTGTTTATGGTAAGTAATAATTCAATAATAAAGTTAAATTTTATTTTTTTCAATCAACAATTAAGAATAAAGTGAAATTTTAATTATGTTTATTACAAGTAATAATTTAATAATAAGATTAAATCTTATCTCTCATTTACGTATATATTCTTTTATTTCTCAATGAAATGGACTCCTCCTTACTCCATTATTAGTACTTGCAGATAGGCTAAGCAAGTATTATTGCATCCATTTTTGGATTTCTTCATTAACTTGTAATTAAATGAACTGTTCCACACCAATGAAAATAAATTCAATTTTATATTTCATTATAAGTTTTTTGATTTGTAAAATATAGATGCAAAATATTTAACTTTATAATATCTAGAAATTAATTTTTGATCATCTCATTGGATGAATGCGTTTGAAGTCTTATTACAGGAATGAACCAATTAAAATTTACCACATTTTTTATTTATTGTCGGATAATATATATTTATTCTCATCCATAAATTTTGTTCCATTCTGGCAATCATGTTTATACTATTAATTTTTATAATATATTATAATTTAAATAACAACCTATGATATTATAATATTTATTTATTTATTTATAATAGTTTTAATAAAAATTCTTTTATAAAAATTTATTACTTCTATTGTAACTATATAAAACATAATAATTAAAAATTAATATACTGTTATTTCTAGTATAACTTAAAAAACTATAAAAATTTATATACTATTATAGTTTCTACTATAATTAAAGGCAAGTACTTAGCCACTACATGGCACTTGTTATGTTATGGTTATTGATAGACAACAATATTTATATTCAAAATCTTAGGCCTAGGATCAATGCTTAAAAAGAGAAGAATTAAGCCTATATATAGAAACATCTTTATGAAGAGATAATATATAAGTTTATATACTTCTAGGCATTATGCAAAAAAGAAAGAGATATTTACACTTATGATTGCTTTACTTCCAGGAAGATATAATATATAAGTTTATCTACTTTCAGGTATTATGCAATAAGAAAGAGACATTTACATTTATGATTGCTTTACTTCCAAGAAGAGATAATATACAAGTTTATCTACTTCCAGGTATTATACAAAAAGAAAGACACATTTTACACTTATGATTGCTTTATTTTGAAGTTCATTTGTAAACCTAATTTAACAACATTATTCGCAAATTTAAATTTCAAGAGAAGAAAACAAAATACTAAAAATGTCACATCCTTTCAATTTATTCTATTCTTATAATTAAAATTTCTATATAATTATATTTTCTACATCCAAATTCATTTGTAAACTTAATTTAACAACATTATTTACAAATTTAAAATTCAAGAAAAGAGAACAAACATATACATCCTTTCAATTTATTCCATGGAAATTGTATGTCTTGTAACCCAAGGCAAAAGGCAAACAAAGATATTAAAAAGTCTATTTTTATAATGTTTGTGTAATTTTTTTAGCATTCTTTAATTCTTTATTTTACTATATACAAATTTATATTTAAATTTTCTGTTTGATTGACTTTTTATTTTCTATAAATCTCTTTCAAAAATTTTAATTTTTAATTTTATAGTGTTTGTATAATTTTTCTTTATTTTATTTTTCATTAATTTATATTTAAATTTTCCTTTCATTATTACTTTAAAAAAAATTTAATTCATTTATCTTCTAATGTCAATTTCCCATTTCATTGCCTTTTATTTTCCATTTAATTATTAGTGTATGTTTTCTGTGAAATGGTAAATCTGCGCTCTTCCAGAAATATGTATTTTTCCATTACATATATATATCTAATAATATTTTCAAAAAATTATGTTAGGCTATTTTAATTAATGAAAGTATTAATTGGCCATTCTAGTTCTTAAAAAAAAATAAGAGGACGAATAAATAATTTCATCCTCGAAAACGATAGGAGGAAGCAGGCCGCGCACAGCAAAAAATTATTTTGGTGGCAGACAAGAAGATGTTTGTCAACAAGAAAATCGTATCTCTTTGTTGAAAATATCAGATAATGATATTCTTTACGGATTACATTTTATTCGATTTGTTTTCCATACGGCGTTAAAACAGTCGCTACAAAATTCAATAGTAATGCAAATCATGGATGTCTGTAAAATGGGCCAAAGAAACAACTGTCATCTCATTTAATGATGTGCGATGCTGGCTGTTGTGGATGGAGTGGATCACATTTCGAATAGTGCAGAATGTTGTGCAGTTACGATGAACAGACTTAACTATTTTCCGATGCAGTTGTTTTTCCCCGGCGTAAGACTGCCAGAAAGTCTGAACAATCCGGCAGATGTTCCTCCGGGAGAAAGCCTATCGGCTAAATATATTTATACAGAATTAATATTGATATTGTATAAAGTTTAGTTAATCAAGTAGAAAAGCTAATAGTACATAGGTATATTAATATATTTTTATAAATATATGCATTACATCAAATTTGGATTTTGTAATTCTATTATATATTTTGAAATTTAAATAGTGATAGATAGATATATTTAAGTAGTGATAGATAGGTATAGTTTTAAATGTCTTGATGAAGAATTAAAATTATTGTCTAATATTTAATGTTCATAAGTTAATGAATGTTCTAGATTTTATACAATCACAAAATTTGAGTGTTAAATCTAAGTTAAATAAATAATTCAAATTTAATTTGCAATAGTGATTTGTTCATTTTAAGAAATAAATGGCATTTAGATAGTAATAGAGATACTTAGTTCAAAATATATTGATGAAGAATTAAGATCGGTGTTCCAAAAAAATTTAGTCATTAAAGCATACATACTAATGATTAAAGTTTTATGAATGTTTTACATTTGATATAGTCTAGAAATATTTACTGGTTGAGGGGCATTGCGATATAACTTGAGTGTTGTAGGAAGTTTGATTTTTTTAATAATATTTATTTGTATCCTACTTTATAGATAGATAGAACCAATTAAAGAAAGAAACTCCTATTAAAACTAGACTAACCAGCAAAATCTCAAATCAATGAGGATTATTGTTCAATATTCAATTGTTATGTGCACTAAGTATAGGAGGCCATCTAATAGATCTTTATCTCTCCACTTATTGTGACAAAGGAAGCTTTACATGCTAGTTATCAAATATACATTTCAAAGGATGTATATTACATTTATCAATATATATGTGCAATTGAAAATTAATTAATATTGATAATAAATCACCAAACATAACACACTTTAAAAACACATCAATATGCTATTTTCTTATTAAAGAAAATTATTTTGTAGACTTATGTCATTTACTCAGCAATACTGTACCTTCTATAATTTTAATGAATTATTTAAATTTATACCTTTGATTAGAATATGAATATAGCACTTTTGTTACTACAAACATAATATTTAGATGGTATGCACTAACTTGAAAGTCTAAATATGATGGGGGTATATGTAAGGAAACTCAGGTGCAGAAACAGCTTCCTACGCTAATCTCTATAGGAGAGTATTGTGAAAATTCTTATAAATCCTTACAATTTCATATTCGTTAACTACTTTAACAAAGATATTGCAACCACATACAATGCATACAGAAAAATAGAGAATGACACAATGATATACCCTGGGGAAAACCTTTCGATAAAAAACCCCAGCACTCCAAAACCTGCATAATGTATTATCTTCAACACAAAGATTACAATACACTTGCAATGCAAGTTCTTTCAGGAAATGAGAGACAAAGCCAACAAGACTTAAATTTCTGTTATATCTCTCCCATAGGAGCAGCATCATATATATAGACTCCTCTCGACCCAAAAATAGGCACAACCACCAAGACCCATGCACAAAGCCACATGTACACAGTTGTTACATGAAATCTCAAGAATAGGCATCCATCCCTAGAATAGACTATGACAGCTTGTCATAGAATCCACCAAAAATAACGGTCACAAGAGAAGTGTAAGAGAATCTGTCATACCAACCTATTTTTGGCATATTCTCTTACACACACCAACCTCTTCTTCTTGGGTGCCCAAATAGGCCCAAGTCATAAGATGCTCTTACACCTGTCATAGCACATTCCTTAAATAGTTCTTACGCATCATAGGAATCTGTCATGACCGTTTCAGTCATGATCTCCTTACGCACAAGATGCCGACACATCAAGTGGAGTGACACATCAACATGCCAACTAGACATGTACACTCACACTTAATTACATTATTTGTAAAAAATACATTTACAAAACAAATAATAAGAATAGGAATTATCCAAGGTTGAGAAACCTTATTCCTAACATTCTCCCACTTGTCAAACACCTTGTAAGAGCAACAAGAACATAATAGGAACTTTAACCGCTATAGGCCAAAAGGCCCATAGACTCCGAACACCATCTAAACTTCTCAGTGCCCACTGGTTTCGTTAATGTATCTGCAACATTCTTCACAGTATCTACCTTCTCCAAATTTACCTTTCCATCTTCCACCATATCTCTCACAAAGTGAAACTGCACATCAATGTGCTTCGTTCTCGCATGGAAAGTTGGATTCTTTGCAAGGCAAATAGCGCTCTGATTGTCACACCAAATAGTAATCTATTCTACATCAACACCAACATCAGAACACAATCTTCTAAGCTAAATGGCTTCTTTATAAACATGAGTAGCAGCCATGTACTCAGCTTATGTAGTGGACAAAGAAACCATAGGTTGTCGCTTACTCATCCAACTAATGGCACCACCAAACATAGTGAACACATAGGCACTGGTGGATCTCTTGCTGTCAATATCACCTACCCAATCTGAATCCACAAACCCACGAATACAAACTGAATGCGGAGATCCAGAAGAGTTACCATGATAACATATGGAGTAATCTGATGTACCCCTTAAATATCTGAATACTCGCTTAATTGCATCGTAATGTACCCGTCCAGGATTAGCCATAAACTGACTCAGGACTCCCACTGCTTGGGCAATGTCTGGTCTAGTACAGACCATAGCATACATAAGACTACCAACTGCACTAGCATAAGGTACTCTACTCATGTCCTCCACCTCACTAGGAGATTTTGGACAATCATCTACAGATAACTTTGTTCCCACAGAAATAGGAACACATAGTGGTCTACAATCTGCCATGTTGAGCCTATCCAACACAGACTTCACATACTTACTCTGACTCAACCAAAGTTTTCTGTTAGACCTGTCTCTACTGATTTCCATACCCAAGATGTACCTAGCTGCCCCAAGATCTTTCATCTCAAACTATGCTAACAACTGAGATTTAAAATCAGAAATCATACCCTTACCCTTCCCAAACAACAACATATCATCAACATATAATGCAACAATAAGAAGGCGATCATTTTCAACTCTGAAATAAACACAATGATTTGATTTTGATCTTACAAATCCAATTGACAACACAAAGACATCAAACTTAAGGTACCACATCCTAGGAGATTGCTTCAAACCATATAGAGATTTCTTTAATATGCAAAATAAGGATTCTTTACCTTTAACAATGTAGTGCTCAGGCTATGACATATAAATCTCTTCCTCCAAATCACCATGAAGGAAAGCTATCTTCACATCCATCTATTTTATCTCTAAATCATATGATGCAGCAAGAGATAACAGAAATCTAATGGATGTCAACTTTGCAACAGGAGAGAATATTTCACCATAATCTATTCCCTCTACTTGTGAATACCCCTTTGCAACCAATCTAGCTTTATAACTTTCAACACTGCCATCTGCACAGAATTTCTTCTTGAACACCCATTTACAGCCAACAGATTTTCTCCCTTTAGGAAAAGGTACAAGGTCCCAAGTTTTGTTTTTCTCCAATGAAGCCATCTCATCATCCATAGCCTCAATCCAAGAACCTGCATCTTCCATGCCCAAAGCCTCTTTCACAGATCTAGGCTCATCAGTGTTAGTAATCAAAGCAAAGGCACAACTGGAATCTAACATAGAATAACCAAACCTTTCTGGTTGCTTTCTTTCTCTTGTGGATCTCCTCAAGGGCTATGGTTGAGGTTGTTCTTCCTCTTCTTCTGAACTATCAGAGCTGCTAGAGCTCTCCTCATCATTAGGCCCAACATGGTCTCTCTGTTCAGTCTTCTCAGGGGTAGGAGGCAACTGAACAACATCTTTTTCCTTTTCTTTTTCATCTGGTTGTAGCACAATAGGAGAAGATGTTAGCTCTCTGAAAATAACATTTCTACTATACAAAACCTTACTAGTCACAGGATCCCAAAGCTTGTATCTTTTCACACTAGCACTGTATCCGATGAAAATACATTTAACAGCTTTGTTTTCCAACTTAGATCTTTTCTCCTTTGGAACATGTGCATAAGCTTCACAACCAAAAACACGAAGATGTCTAATTGAAGGCTTCTTACCAGAACACACCTCCATGGGTATCTTACCAACAAGGGCTGATGTAGGAGATCTGTTAACCAGATAACAAGCAGTGGCCATAGCTTCGGCCCAAAACCTTTGTTCTAAACTAGCTCCACTAAGCATACTCCTAGCCTTCTCCATCAGTGTCCTGTTCATTCTCTCTGCAACTCCATTTTGTTGTGGGGTATAAGGAGTTGTCTTATGCCTCTCGATACCTTGTTATTTACAGAACTGTTCAAACTCTGCTGAGCAAAACTCACCACCATTATCAATTCTCGCACACTTAATCTTCTTACTAGTCTGATTCTCTATAAGAGCTTTAAATTCCTTGAACCGACTAAAGACTTGTGTCTTACTTTTAAGGAAATAAATCCACGTCCTTCTACTGTAATCATCTATGAAAGATACAAAAAATACAGACTTGGAGATTGAAGGAACTTTTACAGGACCAAATACATCAGAATGAATAAGATCCAAAACATCAGAAGATTTGTGAGAACTAGAGTAAAACTAAACATGATTTTGTTTACCATAGACACAATGTTCGCAGAAGTCAAACTCAAGATTGCAATCATTTAACCCCTCAACGAGATTTTTATTTTTCAGGGTTCTGAGACCCTTTTCACCAATGTGGCCAAATCTCATATGCCACAACATTGTCTTTTCTACAGGAAGCTTACCTTCCAAAGTATTTGCACTACCATCGGAACCAATATCCACAGACTTCTTCACTGCTTGTTCAGATGGTGAGGATGAAGAACTATTACATAGAGGAATACATGCATCTAGCTGAAATAAGGTACCTCTCCTAGTACCCCTTGCAAGCACTATCGGTCCTCTTATCATCTTGCATCCTTCTTTCAAAAAAATAACTTGCACACCTACATCATTCAACATACTTAGAGATAATAGGTTTTGTGCCAAACTCAGAATGTGCATAACTCCGTTGATTCCCTTTACTCGTCCATCAAGAAATTTGATAGTGACCCCTCTGCGTCCAACTATCTTTAGGTGAGAATCATCACCCAAGTACACCTTTCCACCATCGAACTCTTCATATTTTGAGAACCAGTTTCGATGAGAGGTCATGTGAAAAGATGCACCCGAGTCAACCAACCACACATCATTAGATGCATGGGCTGCCAAAGCTACAATGAATGCATCACCATCTTCTTGAGATCTTTCCGAAGCTGAATCTGAACCTTTCTTCTTCTTCGGCTCTTTGCAGTTTTTATGGAAGTGCCCAAATTTATCACAGTTCCAACATTTTTCCTTGGACTTATTGGAAGTCTTTGACTTCCCATGGGATTTGGATCTACCCTTATTGTCAGACTTATTGTCATTTTTCTTCCCTCTTTCAGTGGATCTCCCATGAACAGCAAGGGCTTCTTTTTCTGAAATGGAAGCCTTTCTCCGCATCTCCTCTGATAGTAGCAAAGACACCACATCATCCATTTTTAAGGTGACTAAAGTGCTTTCGAGAGCCATCACAAGATGGTCCCATGAATCTGGTAAAGAACACAAAAGTTTGTAGCAACGATCCTCCTCCTCTAACTTGACACCAGCTGATGTCAATTGTGCAGCCAGCAGATTAAATGCATTTAAATGATCCGTTAAGGATCCACCTTCCTCCATTCGCAGAGAGTACAAATTCTTCCTTAGGAACAACTTGTTCACCAGAGATTTGGCCTGATACACGGCTGCAAGTCTTTCCCACAAACTATTTGCGGTTTTCTCATCTAGAACATTTAGAAGGACTACATCGGTTAAACAGAGTCTTATGAGACCCTTAGCTTTACGGTCTTTGATATCCCAATCTGCTTGAGCTATAGTTGCTGGTCTTGTAGCACTTGAAGTCACTTCCCATAGGTCACGATCTTCCAACATGTCTTCCATCTTGAGTTTCCACAACTCAAAATTAGTGCCATTAAATTTCTCCACCTCCATTCTTCCATATTATGAACTTGCCATCTCAATCTGCAAATAAGATTCAGAATGCTCTACAAAAAACTCCCACTCAAACTTGAGATCAGCTCAGAAAACCCTACCCAACAACTAGGATCAAAAGTTCATCAAGCTCTGATACCACTTGTAAGGAAACTCAGGTGCGGAAATAGCTTCCTATGCTAATCTCTATAGGAGAGTATTGTGAAAATTCTTATAAATCCTTACAATTTCAGATTCGTTAACTACTTTAACAAAGGTATTGCAACCACATACAATGCATACAGAAAAATAGAGAATGACACAATGATATACCCTGGGGAAAAACCTTTCGGTAAAAAACCCCAGCACTCCAAAACCTGCACAATGTATTATCTTCAACACAAAGATTACAATACACTTGCAATGCAAGTTCTTTCAGAAAATGAGAGACAAAGCCAACAAGACTTAAATTTATCTTATATCTCTCCCATAGGAGCAGCATCATATATATAGACTCCTTTGGACCCAAAAATAGGCACAACCACCAAGACCCATGCACAAAGCCACATGTACATAGTTGTTACATGCAATCCCAAGAATAGGTGTCCATCCCTAGAATAGACTATGACAGCTTGTCATAGAATCCGCCAAAAATAACGGTCACAAGAGAAGTGTAAGAGAATCTGTCATACCAACCTATTTTTGGCATATTCTCTTACACACACCAACCACTTCTTCTTGGGTGCTCAAATAGGCCCAAGTCATAAGATGCTCTTACACCTGTCATAGCACATTCCTTAAATAGTTCTTACACGTCATAGGAATCCGTCATTACCATTTCAGTCATGATCTCCTTACGCACAAGATGCCGACACATCAAGTGGAGTGACACATCAACATGCCAACTAGACATGTACACTCACACTTAATTACATTATTTGCAAAAAATATATTTACAAAACAAATAATAAGAATAGGATTTATCCAAGGTTGAGACACCTTATTCCTAACAGTATACTGGTATTTAGACAATTTTATTATAAAATATTATTAATTTTTTCTGAAGATATGACTTTTAATTTTTTATAACATTAAAATAATGAGATGGCCAATGTATGCACTAACTTGAAAGTCTAAATATGATGGTGGTATGATGATATTTAGATATTTTTATTATAAAATACTATTAATTTTTCCTAAAGATATATGACTTTCAATTTTTTTATCATTAAAATAATGAGATGACCAACTTTAAAACGTGTTAGTGGCCGGATCATTCGGCACTGACAATTCATCTACGGTGAATGACAAGGAAGTCCACATAGGTAAATCGTCGTTCTTTGTTTTGAGTGTTTCACACAAAAATCTACCTAATTTCTAGAGGCAATGAAAACACATCTCATTATTCTCGCTACTTTTTCCTCCAATTTTCCTCTGCACTGATTTCTATTTTTAAATAATAATATTATACTTACTAATTACTATTTTCGTCCATCCTTCTATAGCAATGGTTTTGAATTTGCAATGAACAATTTGAAAGACCATAGGAAAGCTCAAACGTATGGAAATTTTGTACCTAGATTCCAACAAGTTAACTGGACCTATTCCACCTAAACTAGGAGATTGTACTTCTCTCATGCTTTTACGCAAAATACAATTTACTGGATCCATCTATCATGCTCTCAATTATATATATTCTAAATTATATTTCATTGAATTTGACAGGTACAATTCCAGAGGCCATAGGACAACTCAAATCTCTGAAAGTGTTGTATCTGCATACAAACAATTTAACTGGACCGATACCATATGGTATTGGTGAACTAAAGAATCTTTCGGAGCTTTTGATCTACAACATTAAACTTTCAGAGGGTATTCCCGAAAGCTTTGGTGGATTGATATCACTAGAAAAATTAGATGCATCTCATAATCGGCTGACAGGAAAGATTCTTCCATCCTTATGGAAATGCAACTACTTAACTGGCTTGGTAATGTCAACAAATTTTTGTCTGGAAGAATTCCAGCCACATCGAGAAATTCCACAGCCTTAAAGAGGCTAAAGCTGTCAAATAATTTATTTAATGGAGATGTAGAAAGCCATTTTCTCCTATTGAAATTTTGTCTACTCATTCTAATGGTTTTTCTGGGGCCCTGCCAATATTATTGGCTAATTGTACATAGCTTACGCTTCTTGATTTCAGTAAGAACAGATTGATAGGTGAGCTTTATTCACACCCTCTTGTGAATTTTCAACAATTGAGGGTTGTAACCCTTAGCTCTAACGAGCTTAAGGGTGATATTATTCTATGGATTAGAAATCTCAGTAGATTGCAGGTGTTGGATTTATCCAATAATCGATTTGGTCAAAAACTTCCCTCTACTCTTCAAGGATTGGAAGGATTTAAAAACCCTAGATTTACACAATTGAGTGGCAATACACTCTGTGAAGATATACCAGCTATCAATATAAAAGGAAATTAGTTTAGACTAGACTAGAACTTGCACTTTTGAAGGGTGTAAGTATTATGTCGATAGTGTTATATATGTTAAATGATGTCACTGTATTGCTAATGTAGAAATTTTTCTCATATCTATTGTTGTATATAGTAAAACATTCGGTAGGATAATTTCATCTTTATTGTTGTATATGTGCGAAAATTATGCCCACTTCTACTAAGGAAGAGTATTGCAAACATGATTTGGGTTTTAAGGATAGTTGAGTAATGTTTATCTCAAATCACTTCACTATAGGTGCTCAGATGAAAAAAATCCCAAGAACAACTATGTTTTGCAGGCCATGTTGATGCATGTTTTATGACTCACCAAATGGTAGAACAAAATATTGAGATATTTTTTCCTCTCTTGAACAAAGTGTCGCATATGCTAAGATTGCAAGAAGATCATACGGTAACTCCAAGGTTCCTCGACTTGTGGATAAGCTCGGTGTTGATGTGATTTGCTGATGATCACAAGGGGCCTTACGTTTTCAATCCTTTATGTCATGACGAATATGGGTACTATCAAAAGATTTACAATGAAGTAGTATTTTTTTGGATTTTCACCAGATATATGAAAATGAAAAGAGTTTAGGGTTTAGAGATCCTAATCTAATCCTAAGGGTAATGAGAGCCAAGGAAAGTAAGTTGATGGATGAGTTCTTCAATTACTGAGTCCCGTTTTGCCAAGTCAAGCTACAACTACACGTGGACTGGTGCAATCTTCAAAGGTTTGTACAAATGATTGAATTTAGGCACATGGATAGGAGGTTCCAGCTAACTTTGTACGATGATTTAGAATCACTAAAATGTCAAAAGTATGAACCACAAGAACTCATCAAAACATCATTATATTATCCAAAATAATAATAACACTTTAACTACTAAACTTAATCTAATTGAGAGAATTATGAAACCAAGCAAGCATTAAGATACATCAAATGATCACCACACTTCAATAAAAATTCTATTGTCTTAATAGCTCATTAGAAATAACTTCAAAATTCATTCCCTTACAAATGAGAAGAAGAGGCCTTTATATAGGTCCTCAAAAACAATGAAAGGCCCAGATCGAAACAATAACTGATGGCCCAAATTTTGCCACCTTAGCCCTAAATAGGGTTAGGGCACAGAAAAGGAATCTCCATAAATGCAAAAGGAATCCACTACCATAGTGGGTAATAAATACCCACTACACATGCACACTCAAAAGGAAGGTGGGGTGGAATAAATGACCATTACATGCATGTCCACTATGCATTAAATGCATCTACCTTTGACCTTTGCATTTGAATTCCTAGAATCTACACAATATGGCCACCAACTCATCAATGTTGACACTCGGTGCTGGTTCCTTTCTAAAATCCAGTGCCACCATTGCTCGCTCTGATCTCTTTAGACTATCCTCCCATTCTAGTAATAGATCTTGAGCTATGTGCATGATGCTTGATAAGGTAGAGAGGTTCTCAAAATCATCCTTTATGAAAGAGTTAAGTCTAAATAACTCCTCCAATTTCCCCTTTATGTTGTCCATCGTTACTTCCTCCTCATAAAACCTTTGTAACCACAGTGATGCAATGGTATTGGAGAGCTCATGTCAGATATTCTCAACTATCCCCTTCAATCGAGTTGACTCCTTAGTGAAATTTTCAAACATGTCCTTTGCCAAAAGAACTACACCATACCACCAAGAGAAATCCTATGCTCCTTCTCTGATGACTTTTCTATCAACCAATATTTGCCTAGGGGTTTCCATTAGCTGGATTGAAAGTCAGAGATTTTCTCATCTTGATAAATATGCTCACCTTCCCAAGTCTCCTCTATATGATGAATCTGGGAAAGGATGGCCAACTCCTTATCCTGAATCTGAACTAACTCCTTAGTCCTCAGCATGGATGTAGGCCTCATTCTCGATCCCTTTAATCCAAGTCTTTGCACACTATCGAATCCTCCTAATCTTGTCGATGTCCTCAATGGACTTAGTTAGAACAGTTGGTGGTGGAATGAAAGATGAATCCTCTTCTCAAATTGGGCAAGGTAAGCTATCAATGTATGAACATAAAGCCTTGATCTCTCCCTTCTTTCTTTGATATTTTTCTTCCAACTTCCTCATCTTATCCTTGACAACTTGTGTCTAATCATCAAATTCCTCCATGACCTATGCTTGAGAGGCTTGACCAAGATCAACCTCTATTATGTGATACTCCTCGGGAGCAATTTGATCTTTGGTCATGTTGACTGCTAGATTTTCTATCTGCAGAATTATGGATCCATATTCTCCTCTCATGATGTTGGTGAACCTCTTGGCTTTTCCCTTTTCCCCTGATTAGTCAATTCGATCTAGAATCTCTTGTAACTCAACTGTAGGGTCTACCTCCTTTTCTTAGTTTCTCTAAATCCTCTTCTTGAGCCACTCTGAAACATCTGTATTTAGGTCCCCCTACACTACTAACTATTCTTGTCCTTGCACTGCTTTGGTATCAATATCCTCGGCTCCAAGACTTTTTGCCATTGCTTCGAGAGAAAGTGCCTCTGTCGTGGGAATATCCTCTTCTGTCATTGGGGCCTCTACTTCTACCTCAACGATTTCTTCCTCAATTATCTTTGGAAAGAAGACATTAACACTCTCCTTTTATTGTCACATCTTGTTCCCTACTTTTCCCTAGCATGAACCTCTCATTGGCATTAATGCTCAATCTATCATGTATCGGTCTAGTCATGCATCGTTCTCCTTGCTGTACTCTTCTTTGACTTGCTTCTCCTTCCTACCAAGTGAATGGTCCTATTTCCTACACACTAGGAGTCTGGCTAGGTGAAGATGGTGCATCCTTAGACCTTAATCTCTTATGTTGTGGTTCATCAACATGAAGATCTAATCTCATCTTTGTATGCACTTCTTGAGCTACACCCTACTCCTTTTTGTGCTCTGCACTCCTTGATGGGATGTCTCTTTCTTCAACTCTTCCTCTAGATGGCTGCCTTGGTCTCTCATCTCATAGTTGTGGATGACGTAACAACTTGTAGGTCCAATATTCTTTTGGCAGAGTCATCCTGTCAAGTTGCCTTTCTACCCACCACCTTGTGAAATCTATGACTGGCTTTGTTAGTGCATCAAGATCCACAATCTCCTTTCTCTGCTAGTCGTAAGGATGAATGACCTTTTCCTTATTTGGTTTAAAACCTCTCTGGAGCACATTCAAATCCTCTTACATCTGGTTAGGAATGTGCACAATATTACATGTCCTGATCAGGTCTAAAGGTAATCGGGAGCCTATCCTCATCCTGACCTCATTTTCATCAACCACATTTGCCAAAAAGTCCTCAAGGTGAGCTTTGTGCTGATGCCTCATCCCTACCACTACTCTAATCTTAGTATATGAGTCAAAATCCAGCCTTCCTATATATAGTGGTATACAAAATAATTTCAGCTCATTAGATGATCTCTCAGCTACTGGTAGAAAATGACACACTTTAACTGCATCACTTCCAATGGAAAGTGGGAATTCCAGTTTGAGCTTCTTCTTCTTCTTCTGGACTTTTTCATAGGTTGAAAACTATTGGGTGACTTCCAACAAGATTATTTTATCGCTAGGGTACTGTGGAAGCTTGAATGACCACTGAGAAAATCCCTATAATCTAGTATAGAAGAAGGTGGGAAACTGAATGAATCATTCTCCAGATTCCTCCACCAGCTTTATTGTCTCAGAAGAAAATCTCACATGTAATCCCCTTCTACAAAGTCCTCATGATGCACATTACAAATGTATCATTAGCTCAGGTGTAGTCATCTATGGCCTATAGATTCAGTTGTGGGTAACAGTCATGGACCCTTAACCCTAGATTTCCACTCCCGAGGACTCCCTTGTACCTCAGTCCTTCATACCTCATGTTTCATGCCATCATATATATCACATATGAGCTCATGAAGAACTTCTTCATATGCTCCAAATTGCTCAGCTTCTCATCGAGGTTGTCACTAATAAACCAAGCCAAATCGATATGATTAAACTCCTCTACTACCTGTTGAACAAAGTACCACATCCATCTCTTGAACAGGTAAGAGTGGAGTAAGCTAAATATCCTATTGAGCATCATTATTAGATTAATGTATTCACAATGAAAATCCATCCACACAAGCTCCTTGGGCAACTTGGAGTAATGGCATTTATTCCTCCTCATCCATTTGATGTTGATGATCTCCTCGTGCAATGTTGAACTCCTGCTATATAGACTCTATGTGCCTATTCCTTCATCTTCAAGACAAACCTCTGAGATGAAGGGATCCCAAATGCTTCAGTAATGGCTAGTGGAGAGAGATCTACAATGATATTCCTGTCTGAGTCCTTGATCATTCTATCACTGGACTGATAATGTTTTGCACATTCCACTATCAACTGAACATGCTGAAACATGGGAGGGAATCCAGTTGAAGCTAAAATTTCATTATTCACAATCCAAGTAGCCAGGTGTGTCGAGTGATGATCTTTGTAGCCAAATATTCTCCTCTAGAACTCAATCAAATCAAGGCATCCAAGATTCATGTCCTTCACTTCAATCCACTTCGAGACAATTTTGGACTCTAGGTAGAATTCTCTATGTTTATTCTTGATCAATTGCCTCCTATTGACGATTGTTCCTCTAGGCTCTGCCATCTACAAAATAGAAAATAAGCTTATAAGAGTACGAAAAAGCAAAAAAAAAAAAATTTTTCCCAAAATTCAAAAATTTGTCAGAATTTATCCATCCTTCTAAACATTGAATTCTCTCTCTCCTCATGGAAATTCATGCCCCTTATCGACTTAATGAAGAAAATCTAAAAATTTCACAAATTTCTTAACACTCCTCAAGAAATAATCATTTTCTTTACCAAAAAACTTCACACCTTCAAGAAGAACAATCTTTTCTCTCCTCTCAAGAATTCCCTCAAGTTTTCTCTTCTCAAATTGTGTGAGAATGAAATAAGAGAGGCCCTCTCTTATAGAGTTGTGAAACCTGAAAAGTTGTAGGCTAATTTGGGAAATTGCTTTACTTGTCTCCCAAGATTCCAATTTTGAAGAGATTCTCTACCACTTGTCTGAAAGTTTCTTCCTGCTTTTTAGAACTTGCCAATTTGAGTGCTTTTGTCTTCATGAAGAAGGTTTATCCATTTCTCAATTTCTCAATTTTTTAATTTATCAATTTTTTCAATTTTCTAAATTTTTTGATTTTTTGAAGTTAATTAATTAAATATTAATAAAATCAATATTAAATGAATTTATAATTTTAATATTTAAAATAAAAAAAAAGATTTTAAAGCAATTTCCAATTTTTGTGAATTTTCATTTTTTATTGCCTTTTTTATTATATCAATTTTTCAGTTTTAATTAAATATCAATAAAAATCAACATTTAATTAAAAATATATTTAAATCTAAATCAATTTAATTCATGCTTTATTTCCCAATTTTTTGTTTTTGGTTTTGTTTTAAAATTAATTAAATATTAATAAAAATTAATATAAAATCAATTTTAATTTTAAAACTTAGAATCAAAAACTTTTTTTAAAAAACTTGTGTTTTAAATTGGTTTATTTATTGAATTGCAAGAAATTGGATTTTCAATTTGATTCTCTGAAATTGGACTTTGAACTTCACAAATTTACCAGTTTTTTGACTTGATTGAATCCAAAAGTCTGTTAGCTAAATATTAAATATAAGATTTAATATTTAATTTTCTTCCAAAATTTGAGACAGATTTTTCTAATTTCGGCAATGTTCTATGGCTTGAAATGATTTGCATTTGGAAATGTGTTGAATGGGATTCAAGTGGGATGGGGGATTTAGTCTTTTGGACTAATTCCGCAACCAAGACAAATGTGCACCCCAAGAGAGCCACAATCAGGATTTTAGGTGGGTAGTGGATTTTGTTCTTTGCACACATTCCGTGACTGGCCTTGTTTTGTACCCGAGAAAACATTAGAGCGGGATTCTTGATGAGATGAGGATTTTATCCTCCTTGGCCATTCCGTGACCAAGCTGGACACGTGGTCCAATATGTGTTTGGGTGTAATCAAGGTGTTGTTAAGGACTCATTTATTTGACCATTCCTTTGTTTGCATTGAATTGTGCCTGAGCGCATGTAGGTGCCATCGAGGATTTTGCTTTGAAATTTCTATGAACTTGCTGCTTCTATGGTTTGAACATTCCTTGTCTTGTATGTTTGTTGCATGTTGGTATGTGCAAGGTCATGGTATGTCCAAAAGTGGCGATGTGAAAAAGAAGTCCTGATTGATAGACTCTTTGAAAAACAACTATAACTTTCAAACAATATAACATTTTCAAAATCTGAAATATACATCACATTCTATGTTTCACCTAATACAATAATAATAAACAGTTCTTTCAATTTGATGAAGTTTAGATTAAGTTAAGGTGGTTAGAAATGAGAGTTTCTATATTCAGGAAGATTTGTAGTAGGAAAATTATAATTAATTATTTACTTGGAAAAAAAATACAAAAAAATATACATCACATCTCGACATGAGTCTACTACTTTTATCTAGAATCTTATAAAAAAATATTGTGATTGGATTTTGTTTTTAATGTGGTTAGACATACACCTACTTGTTATCTTTCTAGTCTTGATTGATAGACTTATTGAAAAATAGCTATAAATTTCAAACTGTATAACATTTTTGAAATCAAAAATATGTGTCACATTCTATGCTTTTCCTACTACAAGAAAAATTTAAAAAATTTCAATTTGATAAAGTTTAGACTAAGTTAATGTGGTCAGACATGAGAGTTTTTGTATTCTGGAAAAGTTTTAGAAGAAAAATAATAATTAATTATTTACTTAGAAATAAATTACATAAAATATGTGTCATATCGGGACATGAGTCTACTACTTATATCTAAAATCTTGTAAAATAAAGTTATCATTTGATTGTGTTTAAGGTGGTCAGACATACACCTACTTATTTTTTTCCTAAAATTTTCGTACTGCTACATTGAAATTTGAAATTTTCAACATATAGAATAATTTTTTTTCAAAAAAGGCCTAATATCTTTGAAAGTAAATTCAATTTTCTATAGATTCTCTTCTTATATATTTTTGATATAATATTTATAACTTATTCAAATTTTTATGTCAACTTTCCTAAACCTAGTCTTTTGAATTTTCATTGCCACTTATGAGCCTAATTTGGTATACCATGATCCTACACATACCCATGCAATGAAGATGTGCTCTGGGCACATATGAATCCACACTGTGATTGCTTTTATTCATCAATCCATGCTTGGATGGGCATATGGCTAGTTCCATACTGAGATTCTTGAGATCACGTGGATTGTTAATTTAAATTATCGGCTTTGGTATGCAGGAGATTCAATCTCAGAATTCTATGAGATAGTACCGAGAGATAATGAGAACAAGGGAGCCAAGTCATTGAAAAGATAAGGGGTCCCCATCAGCAATGAGTCTAAAGAACTCCTCCAATTTCCCCTTCATGTTGTCAATTGTTATTTCCTCCTCGGTCAAACTTTGTAACCATAGTGATGCAATGGTATTGGATAGCTCCTACTGAATATTCCCAACTATACCCTTCAATTGAGCTGACTCATTAGTGAAATGTTCAAACATGTCCTTTTCCAAGAGAACTACACCATACCATTGAGAGAAATCATATGCTCCTTTTCTAATGACTTTGTCATCAACCAATATTTGCCTAGCGGTTCCCATCAGCTCCTGCAAGTCACAGATTTCCTCATCTTGATAAATATGCTCATCTTCCCAAGTCTCCTCTATGCAATATCCAAGAAATGATGGCCAACACCTTATCGTGAATCCGAACTAACTCCTTAGCATGGTTGTAGGGCTCATTCTTGATCCCTTTAATCTAAGTCTTTGCACCCTGCACAATCATCCTAATCTAGTCGATGGCCTCAATGGACTCAGTTGGAATAGTTGGTGGTGGAACGAAAGACGAATCCTCTTCTCAAATTGGGTGGGGTAAGCTATTAATGTATGCACATAAAGCCCCGATCTCTCTCTTCTTCCTTTGATAATTTTCTTCCAACTTCCTCATCTTATCCTTTACAGCTTGTGTCGAATCATCAAATTCCTCCAGGACCTGTGCTCCAGAGGATTGACCAAGATCAACCTCTGTTATGTGATACTCGGGAGAAATTTGATCTTTGGTCTTGTTGATTGCTGGAGTTTCTATCTGTAGAATTATAGATCCATATTCTCCTCTCATGAATTGGTGAACTTCTTGGCTTTTCCCTTTTCTCCTGATCAGTCAATTCAATCCAAAATCTCTTGTAACTCAACTGTAGGGTCTAACTCCTTTTCCTGGCTTCTCTGAATCCTCTAAATGAGCCACTGTAGAACATTTGTATTTAGGTCCCTCTACCCTACTAATTTTTTTTGTCCTTTCTCTTCTCTGGTATCAATCTCCTCGGCTCGAGGACTTTCTGCCATTGCTTCAAGAGAAAGTGCCTCTATCATGGGAAAATCCTCTTCTGTCGCTAGGGCCTCTACTTCTACCTCAAGGATTTCTTCCTCAATTATCTTTATAAAGAAGACATCGATACTCTCCTCTATTGCCACACCTTGTTCACTACTTTTCCCTTACATGAACCTCTCATTGGAATTAATTCTCAATCTATCATGTATCAGCCTAGTCATGCCTTGTTCTCCTCGTTGCACTCTTCTTTCACTTGCTTCTCCTTCTTGTCGGGTGAATGCTCCAATTTCCTACACACTGGGAGTCCAGCTAGGTGAAGATGGTGCATCCTCAAACCTTAATCTCTTATGTTGTGGTTTTTCAACATGAAGATCTAATATCCTCTTTGTATACACTTCTTGAGCTACACACTTCTCCTTTTTGTGCTCATAACTCCCCGATGGAAAATCTCTTTCTTCTACTCTTCCTCTAGATGGCTTCCTTGGTCTCTCATCTCGTAGTTGTGGATGACCTAACAACTTGTAAGTCCAATCTTCTTTTGGCACAATCATCCTGTCAAGTTGTCTTTCTACCCACCACCTTATGAAGTCTACGACTGGTTTTGTCAGTGCATCAAGATCCACAATCTACTTTCTCTTCTAGTCATAAGGATGAATGACCTTTTCCTTATCTAGGTTAGAACCTCTCTGGAGCACATTCGGATCCTCTTCCATTTGATCAAGAACATGGACAATCTTACATGCCCTGATCAGGTCTAATTGTAATCGCGTGAACATCCTCTTCCTGACCTCATTTTCATCAACCACATTTGCCCAAAAGTCCTCAAAGTGAGCTTTGTGTTGATGCCTCATCCCTACCACTACTCTAATCTTATTATATGGGTCAAAATATGGCCTTCCTAGATAGAGTGGTAGACAGAAGAATTTCAGCTCATTAGATGACCTATCAGTTGCTGGTAGACAAGGACACACTTCATCAGCATCACTTCCAATGGAAAGTGGGAATTCTAGTGCCAAGTTCTTCTTCTTCTTCAGGAATTTGTAATAGGCTTTCAACTGTCTGGTGAATTCCAACAGGGTAATTTTATTAGTAGGGTACCATGGAAGCTTGAACAGCTGCTCATAAAATCCCTACAATCTAGTATAGGAGAAGGTGGAAAACTAAATGAACCATGCTCCGAATTCCTCCACCAGCTTCATTGCCTTAGAAGACAATCTGATATATGCAATCCCACCGTGTAGACTCCGTGTGCCTGTTCCTTTGTCTTCGAGACCAACTTCTGAGATGAAGGGATCCCAAATGCTTTAGTAATGGCTAGTGGAGAGAGATCTGCAATGATATTCTATCTGAGTCCTTGATCATTCTATCACTAGACTGATAATGTTTTGCACATTCCACGATCAACTCAACATGCTGAAATGTAGGAGGGAATTCAGCTGCACCTACAATTTTGATGTTCACAATCTGGGCAGCCAGGTGTGTCAGGTGATGATCTTTGTAGCCAAACATCCTCCTCTAGAACTGGCTCAAATTGAGGAATCCAAGATTTGTGTCCTTCACTTCAATCCAGTTTGAGACAATTTTGGACTCTAGGTATAATTCTCTATGTTCATTCTTGATCAATTGCCTCCTATCGACGCTTGTTCCTCTAGGCTCCGCCATCTACAAAATAGAAAATAAACTTATAAGAGCACGAAAAAGAAAAAAGAAAAATATTTTTTTCCAAAATTCAAAAATTTGTCAGAATTTCTCCATCCTTCTCAACATTGAATTCTCTCTCTCATCATGGAAATTCGTGCCTCTTATCGACTTACTGAAGAAAATCTAAAAATTTCACAAATTTCTTCACACTCTTCAAGAAATAATCCTTTTCTTTACCCAAAAACTTCATGCCTTCTAGAAGAACAATCTCCTCTCTCCTCTCAAGAATTCCCTCAAGTTTTCTCTTCTCGAATTGTGTGAGAGTGAAATAAGAGAGGCCCTCTCTTATAGAGTTGTAAAACTTAAAAAGTTGCTTTAAAGACTACAGGCTAATTTGGGAAGCCGCTTTACTTGTCTCCCAAGATTCCAATTTTGAAGAGATTCTTTGCCACTTGTCTGAGATTTTCTTTCTGTTTTTAAGAACTTGCCAATTTGAGCGCTTTTGTCTTCATGAAGAAGTTTTATCCATTTCTCAATTTTCCAAATTTTGATTTTATAAATTTTTTGAAGTTAATTAATTAAATATTAATTAAATTAATATTTAATCAATTTCAAATTTTAAAATTTAAAATCAAAAAATCTTTTAAAGCAATTTCCAATTTTTGTGAATTTTCATTTTTTATTGCCTTTTTTATTATATCAATTTTTGAGTTTTAATTAAATATCAATAAAAATCAATATTTAATTAAAATATATTTAAATCCAAATTAGTTTAATTCACGCTTTATTTCCCAATTTTTTTTATTTTTTATTTTTTGAAAATTAATTAAATTTAATAAAAATTAATATTTAATCAATTTTAAATTAAAACTTAAAATCAAAAAGTTTTAAAAAAACTCATGTTTCAAATTTGTTTATTTCTTGAATTCCAAGAAATTGGAGTTTCAATTTGTTTCTCCGAAAATGGCCTTTGAACTTCACAAATTTACCGGTTTTTCAACTTGATTAAATCCAAAAGTCTGTTAATTAAATATTAAATTTAATATTTAATATTTAATTTTCTTCCAAAATTTGAGACATATTTTTCTAATTTTGGCAATGTTATGGCTTGAAATGATTTCCGTTTGGAAATGTGTTGAGTGGGATTCTTGATGAGCTGAGGATTTTGTCCTTAGAAAGGATTCTGTGAGCATATGCTCCTCGTGCCTCCCCTTTCATTGGATCAAGATTCAAGTGGGATGGGGGATTTAGTCTTTTAGACTAATTTTGCGACCAAGACAAATGTGCACCCCAAGAGACCCGTGGTTGAGATTTTAGGTGGGTAGTAGATTTTGTTCTTTGCATGCATTCTGTGACTGGCCTTATTTTGTGCCCAAGAAAACATTAGAGTGGGATTCTTGATGAGTTGAGGATTTTGTCCTCCTTGGCCATTCCGTGACCAAGCTGGACATGCGCTCCAATATGTGTTTGGGTGTAAACAAGGTGTTGTTGCGGACTCATTTGTTTGACCATTCCTTCGTTTGCATTGAATTGTCCCTGAGCGTATTTAGGTGCCATCAAGGATTTTGCTTTGAAATTTCCACCAACTTGCTACTTTTGTAGTTTGAACATTCCTTGTCTCATATTTATGTTTCATGCAACGAAGACATGCTCTGGGCACATACGAATCCACACTATGATTTCTTTCCTTCATCGATCCATGCTTGGATGGGCATATGGCTAGTTCCATAACGAGATTCTTGAGATCACATGGATCGTTAATTTAAATCATCATCTTTGGTATGTAGGGGATTCAATCTCAGAATTCTATGAGACAGTACCAAGAGCTAATAAGAACAAGGGAGCCAAGTCATTAAAAAGATAAGGGGCCCCATTAGTAATGGGAGGTGTTGTGATTCGGTCACAACAGGTCTTCTGTCCAATATCACGATGTGGATGCTATTGCCGCTAAAACAATAATATTGTATAATACAAATATGATTATTTCAAAACTAATTATAGTTGAAAGCATGATGTATTTTTGGAGTTTTGTAATAGTCTAGAATTAAATAAAATGAAGATATTCCACTCTACTCTTGAATTTTGTTCAGTTTAGGGTTTTAAAATACACAATGACGCAAAATATGTGATAGTGTTTTAAAATGTATTGTCACACAAAATAAGTGACATCCCTTTAAAGAAGACAATAACACAAATCAATTATCCCCATGATTGAACATGGTGATTCCTTGGAGTTTTTTGGTAGTCCAAAAATCAAATAGAATGGAGATATTCCACCCGACTTTTGACATTCTTCTCTACATCAATCTTAGAAATGTTATTCTAGGGAGCTAGGTTAAGATTCATAAGTATCCACTACATTGAAATCACAATTGTTTCTTTGTGCATGTTTTTTCATCCTTGGTACCCATGGAATACACCCTGTTAGACTTTTCCTTCGCTAAGACTCATCCTTTATTTTTAGAAAATTGTGTTCTTTGCAAGTTTTACCATTATCTTTGCACCCTATTGCATCACAACAAACTTCACAAGGTCTTGGTTGGATTGGCTTGTGCTTTTATTTTCCTCCTCCTAAAGAATGGGTGCATCAACAACATTGTCATTGTCATTAATGAAGCACAAGCTTTTGTACTGGTTTCCTTCATGATATGAGAGATGAAGTGTGGGAGTATTTGTGTTATCAATATTGTAGATATGGGATACTTGGCCCTTCAAGTAGTGCACAATAATGCTGATGCAAGTTACGATGGAGGCTACATAAATCTCACAATGGTCTACCCATGTTCATTGTTGGCATTATGATGGATTTTTGGGTTGAGATGTAGAGTATTGATGTGTATGAGTTTTTCATTGATGGAAACTCTACAACCGATGAATAGGTTGTAGATATCGATCAACTGGATGAATAGGTAAGGAACATAAGCTAAGTATTCTAACTGGTGAACAGGAAGATAATTACACAGTTTTTTTAATATTTAAGATTTGATATCTTAAATATACTTTTAATATAGTTTTAATATTTAAGATTCAATATCTTAAATATAATTTTAATATAGTTTTAATATTATTTTTTATATATAGGATTTTACATAGTTTTAATATAGTTAAATTTAAATTTCAGATTTTTTAATATTATTTTTTATATAGGATTTTAGATAGTTTTAACATAGTTGTTTAAAATTAGATTTACATAATTATAATAATATATTTATATTATGGATGACAATGTCACCATAATTTTAATGTTTTAGGGATTTCATTTTATATTTTAATTTATTAATTGTAATGGTTTTTTATTTAACTAGATTGATTTTGTTAGTATTTAAATACTTAGTTTTAAATATTAGTTTTCCTTTTCATATGGATGACAATACCGCCATATTTTTATACATGTTTTTAATATGAATGTTTACGGTCTCCTAATGTTTAAAATTATATTTAGAAATTAATTTAATGAAATTGATTTTGTTAATTGTATCAATAAAATTAATATTATTGATATAATTAGATGTTGTTTACAATTAGATTTACATAATTATACTAATATTTATATTATGGAAGGCAATGCCACCATAATTTTAATGTCTTAGGTATTTTATTTTACATTTCAATTTATTAATTGTAATGGTTTTTATTTATTTAATTAGATTTATTTTGTTAGTATTTTAATAGTTAGTTTTAAATATTAGTTTTCCTTTTAATATGGATGGCATTGCCGCCATATTTTTAGATAATTATATTTAATTAGATTCATTTTGTTTCTATTTTAATACTTAATTTTAAATATTACATTTACTTTTACTATGAATGGCAATGCCGCTATATTTTGATACATGTTTTTTATATGAATGTTTAAGGTCTCCTAATGTTTAAAATTAGATTTAGAAATTGATTTAATGAAATTGATTTTGTTTTAATTGTATTAATTAAATTAATATTATTGATATAATTAGATGTTGT
This sequence comes from Chamaecyparis obtusa, assembly GCA_027943335.1. NCBI lineage: Eukaryota > Viridiplantae > Streptophyta > Pinopsida > Cupressales > Cupressaceae > Chamaecyparis > Chamaecyparis obtusa. The sequence continues at coordinate 184,902 of BSBK01006478.1, read as the reverse complement.
TTAAAATTAGATTTACATATTTTCATTTAAAAATTAGATTTGGAAATTGATTTAATAAAATTGAATTTGTTAATTATAATTATATTATGGTTGTATTATATCTTTTAAACTATAATTTTTTTTTGTACTCATAAATCAGGCATACACATGGACTTTAATATGGGAATGAAGGTAGAAGTCAGTTGTGATGAGGAGGGCTTTGAAGGGGCATGGTTTGAAGGAACTATTATAGGCATTGTAAGCAATTATGATATGCCAAAATTTTATGTGAGATATGATCACTTCATAATCGACGAATGGGCTCAAGAGCTCCTCGTCGAGGAAGTATTTATAGACTATATGAGACCTATCCAACATGTCATTAGTTTGCCTTGATATGTACCTCTTGGGTTTGTAGTTGAATTTCTAGACAATGATTGTTGGTGGTCGGGTGTGACTCTTGACAGATTTATTTCACCACTTAGTCTTGAAGATTTCTTTGAAATGTATTTTCCCGAATCTCATAATCTAAAACCATATTCATGCACCCACTTATGACCAGAGCAAGAATGGGTTAGAGGAAGATGGAGACCAACACAGTGGAATTGAAGAGTTCACAATTAATTTTTGGTTTGTGGTCCACCACCTTTGAAAATGGGATCACATATTTTTGGGTTTCATTATTTACTATTCTAAATAAGAGATCATGTATTCTCATGTTTTCACAAAATGGCCCTTTAGACCATTTCAATTGTCATTATATATCCATTATTATTATAAAATATTCATTTTGTTATTGTTATAATATCTTGGCTCTCATTTTCTCCATGTGTATGTAATTCTTATTATTTCTTCACTCAAAGTTTTTTTATTGTCTAATTTATTTTCCTAATTCATATTCTATGTGTATAAATATTTATTTAAACATGATACAAAAATTACAAAAACTAAATTGCTATGTATTATAAATTGACATGTTCTCTTTCAATTCTATATATAAAAACATATTAATTTACAAGTAACATTCATTCTTTCTAAATATTACAATGTTGTTACATATATATAATATAGAGTTTGATTAGGTTACTAAGTTTAAGTTCTTTCATAGTAGATATGGTGAGACCAAGGTTGAACTTTTAATCAGAGGAGGCAAGAAGTGAATATCAAAGACAATATAGAAGAGAGTCTCTTAGATGTTAGCAAGAACAATTGATAGAAATTCAAAGAGAACAACATAGAATAAGACGTAATGAAGTTGATAGACAAAGAATTGTTAGAAGAAGAGCAGAAGTAATAGTGGAACAATTAGAAAATGAAAATCGAGATGAAACACATGTTCAAAGAAACACCCATCAACAGACTTCTGATCAAAGCCTTCAAAATGAAGGACATCAAGGGATTCAAGATGATCCTGAGCCAAGTCACAGATATAACAATCCACCTTATGTAAACATTCAGTTGGATGTTGAAAATGAAGACTCCGCATCCATAGAATGTGTTCCATAAACACCACATCATGAAAATCAAATAGAAATGAATGTTGATGTGGAAGGTACTATGGGAAACATGTCAAACCCAAATGGTATGGTTGAAATTGAATTTAGAAGATTCCAAATATAGTTTACACATTAGATAGATAGTTTGAAGACTATTAATATGTGTCATGTTTGTCAAGAATTGTATCTTGCAATGAAAGTATATCGCACATGTGAAGGTCCTATATGAAACACGTGTAGACAAGAATGAGGAACTCATAGGTTTTCATCTTCAAACAATATGGACCGTGGCTCTCAACCAAAAGAGCTTACAAATTTGACTCAGGTTGAAGAGATGTTGATTGCACATGTCATCCCTATACTGCAAGTTACACATGTAACTGTTGCTCAATACAAGTATAAAGGACACAATATAAGTTTTCCACAACATGTAGAACAAGTATCCAAAGTTTTTCCACATATAATTGAGCATTTTCCAATTATTATTGTTCACAGAAGGGATCAATGTGGTACACATTATAACTTTACTGTAAACATGGATCATGTGTATAGAGCCTTGAAATACAAAGTAGAGCATGATAAGTTTATGCAGATGTTAGAATCAATGAAGTTTCTCTCCATGACTTTCCGAGAAATTCTAACCAAAATATTTTTAACAGATTGAGGACAGTCCACATGGAATTTGATTTTGATGCAAACAAAGTCATATTTGTGGGTCCAGTCATGGAGATAGATGAAGGTAATATAATTTAACACACAACATCTATGGCTTCAAGACCTCCTTATGCTTAAAGAGAAAAGAAACTAATCCAAGCATGGGTTAACAATCCTGAGACAGTTCCATTTTCATTAATTGAATGACCGGCTCGGCTATAGGTGCATCACCCATCAATGAATATGTCACATTGGGATTTTTAGACATGGCATTTCCAACATTCTTTCCTAATGGAAGATGTGACTGGTTAGATCCTAGAATTAGGTGAATTCATTTGCATGAATTTGTGAAGCATTTTTTGTGGTATAGGGATCATCGATTTGGTAAATATCAAAGGTTTAGGTATTTCATGATGAACATGATAATGAAACATTGTGGACAAAATTCATCTTCTTATATTTATAAAAAGGAGTATTCAAGACATGCCAATAACCATCAATGAGCTATGTGAACATATATATGGAAAGTATGCCACATAATAATTTGGCAAATAGGTTGATAAGATTTGGAACAACTCTAAGAGGCACAAGATTGTATTGGTCTAAATGTAAAGAAGAATTAATAGACATGCTTCACCAAATAGGAACTCCTAAAATTTTCTTCACCTTAAGTTCAACGGATATGTAGTAGCCTAATTTTCATGTGTATATGTTAGGAAAACCACCAACTAATCCACGAGAGGCTAAAAAATGGAGAAGATAGAATGTCATTGACTATCCTCATATAGTTGCACATTACATGCATTTAAGACATACAATATTGTTTAGGAAAGAAATACTTGAAAAAGTTATAAAAGTCAAAGATTTTTGGTATAGATATGAGTGGAAATATAACATTTCACCTCATTTGCATGGCTTCTTATGGCTCGAAGGAGCACTGAACATGGACACTACTAACTTATCAAATGAGGAGGAACGAAAAGTGCTAAGACATATTTTCATTCCATTATTCATGCATGGAATCCTAGGCATGATCCTCATCAAAGAAATATACATGTATGTTTTAAGTAATTTGATTATATATATCTATATAGTTCATGATGTTTACAATATATGTTCATATATATTTCCATATAACTATTATAAATTTTTAATATGATATATTACCCAAAACCATTTGTAGGTTTTCCAACATTTTGGTTAACATCCATGTCTCAAAAATAGTGCACAACTAGTTGAGATGGATATTGACCATGACTATGAAGAGATAGTCAACTGTGTGGAACAACACACGGTTTGTAAGGAGGGTGCATGTCTACATAGAAAAAGGGGAAGAATGCTTTGTAGGTAATTATTTCATCGATTATGATGCAGGAGCATCCTGGGTGTAAGAGAAATCTTGCATCACCCAAAAATATTTTTGTTTTTGTATTCAATAAGGGCTATCTTGTGCAGAGTTGCCATTTATGGAAACTTGCTATTTTTAGTAAGTTGGTCTTACGATCTTGGAATGTTCTAATTTTACATGTGGAGGTTCATCTCAATCATATCAGCCTACGAGCAAAGTTTCATGGCTAGATCAGGTCTAGTTTTGAAGATATTGAAGATTTTCGGTATTGGCAGTAGGGTACAAAAACTTCAAACTCAGTTTTGAAGGCTTTAGAGGCCCTGGATGAGGTCAAAAATTTGGGTGACAGGCACTTTGCGCAGGTCAAGCCTGCAGAGCGCTTCGTGGCATTTCCAAAATGGGGTTACAATAGCCAATCGGGTCAACGGGTGATGACTTATGGTATTCGGAAGTTGGGTCACCTGAAATGGCAGAAAATAATTTTTCTTCAAAATTTTTGTTTGGGTTTCAAAACTCATTTTGAGTTGACTTTGATGTAATAAATTGTAAAATAAAATAATTCTAAGTTTGGTCGGCCCTAAGGGCTAAATTTCTAGAACCTTCTCGGGCGGTGGAAATTGGTTATATAAAGAAGGCCCGTAGTGTTGTCTAGGGCAATTCTGGGTAGTAGGTCTGGGTATTGATTTGAGGCTTTGTCCTATAGAATATTGTAAGGGAATGCCCATGTGGCTTTGCATATTGTAATTCTGAAAGTTTGTAATTCCACATTTGTGGAGATAATAAGAAGCCAATTTTCTGTTCTTGCATATTATTGTTGTTGTTTGTCTATTTATGTTATGTGTTTTTGGTATTAAGGGGAGCACCCTTCATCAGATTAATAAGGTTTACATTAATATTATATATTAACTATTCACAAAACTTAATCAAAATATATGCTCATTTATCTTTCTCTTAGGTATAATGCTCCTTGGTTATTAGATTTAGAGAGATCCAAGCTATATGAGGATAGAGAATCGGGTGAAACAAAATTTTAGCTAGCTAGAAATGATGATAGAGTCAATTCACATAATCAGTACATACTACAACTATGGAGGGAAAATATAGATTGACAACCTATTCTTTCAAAACATGCAGTTATTAAATATATTGCAAAGTATGCAGTAAAAGCCAAGAGAACTTCATAAACCTATTCTGAAATTTTGATGTGTTTGTCAGACCTGGAAAATCCTGATGATTTAGTTGCACGAGCATACAAAAATATTCTCATAGAAACAGTTATAGAGAGGGAAATTAGAGCCCAGGAAACATGCCATATGTTGTTAGAGCTTCCATTGGTCAAGAGTAGTAGAAGGTTTGTTAATCTAAATGTCTGGCGTGAATTTTTGAAACCTGTGGCAATAAATAATGAGGAAAATGATGAAGAACATGCCAAATATTTGTAGATGTGTATAAAACAAGGCCAATCTATATGGAAGGTATCACCTTGATTGATACAACAAGATCTTGGATATACATTCCTAGAAAAAGAGGAGACAACAAATGGGGGCCAAGGCAAACAACAACTATTGTCAGAGTTTTCCCTAGGTTTCTATCCATTCTTCTATGTGACTCAAGTAAATGGGTGGAGTTTTGTTTATCCAAGTTGTTACTATACAAACCATTTCCTAACATTGAAAGAGACATTGGTCATGATAATGATACTATAGTAGAAAACTAGGAATCACTTAATTATAATCCTTGGCATGTTCAAATAGTAGCGCCTATAGAAAATGATGAACCTAGTAGTGATTCTGAAGTGGAAGATAATGGAGCTATTCAAGAAAATACCATAGAGCATGAATGGGAAATCATCTCTAGACTACATCATAGTCAACATATGCAGGATTTTGAGATAGACGGGTATGTGCAGGATCATGGTATGCCAAAAAGTGGCAATGTGAAAAAGAAGTCCTGATTGACAAACTCTTTGAAAAACAACTATAACTTTCAAACAATATAAAATTTTTGAAATATGAAATATACATCACATTATATGCTTCACCTAATACAATAATAATAAAAAATTGCTTTAATTTGATGAAGTTTAGACTAAGTTAAGGTTGTCAGGCACAAGAGTTTTTATATTCAGGAAAATTTGTAGCAGAAAAATCATAATTAATTATTTACTTGGAAAAAAATACAAAAAAATATACATCACATCTGAACATGAGTCTACTACTTTTATCCAGAATCTTATAAAAAAATATTATCATTTGATTTTGTTTAATGTGGTCAGACATACACCTTCTTGTTATCTTTCTAGTCCTGACTGATAGACTTATTGAAAGATAGCTATAACTTTCAAATTGTATAACATTTTTTAAATCCAAAACATGTTTCATATTCTATGCTTTTCCTACTACAAGAAAACTAAAAAAAAAATTCAATTTGATAAAGTTTAGACTAATTTAACGTGGTCAGACATGAGAGTTTTTGTATTCTAGAAAAGTTGTAGAATAAAAATCATAGCTAATTATTTACTTGGAAAAAAATTACAAAAAAATATGTGTCACATCCGGACACGACTCTACTACTTATATCTATAATCTTGTTAAAAACATTATCATTTGATTGTGTTTAAGGTGGTTAGACATACACCTACTTCTTATTTTTTTCTTGAAATTTCTGTACTACTACAATGAAATTTGAAATTTTCAACATATAGAATAATTGTTTTTCAAAAAAGGCCTAGTATCTTAGAAACTAAATTCAATTTTCTATATATTCTATTCTTAAATATTTTTTATATGATATTTATAACTTGTTCAAAATTTTATGTCGACTTGTGTAGACCTGATTTTCTGAATTTTCATTGCCAGTTAAGGGCCTAGTTTGGCATACCATGATCCTGCACATACTCAGACATGTTAGGAAGAAGAGATATTGATAGAAATACAAACTGGTGTAGTGAATATCAAAGTGAAGAGCATACTATTGTAGCAATCAACTTCATAGGAGAAATGAAGAAATGTGGATGTCTCATGTATGATGACATCCCATAATGCGTCAACTTTACAACTCTTAGTGATAATCAACAATAGGTAATCAATATTATTATGACATACTACCATGGCAATCAGGTTGGGATGCCTTTTATTATGATAATTCAAGGAACAATGGGAACATGAAAGTCTTATCTAATTGGTGCCATCAGTCAAATTCTTTAGATTGAATCTTTGCCAAGTCCTTCCCCACTTCTATTACTTGCACCAACTGGAGTTGCAGCTTTCAATATAGGAGCTTCTACAATTCATTCAAAGTTGAGAATACCAATTAGAGATTTTTCTTAGCTAGAAGGGACACGAATTACAAAAATGAAAGAGAAAATGACCCATATTAGGTATATTTTGATTGATGAAATGAGCTTTATAAGCAAAAGTTACTGGAAAATATACATTGTCGACTCAGACAAGCCTTCCCACAAAGTGATGACATAAGCTTTGCAGGGATACTTTCATTTTTTCTAATGACACTATTTATGTCCTATAATATTTATTAATATAAATTATATATAAATACAATCATGTAATATTCATAGATAGTCTTCAAATCATTTCTATGACTTTCTTTCGGGTATATCTATTATTTTGGTTGGTAATCTTGGTCAGTTACCTCCAGTTAATGATAAACTATCATATGCTAGCAATAGGCGGACAAAGTTACTTTGGAAATAATTCAAAATAGTGGTTAGATTAAATAAAATATTTAGGCAAGATGGAGAAAACATCCACAAAAAAATATTTCATCATATTCTCACAAATGTGAGAGATGCAAGTCCAAACCTAGATGATTGGAACTTGCTTATGATGAGAACCCCTGTGAGGTTAGATGTTGCAACTAATGATTAGTTTGACAAGACGCTGCATTTGTTCTCTATAAATGCCAATGTTCGTAACCATAACTTGAGGATGTTCTTTTTGAGGCAACCTGTTGCATGTAGCTTTGCATCTAAGTCAAGGAATGGTAATCCAATTGAAGATTGATCGAATGAAGAACTTGATCTAGAGTTATTGTTCAGTAAGGATTCAAGGGTCATATTAACTACAAATCTATGGATTGCAGCCAGTCTTGTGAATGGAGCCTTGGGATATGTCCAGAATATTGTGTACAAACTAGGAACTGCCCCACCTGAACCACTTGCTTATGTCAAGGTTGAATTTGATAATTATTTTGGAATACCACATGATGATCGGGATCAACATTTATAGTTGTATCTTGTATGAAGTCTCTAGAAGGCTTCAGAATAATGCCACCATTCACATATGACCGCTATGAAAAAATGAGAAGTGGGAAACAACTTTCGAATATAAAAGAAGAAGAAATTAGACTCAAGTGTCTTGAAAATCAATGTACTTTAATGATGTAATGCTATTAAATGTTGCATTATTAATTAATCTCCTACTTTGTGTCACAATTGTTCTAAATTATTCTTATGCGATAAATTAGTATATTATATTTGGAAATTGTGTTCACTTTTGCCTCAATTTGTATCAATAATATAAATTATATCATGTTTCCAAACCCGAATTTTCATTAATTTAAATTAAAAAAGTTCAACAAAATAATATATTTTATTGCACTATATACGTAACATGTAAAGTTCCAAATGGAAATGCAACATGGTTATTCTGATTAATTCTATATACTAATGTTTGTTTAAAACTTTGCAGGATACCATTCCACCTATGGTTGTCTCTAACAAAGAGTCAAACATCATGGTTACAAGCCCCTCTACTTCGGTGGCCTCAAATGATGTCTTTGAGATTGAATTTGACAAGCGTATGAAAATAATTGTAGACTCATGCACAACTATAATCAAAGCTATGGAGAACACTGCGTTATCAGTTGATTATGTTCAAGAACTGGAAATAATGCAGATGGAAGATATTGCAAAATTTCTGCATGAGACATCTATAAAAGTGGGTTCATTTCCATCAATGATGAAAGAAGTCTACCACGATCATTGTACAAATAAGGGTTGCAATACCAACTTTATCGTTAAAGAATAAGTGATGTATGTTAGCACTCTAAAAAAATTTCATGTCCCTAGCATGTTTCCTTTGGTCCCTGCGATTATTTTTATGTCCTTGGCTTTCAAACCCTTGCAAAAAATTCATAAATCTAGCCGTTGGCAAGAAAAGCCCTAGTCTTGTTCTAATTCTTCGTTACTTTTTCAGGCCACTTAAGTCTTGTTAAATGTATGTGCACATTTATTTTCTCCGCTTGTCACTTATTCGTTTAATCCTTGGGCGGTTAGTCTTTCTGTTCGGCAATTTAGCAAATGCATGTTTGTCACTGGTTCACTTGGTTTCCCGGTGGTTAGTCTTTTTGTTCGGTGATTGGGTGAACATTGTGTTCGCGTATTCTCCTATTCCTACCAGCTTATCTCTTAACAGTTAGTGACTTGGCATGGAGGTTTCTTTTCTTTAGTCGCATGTTCACGTGGTCTCCAAGCCCAGACTCTCTGACACCATCTCGATCTAATGTAGGTCATATGTTCTCATGGGATGTGTCAGAGCTATGCGCTTTTGCGACGACCATTGATTTTCCTTTATCACATGGTGCTTCAAACTGTGGGTCTATTGACATGTATGCATAGTTGGTGATATTTGATTGGTCCATGTATTAACACATTGGCAGTTGTCAGTGGGACCTAGTTTTCGGTGCGCCAGAGGGTCCTGACATTGTCAGAGAATCAATGAACGGCATAAGTTCTTATAGGATTTGTTAGAGGTTTGAGATTTTGTGATGGCCATTGATTTCTTTTAGTGTCAGGGTGTTGTCAAGGCAGGGTAAGATTCTAGATCAATGACAGGCATGTAATCTGATGGAATCCTGTTAGGCCATGCGAAGATGAGATGACCGTCAATTTTCTGATGAACGGGGGTCTAAAGTTTGGTATTCTAGATAAAATGCTTAGCAGTTCTGGAAAATCTCAAAGGGGTTTGGTCATTCGTGTAATAAAATGGCAGTGTTCCAAATTAGCTGGCGACTTGGCGAACAATGTTCGCACAATCGCTAAAGGTTTTAGCAGAGGTAAAAGGTATTCCATGACCCGGTGAAAGTCTTCAGTCGCTAATTCACCAAAAATTGATTAAAAGGTAAAGGTTTGCCAGAAATGGTAGGACCATCTAATGATTCATTGCTAAGGTGTCATGTTCTTATTCACTAAGCTAGAAGATGATAAGGATCTTGTCAATGGGGCCTACAAAGAGGGTTTTTCAATCAACGGTCGGTGCATGATCTTAAGGAATATTCCTAACCCATGAGATCATGTGCCATCCGTTGATCTCGCATCTTACTTGGACGTGTCAGTGGGTCCTATGTCAGGGGTGACCAAGTGATTATAGCGAATGGTGTAGTGAAAAATGGTATAAAGCGGGCCCAATTGAGATAAAGTTTTGGTGGTCTGATAAATTTTCAAAGGCTTCACTCATTCGCAAAGAAAGACAGTAGTTCTCTAAATATTTTAGCGGTTCAGTGAACAAGCATTCCCGTAATCGCTATAATTTCTAGTGGTAGTATAAATTTTTCTACGAATGGCTGATATCCTTCAGTCGCCAGTTCACTAAGTGTGACTGGGGTTATATTAAAAAGTAAATCATAAAGCCTGCGAGATAAAGGGATCTAACGGTCGCAATATAAAGTTGATCTAATTTCAAATATTGACCACCGATTCACTGTAGGCACCATGAAAGTGACCGTTGAAATTCAAATTTGAATCTTTTGAGGGTTTCTCAGCGACAGAAAGGACTAAAATTGAATGCAGAAGCGACTGGAGCTGGTAAGAGATGATTTGTTTTCCGTTGCAGTGTGGTCCAGGGTGTGATGATCGATTGCAGAGATCTGTACCATGTAAGGAATGAACAAAGAGTAGCTCGAGGTGTGTTGCAGGTGGTTGAATAGACTAGTTTTCATGGTGGATTTATGATCTTCTGTGCACTATTCTGAGAATTATCATAATTGGAGATTAATTTTTGATCTGTTCTTCACCAGGTTGCTTGGTTTTCCCCAAAGTGTAGTAATTTCTAATCTTTTGAATTGTTTTGGTGGGTGGAAACCCTAACCCTTACCATGGTTATCCGTAGCTTGTTACATCCGAACTTGTTTAGGATTCCAAGATAACCAGGGGTATATATGGTTGTATTTTTTACTTTGTAAGGGTTCTAAAATCCTAGTTCCCAAGGGTTCCTTTTTGGTTCCATGAAGGGTCCTTTTCTTATAGATTTTCTCTACTTCTTTGCATATAGGGTGTTCTTTCTTCCTTTGTGGTTCAAGGAATATGATACATGCTGTAATTGATTTATCTTATGTATGAGGATTCAGTATATTCTTACTGTTACCAAACTATCTCCATTTGAATTCTGAACTCATTAATCATACATCAAGGGTGTTTGATTTTTCTATTTGCATTTCCCATGTGTTTGCAAGTGGATTTATCTTCGTAGAGATAACTGGTTTGGGATTAGTTTTCATGTATGTATGAGCTGAGGTGTCAAAGATATGTCATGCTTGTCTTCCAATGGATGTTGGTTAATGCATTATCTGTTTATAGGTCTCTTCTAAGGGGAGGGTTAAAATCCTTTGCACTAGTAGATTTGAGGTCAAATTTTGACCAAATTTATTGACCAAAGTGGAAATGGTCTTAAAATTTTCTCTTTTTTTCCTTTTATCCCCGTGTTGGTCAAAATTTCGACCAATACGGGGATAAAATGTGAAAAAAAAAGAAAGATGCATTTCATTTTAACTTTACCCCTTTCTTTTTCGGCGCGGGCGACAGTGGGTGGGAGCGGGCGAGAAGGTGGGGACAACTGTGTATGTGTATGAATTTTCTGACTCATAAGCTGCATTTGAAGATCTTGTATTGGCTTGTTGAAGAACTTAAGTTAAACATTGATGCATATGAGTTTCAAAATTCTCTGTTTTAATTCGGTATGATCTAAATTTGGGTATCCGATATTGTGACCGAGAAACCTAAAATAAGCTTGATGTTGTATGAATCGGTTCATTAAAGCTTGGGTATTTTACTAGTATCGATTTTGATTAAGAAAGGAGTTTAACAAATTACGATTTCTAAGATCTCTGTTCGTTTTAAGGAACTCAGTTGGGTTCGATGGGAATCTTGTTGAAACTGTTTATTATTTTATTCAAAATGATTCTGTTTAAATTGTGAATTAGTTTTATTGTTTGGAAACGGTGTGCTCAGTCCTTAATACATTATGGTTTTATATCTGTAACAGCCTCAGAATGTTTGAATTGTGTTGAAGATAAATGGATTGTTGTTATCGATTTATGAAAGGCACTACAGAAGTTCTAACTATTATTTGAAATTAGTTTTTATAAGTGAATGCTCTGTTTGCATATCATAATAGTGAAATTAAGGAACCTAGTTCGGATATGAAGCATTGAATGGTTTTGGATGATCAAAAAATTAATCTTGGGACTGGTGACATGCAATGTTCTGGTAACAGTTAAACTGAGACTTCCCTATTGATGAAAGTTGAATGTATTAAAGTTTAAACTATTTCAAGAAGTGGTTAAATTAGTATCAGTAGATCATCAAACATTTGGAATTGTTACACCGACTCGGTCTTTGCTTATTATTATAATAAACTGTTAAGGGAAGTTCCGAATGAAATAGTGAAACAATGGTTATAAGTTCGGGTTTGATAGATCTTTGTTTGATTGGTTCTCTAAGAAGCCCTGATGTGCATTTTGAAAGACTATAAGTATTTGCTCAATATTCAAAAAAGGAGTATAATGAGGAAATTGAGCTATTGCATTATGATCAACGGCAAATTGAAAATCTTTTGAATATCTAATTAATGCTTACAAAGAAGAACATTTGAACTTTGCAAATTTTCTGAATATTTTTAATATTGTTGTGTTGGGAAAAGTTTTGAAAGAAATGCAGAATTGAATCACTTGTCAAAATTCAAGTTAGGGCCATTTGAATGGCTAAACCCTGAAAACAAGGGTTTCTCAGACCAGCAGACAAGAAAATTGAATAACTCTGATATAAAATGACTCGAAGTTATCAAACCAATTCTAAAAGCATAAAATGGAGATGTTCCAACTTTCAGATAGGTTTTGATCATCCCTTCACATCCGTACACCGTACTGTCACCGTGATTTGCACAAAAAATTGCTCTGAAACAGGTAGTTTTATTGATTTGAAAGCAATTTGAATACAATGAGGATCTCTTCAATTTCCTCAGTCATTTGGAAGCCTAAATAGGCTCTCCCCACCGTTGGCTTAACCATTTTTATGGTTGTAGCCATTTAACCAATTCAAACTCAAAATTGCTTAGCAACTTTAAAAGTTGCATTACAACTTTAAAACAACTTCTTCCGGGTAAGACAAAAAATCTGTTTTGGAAGACTAAAAGACCTTATTTGATGTTTTAGACTTTCAAACACTCTTAAAACACCTAAAGACACCTAGATAATAAAATTTCATCCAAGGGACCAATCGATACCCAAGGTTTATTAGAGTGACTGTCCTCATTTGTTGAAGGAAAAAAGCATTAATGTGGTTCAATAGCAATGCATTCAAGTGGCAATTACACAAGGGACAGTCACTGTGAGATGTCCTCATTTGTGACAAGGACAGTCACACATGAGGACATCTCACAGTGATTCTCCCTTGTGTAATTGCCACTTGAATGTATTGCTATTGAACCACATTAATGCTTTTCTTCTTCAACAAATGAGGACAGTCACTCTAAAGACAACATGATAATGTACACTCACTATAAGGACAGTCACAAATGAGGACATCTCACAGTGACTATCCCTTGTGTAATTTCCACTTGAATGCATTGCTATTGAACCACATTAATGATTTTTTCCTTCAACAAATGAGGATAGTCACTGTAAAGACAACATGATAATGTACACTCACTGTAAGGACAGTCACAAATGAGGACATCTCACAGTGACTGTCCCTTGTGTAATTGTCACTTGAATGCATTGCTATTGAACCACATTAATGCTTTTTTCCTTCAACAAATGAGGACAGTCACTGTAAAGACAACATGATAATGTACACTCACTGTAAGGACAGTCACAAATGAGGACATCTCATAGTGATTGTCCCTTGTGTAATTGCCACTTGAATGTATTGCTATTCAGTCACATTAATGCTTTTCTTCTTCAACAAATGAGGATAGTCACTCTAAAGACAACATGATAATGTACACTCACTGTAACTGTACATTATCATGTTGTCATGATAATCTACACTCACTATAAGTGTACATTATCATGTTGTCTTTATAGTGACAGTCCTCATTGAAGTGGCAATTACACAAGGGATAGTCACTGTGAGAACTTCTCATTTTGTAAAATTACACAAGGGACAGTCACTGTGAGATGTCCTCATTTGTTACAAGGACAATCACACATGAGGACATCTCATAGTGATTCTCCCTTGTGTAATTGCCACTTGATCGAATGTATTGCTATTGAACCACATTAATGCTTTTCTTCTTCAACAAATGATGACAGTCACTCTAAAGACAACATGATAATGTACACTCACTATAAGGACAGTCACAAATGAGGACATCTCACAGTGACTATCCCTTGTGTAATTGCCACTTGAATGCATTGCTATTGAACCACATTAATGCTTTTTTCCTTCAACAAATGAGGATAGTCACTGTAAAGACAACATGATAATGTACACTCACTGTAAGGACAGTCACAAATGAGGACATCTCACAGTGATTGTCCCTTGTGTAATTGCCACTTGAATGTATTGCTATTCAGCCACATTAATGCTTTTCTTCTTCAACAAATGAGGATAGTCACTCTAAAGACAACATGATAATGTACACTCACTGTAACTGTACATTATCATGTTGTCATGATAATGTACACTCACTATAAGTGTACATTATCATGTTGTCTTTATAGTGACAGTCCTCATTGAAGTGGCAATTACACAAGGGATAGTCACTGTGAGAACTTCTCATTTTGTGAAATTACACAAGGGACAGTCACTGTGAGATGTCCTCATTTGTGACAAGGACAATCAAACATGAGGACATCTCATAGTGATTCTCCCTTGTGTAATTGCCACTTGATCGAATGTATTGCTATTGAACCACATTAATGCGTTTCTTCTTCAACAAATGATGACAGTCACTCTAAAGACAACATGATAATGTACACTCACTATAAGGACAGTCACAAATGAGGACATCTCACAGTGACTATCCCTTGTGTAATTGCCACTTGAATGCATTGCTATTGAACCACATTAATGCTTTTTTCCTTCAACAAATGAGGATAGTCACTATAAAGACAACATGATAATGTACACTCACTGTAAGGACAGTCACAAATGAGGACATCTCACAGTGACTGTCCCTTGTGTAATTTGCACTTGAATGCATTTCTATTGAACCACATTAATGCTTTTTTCCTTCAACAAATGAGGACAGTCACTGTAAAGACAACATGATAATGTACACTCACTGTAAGGACAATCACAAATGAGGACATCTCACAGTGACTGTCCCTTGTGTAATTGCCACTTGAATGTATTGCTATTCAGCCACATTAATGCTTTTCTTCTTCAACAAATGAGGATAGTCACTCTAAAGACAACATGATAATGTAGACTCACTGTAAGTGTACATTATCATGTTGTCTTTACAGTGACTGTCCTCATTCAAGTGGCAATTACACAAGGGACAGTCACTGTGTGAACTTCTCATTTTGTGAAATTACACAAGGTCACAAAAATTACAAAACAAAAATAATATTACAGTTCACAAAAATAATTTTGTGAACTTCTAATATTATGACACATGAGGACAGTCACTATGAAGACAACATGATAATGTACACTCACTATAAGATCGGTGTTGATGCAGAGTGGCAACAAAAGGTGATGGAATTCAATCAAATGCTTGTTTAAACCCACAAACTCCTATTAGGCTTCAAAGCCACTCAAAGACAAAATAGTCACAAAACCTTAGATCTGGATTCCAAACTTTCAAAGATGGTGTTAGATGTGTTAAGAAAGAGGATTCAATAGGTTTCAAGAAGTTTCAACACTTCAAACAATTCTTAGCAAGCAATTTTCTCAAAACTGTCAAATAGGCCTAATTGCCCCTTTTCTAGTCGTCCAGCAGTGTTATAACCCAAATAACTCAAAATTTATCCAAATGAACCTGAAAACAAATTATCATTCTAGATACCCTTTTGGGAGAACTATAACATACTAAAAAACCAGTATCAACTTCTTTGGAAAATGTGCCCCAAAACCTTGACTGTCACTATTTTTCAAGAGGAATTAGTGATGTTTTACAAAGCAAGTGTGCTAAAAACATATCCAAAAGCCACCAAATTCATAGGACATTCCTATTTTTTGTCCAATTAGATGATTCAACAACCCATTTCACTTTATGATTTCATTTGCTACCAAAACCCCAAATTTGCCCTTAAAACCCTCTATAACCTAGGGTATCACCAATCTAACACTTCCACTCACTTCTAGGTCATAAAATTCATGGTTCACCATGAGTTCAACATATTATTGAAGAATATTAAATAATATTTATACCTTGTTAAGCCAGATGTCTGGCTGCTACACATATGGCATGAATTTGGGTACCCAAACTTGTCCAAACAACCATCAACTTTGCATTTCTTTCACATTCTCCTACAAAACTTCACTTTTCTAGTTTATTCATGGTTAGATAGACTTGTTAGTGCTTCTAGGGTCCATCCTAAGGATCAGATGTACAAAGATAGGATGGTACCCCCCATTTACCATTGAAGAATCAAAGCAAACTTTCAGTTTCAGCGTTACAACAGCAAATAAACTTGCAATAAACACTCAAAATAATATGAAAGTGACTCAATAACCCTTAAATGTATCTTACCAACATAAATGAATGATTATCACATCCAATACACTTAAATCTTGCAAGAAAATCTCAGATTTTCATTAAATTATGCCCTGTCCATACAAATCCTGTACTTTGTCGTACATAACAATGCCTTCTCCCCTTTCATCAGGTTAACACAACTTATATAGGTGTACATACACCTGTCTAACTGATCAAGTTGGTTAGAAATGTTTTATTTAACAAACAAATACTAAATCCTAAGTTTCCCTCCAAAATGCCTACATGACCGTTTATATTCAAATTCAAATTTATAAACTATGCATTCTATAACTTTTATGACATTCTAACCTATGTTATTGACTCAAAATGATCTCAAGACCTTATTGAATATGACAAAATATAAAAGCACCCTCTAGGACACCCTTATGGCTCATTAGGCCATTTTACATCAAGTTGCCCATAGGCTTTATCAAGAATTTTATGACTCTTGACTAGCAAAGTACATTGTTCATTACAATATGCCATTATTGGCCTTAAAATATCCCAGTTGACATGTAGGAATGCCTTTGATCTTCTGGTTCCATCTTGTTGCAAGGTGTTCCTAGTTGACTTGATAGGTGTCCCTGCACCAGATGTCCTTATTTGTGACTGTCCTTAAAGTGAGTGTACATTATCATGTTGTCTTTAGAGTGACTGTCCTCATTTGTGATTGTCCTTACAGTGAGTGTACATTATCATGTTGTCTTTAGAGTGACTGTCCTCATTTGTGATTGTGCTTACAGTGAGTGTACATTATCGTGTTGTCTTTACAGTGACTATCCTAATTTGTGACTATCCTTACAGTGAGTGTACATTATCATGTTGTCTTTAGAGAGACTGTCCTCATTTCACTGGGCATGATGAGAAAGGCAGATATACCTATCAAATAATAGAGGCAAGAATCTTTGATTACAGACATATTTATAAGAACCTTGCTTAGTATTTGTTAGCATATGTGCAATGACTATATTTATGATCTTTGCAGGCATATCAATGTCCTCATTTGAAGAGCTAGCACAAAGTATATGTGTGAAAATTTATTTCTAATTATTAATATATTGATGGAGGTGACTAGAGCTCTATTACAAATGAAAGATAAAATATTAAATTATTTAATTAGTTTCAAGTTGAAAATATTTTAACAATTAATGTATCTATGAATTGATGGAAGGATTCATGTGTTTGCATCCATTTATCCTGCTTAGTCTAGTGGAGTAGTCACTTACTCCCTACTTAGAAATTTCCAAATTGTGGGGTGAGAATGCTAAAGTCCTCATTTTCATTTAAATGAGAAAATAAAAATGTAGATGATGTAGGTTTTTCTTCTCTTTTTTTTTACCTTCTTGGTCTTTGGATTTAAAAAGAAGAGAGGCATGAGGAACCAAAAAATCAGCAAGATACTTATCCAAAAAAGCTAAGAGTAAATTGTCCCATATTTGAAAAAAATTTATAATTTGTATTTGGTTATTATTTGGGATATGTGATGTTTTATAGATTTGAGATTAAAAGATCTATTTTTTTTTTAACATTTGACAAATAGATTGCATACTCGATATGCTTCAATATTTTGCATCCATCTTTGCATAGGTATACGACAAAGATAAAATCTTTGAAGACATTCATTTTCAATATTTCTAATTATTATGACTATATGTCAACATCCACTAAAATAGGTATGTTTATTTATATCACATTTTTATCGTGCACACATTTACATGTGTAGTTAGCTTTAAACAACTCCTCCAAAAGTATTTAATATATATCTAGGTTCAAAGTGCTTCTAATTTTTATACTTGAGTTTTTTGTGTGAATTTTTTGTAGGAGATATTTTGTAGTCATTGCAGAAGATGGAAACATACAAGATGTTAGAAGCTTGTTAGTGATTGTTTATTATGTTTCACAGAAGAGAAGATGGGGTTAACAAAGGAAGAATTAAGTAACAAAATGTTGCTTATTGTAGACTTAGTGATATATTGATGATCTATCATGTTGATTTATCTAAATTTGAATATATTTTTTAATTTAATTTAAATACATCTTGGGTTTAAATTGATTCAATGTGCAATATATTTTTAAAAATTTGTTATGTAGGAGCTGCCAAGAATTTATTTACTTGTTAATTAGACCTTCTAAATTATAGTATGAATTTTTTTACTTGTGAATTAGAGTTTACTCAATTATAGAATCATCGTACATAGAAGGGAGATGGTCACTTTATTGCAAGTGGCATCTTGTTTTTTAGAATATTGAACTTAGATGATTATCTTTTTTTTCATAAGGGGGGTGATTATCATTTATTGCATACTATTTCATTCTCTAAAATTGATTATATATAAAAGAGATAAGAATCAACATAGATAAGAAGGAGATGATTATCATTTATTGGTTATTTTTTATTGTGTAGTATGTTATTTTCTAAGAATCAATGTAGATAAGATGGAGATAATTATCTTTTCTTATAGGGTATCTTGTTTTATTTTATTTTGTTTAGACAAAAGTGGAAGAACCACTATATATATTTATATTTATAAAAACTGATTCAAAAAGAGCTCAATCAGGAAAGAACCAGGAAGAAAACTCGACATCGTCGCTTTATATACAAAGGTTTAAAAGAAAACCTTAACGCTATTTGATTAGTTTGTTACATTCAGAAGGTCGTGGCCACCTTTGAAGAATGCAAGTGGTCAAAGACCCATACATTTCAAATTTTGAACTACTAGTGGCTAAATTCAAAAATCAAATAGGATGCATCTCTAAACCAATCCCATAGGATGCATCTCTAAATCAAACTCTTGCAAAATAGCCATCTATTTCTTGTGACGTTCTCCCAAATCTGACTACATAACCAATCTCTTGACCACTTGGTCAGGCATAATGGCATATATATTGCTTCTCAAGATATATTGTCTAAACTTCTTGAATTATCTAACCAAGCTGAAAGCTTATTTCTCGAGGGCCCAATACCTCACTTCAACATTATTGAAAGGTGAACTCATAAAATTGATGCAGAGGCTTAGGGTGTCCAATCTAACACCTTTTTAAGCTTACAAAAATTAACACAGATCTCCTCTTGCTTCTTCTGTACATGCACCAAATTTTCCACCCAAGTGGAGTGGTGGATAGGAAAAATTATCATTGCAGCAAGTAACTTTTGAACTTCCTTGAAGATTAAGGGTTCTATCAACAAATTAACAGGTTGCTACTTTTGTATGAATGACTTTATGTTAGGCTTGAGAGTTATGTCATGGGTGATGATGGAAGTATCAAATATCTTCAGATCTTCATATCAAGTTGTGTTAACTTACCGATGACTTGATGCTTGACTCTCAGTAAAATGGTGATATAGGGTCCTTATATTACACATAATTTTGATTAAAAGTTAAAATATAGCATTAAAATCTAAATGATAAAGATATTTCATATGATGTTTTCGATATTAAAATGGTTGAGAAAATGGTTGTTCACTAACGATTTTTATCAGCAGGTTGCAAACAAATCATCCTTCTTCCACCAATGAGTCATTCCATTCAAGAAAGACCATGTCTGACGATATCAACGCACAAACAAATAGGGAGACAATTGCTAGACTATGGTCTAACTTAAAAAGAAAGGGTGATGGAAAATGTTATTGTCCTTGCAAACTTTGTTGGTAGGTGAGTGTTTGTTACCACCATCAAACATCCTACCTCGCTCGTACCGAGAATTATCTACCATTATGAAAGATATTGGAATGGAATATCAAACAATACATGCATGTCTGAACGATCATATTATATATTATAAACAGCATGAATTTGCAACAGAATGCCCTATTTGTCATATTAGTAGATATCAATCAGATCGAATAACAAAAAAGGTGCCTCGCAAGGTTCTTCGACATATTCCCATTATTCCACGTCTGCAACGATTATTCAAGTGCAATAGCTTGGCACAATTTATGGATTACCATGCACGCAATAGAAGTCAAGATGGCATTATGTGAATGTCTGTAGATGGCTCGGCATTTAAGGAAATAGAAGAAAAATGGCCACACTTTAAAGAAGAACCTCGTAATCTCAAGCTTTCATTGGCAGCGGACGGTGTCAATCTGTTTGGAGAGATGAGATCTACTTACTCGGTGTGGCTTGTTTTTGTTATCAACAATAACATTCCTCCTTGGTTGTCCATAAAGAGGGAGCACATAATGTTGTCACTGATTGTTCCAAGTATATTTTGATTTAATGGTCATCTAAATTAATTTATTATTAATAATCCATCAAAATGGTCATAATAATTATGTAATATTTTTGTTCATTCAACTAGGTAAGTACCAAGTTAAAGATATCAATGTATATATTGAGCCCCTTATCGACGAGTTGATGGTGTTATGGAATGGGGTCACTATGTATGACATCTCTAGACCAATAGGACAAAGACAATTTCAATTCCATGCAATGCTTGTATGGACAATACATGATGCCCCTGGGCTAACACATTTTTGTGGTATGTTCTCTTCATAACGCCTCTTTTTTGGTATGTTATAGTGCTAACACAAAGTTAACACATTTAATCCAATTAGACATGATCTTGTAGGTCTTCAGACAAAGGGAAAATTTGCATGTCCAGTTTGTGGTCCAAAGACAAAATCTCGTCATTCAAAAAGTTTGAGAAAGCAGGTGTTCGATGAGAATAGACACTTTCTCCACAGAAATCATAAGTACCGAATTACTGAAAAACATCTTTTCAATGGGAAAGAAGAGACTACATCAAAGCCATGGAGAATGACACCTCACCTATGGAAGTTGGCATACAATAAAATAAATCATCGAGGTAATATCATTCCATCTGATGGGTTTTGTTTCAAATTTATCTTTTGATATTGTGTTTTATTTACTGATGATGTAATTGATGCTTGTGAAGGTCGTCAAGGCATCAATGACCAACTTCCAAAAGGACTCAAAAGTTATCCTACACAATTTACTAGGTCGCCGTACTACGAGCAACTCCCAATCGTGCATTTGTTTGATCCTATGCATATTGGAAAGAATGTAACAGAGACATTATGGAAAATATTGGATGGAAGGCGTGACAAAGACCAAATCATCAAAATTTGTAGTGACATTGAAGAATCCAACCATGCAATGAAAATTTTTATTCAATCCAATCAAAATGGAGACTAGATTGATACAAGTGCTCTTCCATGGTTATTGTCGGAGCAACAGAGCAATGCTATAAAAGAAATTATAAAGAAAATATGATTTCCTACAGGATTTGCTGCGAACATAAATGATCTCATATCAAAGAAAAGTGAATTTGGGCCAGGGATGAAAACACACGATTGGCATATATTTATTAAGGTAATTCATATTACTTTGTATTCACTATATAGTTGTATACTGCATGTGGTTTTCATTGCATTCTTTTATAAAATATTGACGAGATCATTTTACAAATATTGCAATATGTTTTACCTCTATCTCTCCCACACCACTTTGCCAATAGTGTCAAACAAGTTATATATGATCTTGGAAAATACATGAGGTGGTTGTCATCTAAAGAAATCAATAAAGAAGATATAAAATACTGGAAGAGAAAAATTCCTCTTCTTATGTGTGAAATGAAAAAGTGTCTACCTTCACCTTTTTTCAATGCACAAGAACATTACCTCTTACATCAAGTTGAGGAGATTGAATTGTGCGGACCTGTACCAACTAGGTCAATGTGGATGGTTGAGAGGCACTTGAAATTTTTGAAAGACTTGGTTCGACAGAGAGCACATCCTGAGGGTTCTATGGTAGAGGGATATATGGTATACTAGACCATGGTGTACATTAGTGAATATCTTCCTAAGTTTGCAGCAAAGATCCATGTAGATCATATTTGGGATCCCAACTCCATTAACAAATTTGAAGGGGAGCACTTGATGGGCAAAGGTAGATTGAGGAAAGTGAGAGGTAAATCTAAGATGTTATTGTAGTTAATTAATTCTTATAAATCTGGTCGAGAGTTGGATGCAATAAATCTAAGATGTTTTTGATACAGCTGGTCGAGAATGGGATGCAATACATTTGTAT
Source organism: Chamaecyparis obtusa (assembly GCA_027943335.1). Classification (NCBI taxonomy): domain Eukaryota; kingdom Viridiplantae; phylum Streptophyta; class Pinopsida; order Cupressales; family Cupressaceae; genus Chamaecyparis; species Chamaecyparis obtusa. The sequence goes on along the minus strand of BSBK01006478.1, from coordinate 162,428 downwards.
ATTGCAAACAATCTTGATTGGATGACGGTATGGATTGAACGATGTCAACAAAATGGTTGTTCATTAACATGGGAAGGTGTTGCTTCATTGGTTAGAGAAGCTCATCGTAATGGAGATCCCAATGTTACTCCAATGGTAATTGATCTAGCACATGGTTTAAGAGGTGGACAGGTACGTACAAATTTATTAATGATCATGACTCATATGTTTCATATCAACTCATGATACAAATAATTTACACACTTTAAAAATTGCAGGTCAAGCACCACAAAGCTATGTACTATCATGGCCACAGATTTCGTATAAAAAAGTTGGATGATACAAAGAAAACTTGTGATTCTGGGATAAGTGCAGTTTTTGAGGTCACCAATATATCATCTAGAAATGACCTACATCCTCAACAATCTCAAAATCAATACTATGGCATCTTAGATGATATAATTGAGTGTGACTTTAACTCCTTCAAAGTAGTTTTATTTGTCATCAAATGGTACAGGCTACGACTGAATCAAAATGATCCAGATAGAACTATTATTCAACATGATAATGGATTTACAATGATTAATACAAGGTTGTTTGAGCCAATTGGAGATGAGCCCTATGTTCTTCCAAGCCAGTGTGAGCAAGTGTTTTACTCAGAGGTTCCACATAAATAGGGTTGGTCATTTGTTGTTAGACATGATCCAAGAGGAAGGCCGATAAAGTATAATGTTATGGAAGAAGAAGATACTGAAGATGATGAAGAAGCAGATGATGATGATGATGATGATGATGATGATGATGATGATGATGATGCTGATGGTGGTGATGATGATGATGATGATGATGATGATGATGATGATGATGATGGTGATGACGATGGTGATGGTGATCATGGCGATGATGATTGCGGTGATGCTGTTGATGATGGCGATGATGGCGATGATGGTGATGGCGATGGTGATGATGATGATGATGATGATGATGATCAATGACATAATTGAAATGGTTACATATTTATTGTGTTCAATTCTAATGATTACATATTTATGTTTTGCTTTAAATTGTAATGGTTACATATTTATTCTGTTCAATTCTAATGATTACAACATATGTGATTTATAATTACCAATTTTTTGTTTACGATGCTCAATTAATTATTGTTGATACATGTATATTTGTGTTTGATTATCACCCTTTTTGCAAACAGGCAATTGACTACAGACATTGTCACCCCGGCCTTCTGTTGACGATCTTGCATTCCACACATAAGGTAAATTTGTTCATGTTTACGATGTTGCATATTGTTCATGTTATCTTCTAAGTTATTTGTAGCATACGTATCATGTAATATTTAGCTAACTTAAGATAAATGATTAACATATGCAGTAAATTTGACCCCTTTGGCGTGGATCGTGCACAGTGACATGGATCGGCAGGTATAAGTCAATAAATAGACATAATTTTCTTATATTCTTCTTGTTTATCACTGAGCACGTATGTTATAAATAGACATATTATATAATCATATAATGTATATATAGACAAAGAACCGTATAGAAATATATTATATAATCACTTTCAACCTACTACATTTTATATCTCTCATGTATAGACAAAGAAGAACTGTACGTATGGGTCACGACTTGATTATTCTATATATATTGATGTGGCAATATCTCATTTGATGGATTGCAGCACCCACCAAATAGGTATTTGTCAGATCTATCTACATCGAATGAGGGAAATGAGGGAATGCTAGATGAAAGTTCTACATGTAGTACGGCTAAAACAGGGAGATCAACTAGAGGTCAAAAGATTAGAAAAAAATTTGACAAACGCATGCAATATTTCCTTGCTAATGGGGGGTCATGTTCTTATGATGATGAGACCAAAGGCGACATCAAGGTGCCCTTTCGGTACACACACATTGAGAAAGAATGGGTACCCAATGAGCTACCTCCAATTAATACTGATTTTTGTGTTAATGAGAGGATATATCGCATTGCTCCATCCTCATTACATGGTTTGGGCCTATTTTCCATGGATGGGATAAAGGTATATTATAATAGAGTTGTTGATTGTTCGATTATGTCGGTCCGTGTTACAATTACAGTGATTGGATGCGGATTGTTCAATATAAAAAAAGTATGCGTAGGTATGCACTATCAGCTAATTATATACAAAGGAAAGAAAATGATCAAAGTAAAAGATTTGCAATGTACATTGATGGGAGACCAAAAGCAATAGGTAATATTGCGGGTTTTATAAATAGTACATGACCTTCATCAACTAATAAGCAACCCAATTGCATATTTGAGGTGCTAGGGAATCAAGTTTTTGTATGTGCAATAAAATCAATAAGTGCAGGGGAAGAACTGCTAATAGATTATCATTTAAATCGCATAGATACAAACAAAGTTACTATCATGAGGGTGGTAAGTACTATATACTATTTTATTAATAAGTTTTTTTTTGCTAAGTCTATTGTTTTTAGTTCGCTAAAGTTTTTATATTTAATCTTTGTCACAGGATGATATGGATCCCGCACATGATAGAGGCCATGAGGATGCTCCTCCCACTTGTTCTTCAGCAAAGGTAAACCTTATTAAAATTTTACAAATTAGATAGTTGAAAAATGTTATATTATTACGTTATTTTATTTATGGTTTTGGAGTTTTTATGATAGTTTTACTGATATTCCTATCACAATTTGATGTTCAGGATAAGGGAAAAGCACCCTCAACAGTAGAGGCAATAGCTACCCCTGATGATGATGATCTTTTTGCAGATTCACCTAATGTTATAATCATGGTAAAGAAAAAAATGAAACAAATCAATAAAGATATAATTAACATTTTGTATGAAAGAAATCCAAGTGAGGAGATGCTCAGGAGGCTAACTGAATTGAAAGCACTCAGACATCGGTATCAAGTAAGCAGTAATGAATCTTTAGTTATAACAAAATTTCAATAAAGGTTAATATTTTATACTCTTTTATGTTGTGAAGTAAAATATATGTAATATGTGTTCTTGTTGTAGGATTTTATGGAATCTCTAGTACCTGGTCAAGGACAATGTGTGGATGAGACCGGTACTAGTAGACCTCCGGCTGCCTTAGGTAAAATAATCCTTTAGTTGACAAGTTACAAGGAATTTTTTCTTTGGAACATTCAAAAACTTCTCAAGTTAACTCTTACTTTTATTATTTGAAAATGTCTTTGCTAACAATGTATTGTTCAGGTCCTCAATTGCAGGAGACTCCTACTATCCAGGTTGGCCATAGAAGATTGTCGAGTGCAATGTCGGCCACAAGGGCCATGCAAACATCAACGCCTTCAAGGGCTATGGCATCTGGTAAATCATTGTTTTACTATATTTGGTTTTGTGCTAATTATGATTTCATAATTTGTACTTTAATCTTGGGTGCATCACATAGTGGATTATTTTTTTGGAGCAGGAGATACCCCGGTGGCACCACTTGGTACACCTGCTACCGATCAATCTGCATGTATTGGTGAAAACTCACCACCATTTCCTGGATCTACCCGTGTTACTAGCATGGGTGCGACGCAGACGTCATTATTGATTGACAATAATGAATCAATACCTACAAAATGTCCTCAGATTCCAGGTACTTTAAATAATTATTTTTTATATTGTAATATGCATTTACCTATTCATAACAAGTTTTGGATTGATTATCCCATGACATTTTTTGCAGGAAATGATATGTTTTATAAGAAACTTTATGACCTAACATTGCATATATTCAGGCCCACCATACGTAAAAGGTGGAACATCATAAGTGAACTAAGTTTATCGCACTATTTTTTTTTCATATCATTAATTGGTACAATATTTTTCCTTTCATTCCGGTCTTTTCTTTTAGTGGCTATATCTAACAATTTTGTGTTTTTCCTTAAAAGGTGGAATTTGCAAGAAAAAAGTTTAAAAGATCAACTCATCAAAGATTTACATCATGAGTTTGGCAATAATATTTTTGATGAGAAGAAAATTTTGGAAAGAGCTTGCAAACATCTTAAGACTGTGAGGGACCAATATAGAAAGAGTCTCGTCTAGAACCCAAAGTATGAGCGTCCTCCCTTTATTTCAGCGAGGGATTGGAGTGAATTTATTTTAGATGCAAAGGAGAAAGCGGACGCTCAAAAAGGAGTTTCGCCAACAAATGCGAGAAGGTATGCAATAGTATTAACTACTAGTGATAAGGTGTTTGGCATGGACTTTTGAGATGATAATTAAATTTTGAATGCAATCATCATTTTTCAATATAATATCTTGGTATGATGTTTTAGACATTTTCACCATTGAAGGCAATGTGTTCAGCATTTCAAAGTTTCATTTGTTATTTCATACACATGTTTTTATAACCATTTTTTCAAACTTTTCATAGGTTGCAGGACACTTCAAAGGCAACAAAGGCCAGGCTGGAAAAGATTGGTTAACACAGACTTGGCGCTGGCAGATATTCAAAAATTAAAGCTCGCATTGTAAGTAGCAGTAAATGAATTGCAGAGAAAAATTATTTATAAAATGCAAATAATTTTGTTTAATCAAAAAATGCAGGGCTCTGATTTTAATTTAGAGGCCACGGAAGAACACAGAAAAATTGCCTTCAAGGAAGGCTATCAAGGCGTGGCTGAATGCCTATGGCAAGCTTCCACTGGCCCAACCGAAGAGTCTCCTGCATCATGTGCACAGGTAAATATACCAAAAAATATATTAGAAATTGAATACTTGAGCAACAATCAATTTGATAATAATGTCCATTACATTGCAATGCAGCCTACAGCACCGCATCATGAAGCCGCTGATGTGGATCATACTGTCCAAGGAGGTGCTCATTTGCTATTTAAAACTAATTATGTAATTATTAATATAATTTAACATCTTAAATTGAACTTGGTGTAACATTTTTGTGTATATTTTAGAGGATATAGAATCAGGTCATGCTGAACGAGTGCCGGAGGATGTCCAGACTGATCACCATGTAGATCATGTGGCACATTCAGGTAAAGAAAATCTATGTTTTGTTCTTTTAAATTAATTTTTTGATTTATAGTTCTTTTACTTACATAAATACTTGTAATTCAATAATATAAAAGTGTGAATTTAACTCATGAAGTAGTTATTGCAACAGACCCCCCTTCAGCGCAGCGGCCTCCTATTCCTGAACAGATGAGGAGGAGACACATGTTGGGATTAGACTCAATAGAGGAGGGGAATGATGAGGACATTGATCTTCCTCTTAGAAATTATATGATTAAAAAAAATAGCAAGAAACCCAAAAAGAAATGATTGTAATTAACATTTATTGCTAATGAAAGAACTTTGTCTTAATGGATGTAATTTTGTACTAGTAATGTTGATGAATGATGTGTGTTAATATGTGTTAATGAATTATTTGTGAATGTTGTGTGTTAATGAATTATTTATGAATGTTGTGTGTTAATGAATTTTATGTGTTAATGAATGTTATCATGTGATTATAATGATTGAATGTTATATTTCAAAAATGTCGGATGAATGAATGAATGAATGAATGTTATTAAATGTTAATGGGGAATTTAGAGTGATGTTAGGGGGGGGGGGGAGGGGCCAAATGAGCTTCCACCTTCACGTGGTTGGCCTTGTTTAGTAGAGAATATTAAACTATTCTCGAAACCAAGTGAAGCTCAAATTTTAAAGACAAGCTTAGAGTTTTTGATGCAGAGCCTTCTAATATCCCCTTAAGGAACCCTGTTCAACTCGAGGATTCAACAACGTCTTGGAATCCACTCAAGGAACTAGAGTTCAACTCGAGGATAAATAAGAAGTTCTTGACTTTAGGATATCAACCAAACACTCCTCTGCAACAGGTTCACTGCCTTGATTCATTTTAGACAACGCTACTTCCCAGTAGGTCACTCATCCCAATATTATTCTAGTTCAAGTGCTCTTTACTACAAAGGTTCCTCCAACGTTAAGCCCACTTTTCTTGCAACCTGATGTAGAGCTAGTGTGTGGCATCCATATTGATTACCTCAGACAACAAATCCACTCCACTTTGCAATTGCTTCTTTACCTCAATATCCCTCAATGCCTTGACTCCCAAGTGTACCTAGTTTCTCTCAAACACCAAACCTTCACACAAGAATACAACCTTCATTTTAAATTCACAAAACATCTTTTTATGACCTATCCACCATATTCCCACAACCCATTTGATTTGGACAACCCATCTTCTATCCAACACACACAATCAGTCCTTGAAGCTTGTAGCCCTCACCAGTCATTAAATTGACTTTTCCTCTTACTTTCCCCAAACAACTAAGTAAACTCAAATATTATCTAAATACCCATTTGGGCTCTTTACATCCTCTGAAAGATTCAACCTATACTCCTTTGGACCATACCCAAGATCCAATGCCCCTAGCCTATCCTCACCAGGCCTAATTCTCCACTTTTACATAGCAACCCCTAACTCCACTTGCTCCCAAGACTCAAAAGGCTGAAACAGTCATTCTAGAGGTTGAGAAATGACACATTTCCAACTCACCAAGTCTCCACCCTTCACTTAACTCATTTGCCACCAAACCCTTGCCTTTAGGGACATACCATGAGGGTTTGATCAAAAGGACCCCTTCCATCAACTCCAGGCCAAACTAACTGTGTAAACACCTCACTATAGACCCCCTTATAGGTAATCCATCACCAAACCTCTTCAATCATGAAGCAACCAGCTTTCAACATGACTGGTGTCTGTTCAGGCTTAACCTCCATCAACAAATTATCATCCAACACTGCTCCTTCACCAAGCTTCTCTATTCTCCTGCATTAGATCATTATGATACAAAGAAATAAATGGTTGTGGGATCATGTACGTGTTAGCAGTGGTGCATATGGAGGATTTTGTGATCTAGATTCACATCCAGGTGTCTTATTATCATTCCTTTTTGTTACTCTATGCTTGAGATTCTTTAGCTTAATATGAGTTTTAAACTCACCTCATACGGCAAAGAAGTACGACAGAAACATACTTCATATTTCTGGTATGGTTTTCAACATTCATTTCAATCTATGTTTTCTTGAAAACAGTCAAATTTTTAATGCTTTTATTTTAATAGAATTATACATTTCTAAATTAGAATTTTTGAAACCAGCACAGCCATTGCTAGAGCCAAGACAAGAGGTACCGCACAAGATCAGATAATCTATCCATTCTTGACGTGGAGGCAACTTCGTGGGAGACTATTCCAACTGCACTATCTAGAGCACTTGGACCTCAGTCACAATGCTTTCTTCCCTCCTCTTGCCATCCCATCACACTTTCACAATCTCAACAATTTAAGGCATTTAAGCTTGTACGACTCTATTTTCGTTGGTCAGATTCCAAGAGAGATTGGTAACATCTCTAGTTTAATTAAACATTTTCCATTCTTCTTAGACTTACAGATTTTCGTGATGGTGATCTTGTTTAATTAAACATTTTCCATTCTTCTTAGACTTACAGATTTTCCTTTGTTAATTCATTTCAAGGATGTAATTGTGCAAACATTTATGTTGCAGCTTGCTGTATTGTCTAATCATCAAAATGGACGGGATACCCATATTCATCAAGTAAAGATTTATGGTCCCTATCCGTAAGTATTGTTGTTGCCTTCATATTTTGAAAGACTATTTTAGTTCATTTTAGTATAAAATGGTGGCACTTTTTCTTTAGTTTCTATATCTTATGCTTAGTGAAAAATAAAACATTTTCATCATTTCTCATCATGTTTCTATTTTGTGCTGAAATAGAAATCCAATTCCCCTCCAGGAGTTCCAGTTTAATTCGCTTGAGTTTACGATGTATTCAAACCTCAGATAACAAGTGGATCTACATGTTCAAAACCTTACCTTTTATTTATTGAGCACAAAGCTTTGTATTTGATAGCCATACATTTTTCAAATATTTGAAAAGATAAAAATAACACTTAATAATTGAACTATGGGTGTATTTTAGTATGTCTCTTTTGTGCCTATGGGGTAGATTAGTACATTGATACCACACTATGTTTTCCTATACATCTTTGTTTCTGTCTTGTGCTGTTCCATGAGAAATAAGCTTGAATTTCTTATGCTTGAGAAATGGAAATTCATTGTGTTGGCTTTGCATTCCATATTTTGTTGAAGATTTAGGGACTCTAAGTCTATGTGCTACATTATTTTCTTGTCAATTTTTTTGTGTGTTTATATTCTTCAATAAATCCTAATACATTGTATGATGGAAAGATTAACAACATAGGTTTTTGAAGATTACTATTTAATCACGATTGCTTTATCTCTGCTCTTTCTGTCTTTATTACTTTAAATTCTAGATCAGATATATATTTCTTAGTCATTTTTGAAATGCTATTGTTTATGGTATTTTTCTTCTTTACGCCAACTATTGGTATTTATCAACTTTATGATTGCAGGTACCTATGGATCTTGTTGTTGACCACTCAGTGCAGGTTGATGTGGCAAAAGATTAGAAAAAAATTTGACAAACGCATGCAATATTTCCTTGCTAATGGGGGGTCATGTTCTTATGATGATGAGACCAAAGGCGACATCAAGTGGGTATCACCAATGCATGTAGATTGATCAGTATTTGGTGTACTTTAATCTTGGGTGCATCACATAGTGGATTATTTTTTTGGAGCAGGAGATACCCTGGTGGCACCGCTTGGTACACCAGATACTGATCAATCTGCATGTATTGGTGATAATTCACCACCATTTCTTGGATCTACCCGTGTTACTAGCACGGGTGTGACACAGATGTCATTATTGATTGACAATAATGAATCAATGCCTATAAAATGTCCTCAGATTCCAGGTACTTTAAATAATTATTTTTTATATTGTAATATGCATTTACCTATTCATAACAAGTTTTGGATTGATTATCCCATGACATTTTTTGCAGGAAATGATATGTTTTATAAGAAACTTTATGACCTAACATTGCATATATTCGGGCCCACCATACGTAAAAGGTGGAACATCATAAGTGAACTAAGTTTATCCCACTATTTTTTTTTCATATCATTAATTGGTACAGTATTTTTCCTTTCATTCCGGTCTTTTCTTTTAGTGGCTATATCTAACAATTTTGTGTTTTTCCTTAAAAGGTGGAATTTGCAAGAAAAAAGTTTAAAAGATCAGCTCATCAAAGATTTATAATTATGTTCATTGGCTAGTAATTTATTACCTCTAGTTGATTTGAATTATTCCCGTACAGGAAGGAATAGCAGTTGGCAGAACTTTTGCACTGTTCAAGAACTACAATATTGATGGCAATAAAGAGATGATTGCCATTGACACGATGAACATTGAAGGTTCATGCACATCTTGCTACATCACAACTGGTAATCACTCCAGCACTCCTAAATTGCTAAGCTACAAAATATTATTTAATTCTAATTAAGTTTTTATTGAATTCAAAGCGTTGTAGCTTGAATCTATTTTTCCAATTCAAGCTACTTAAGAGAAAGGTGATTTGTCTATGTTTATTTTAAAAGCTTATTTTTAAATAGACATAATGAATGTCCTATGTGTAGGGTCAGCTTTCTGAATTCAGTCATGCAGCTTCCTGAATGTAGTCATGCTTGATTCAATTATTTATAACCCGTCTTTCAAATAACCCATCTTTCAAATAATTCATCTTTTGAATAGTAGTCATTTTTAGATTAAGTTTTGGTAGAATTTCAAAAATGTCATTTTTAGAATATATTATGTTAAGCATAATATTTTAATGGAACAGTTAGCACTCATTGGCTCTAGGTGATGCTTACGGAGGTGAAGCACCGTGACTTCCCGGGAGGTCATCCATCCCAGTACCACTCCAGCTCGAGCACGCTTAACTACGGAGTTTCCTCCATGGTTAAACCCACTCTGCTTGCATCCTCATTTGCAAAACCTTCACCAAGTGTTATGCCTTATCAACCATTCATTAGAAAGCCCCTTAAGCTCGTCAATTAATAAGTAGGAGATATTTTCCACAGCAAGTCAAATTGTGATATTGCTATCAACATTCAACTGTGTAGTTTTTTGAGTCAAACTCATTGACCCGTGATTCATGAGTAGTGGTTCACATGAACCCATCTCTCATGAGAATGAATGGAACAGTTAGCACTCATTGGCTCTAGCTGATGCTCACAGAGGTGAAGCACCGGGACTTCCCAAGAGGTCACCCATTTCAGTACTACACCAACTCGAGCGCACTTAACTACGGAGTTTCCTCCCTGGTTAAACCCACTCTGCTTGCATTCTCATTTGCAAAACCTTCACCAAGTGTTGCGCCTTACGAACCAGTTGATGAGCTTAAGGGGCTTTCTAATCGATGGTTCATAAGGCACAACACTTGGTGAAGGTTTTGCAAATGAGAATGCAAGCAGAGTGGGTTTAACCACGGAGGAAACTCTGTAGTTAAGTGCGCTCGAGTTGGAGTAGTACTGGGATGGGTGACCTCTCGGGAAGTCACGGTGCTTCACCTCTGTGAGCATCAGCTAGAGCCAATGAGTGCTAACTGTTCCATTCATTCTCATGAGAGATGGGTTTGTGTGAACCACTACTCATGAATTACGGGTCAATGAGTTTGACTCAAAAAACTACACATTTGAATGTTGATAGCAATATCACAATTTGACTTGCTGTGGAAAATATCTCCTACTTATTAATTGACGAGCTTAAGGGGCTTTCTAATGAATGGTTCATAAGGCATAACACTTGGTGAAGGTTTTGCAAATGAGGATGCAAGCAGAGTGGGTTTAACCATGGAGGAAACTCCGTAGTTAAGCGTGCTCGAGCTGGAGTGGTACTGGGATGGATGACCTCCCGGGAAGTCTCGGTGCTTCACCTCCATAAGCATCACCTAGAGCCAATGAGTGGTAACTGTTCCATTCATTCTCATGAGAGATGGGTTTATGTAAACCGCTACTCATGAATCACAGGTTAATGAAAAGAACTCTAAATTCACCTTACGTAGGTAACATTGTTTTTTTTATAAAAAAAAATAACATTGGTCAAAATTTTGACCAGTGCCCCCAAAAAACTCCACCAAAGGATGGTCGAAATTTCGACCACAATAAGAAAATTTCGACCAACAAAATTTTGACCAAAACAACAAAATTTCGACCATCTTATCCATCGAACGTATAGCATCGCGGTCGAACGTTTGATGTTTTTCGTCAAAAATTTCGACCAACATTTGGTGGAAATTTTTGCTGCCACCGGTCGAAATTTTGATTAATATCAGGTGGATATTTGTTCGACAATTGGTCAAAAATTTGACCATTATAAAAAAATGATGACAGTTTTGAATCATGGACTCAGTCGAATTTTCGACCTCTGTTTTAGTCAAAATTTGACTGATTATAAATACATTGAAAATTTGACAAAAAAAGACCGATGACAATGTTAGTCGTAAATTCGACTAATTTTGGTCGAAATTGAGACCAATTCTTGGTCGAAATTAGAAGCCAAATTTACTAGTGTTGAATGGGTAATAACATACTTAGATACACATATGGGTTGTTGAAGTGAGGTTTGGTCATGGTGTGTGATTGATGTTAGGCATCAACAAATTGAGTATTTTTCTTTCTTGTTTCATAGCTATCTATTGCAATAGGGTATATGACTCTGTGGCTCATTGGACAAGGCACTGGTCTATGACGGACTTAGGTATCTCAGGGGTCCTTTCAACCCATCTTTAAATCATTTCCATTTGGTTCCACCCTTTCCCTTTCATGTTGTTAGTATAGGTCTCTATTTTTCATACCCATTCTATGCAAGTAGGGCTATTGCATTAAGAATTTGCTTCATTGGGGTACATGATACCTATCGGGGTTTGAAGACTATTCCACATTAATCCATCTGCAAGCCTATTATTTATCATGAGGTGTCTTGAGTGTGCAGATGAGGCAATACCTACCTCAGTGATGTGGAGCTCAAAGAAGGAGGATGTTCTTTATCCTCATCAATTGGACTGTTTTCTTGTCAAACTTGAGTGCCTACCCTGAGAATCAAGCCCATCTTTTGATTCAAGTTTGGTCCTACAAGGAGAAGCTCCAACAAATTGGTGACTCCACTGGGGAGAACAACAATGAAGAATTGTATTTGTTAGAATCTCTGGTTGTGGTTATATTGTAAAGTCAAAATCTTTTGTTGACCAGATTGATTTACCCATTCAAGTCACCAAAAAATTGGTGACTCTGTTGGGGAAGAAGTAAACGACAGCAGGCTTCCTTGCTTGGCTGGATCATCCCATAGTCTTGGTTGAAAGAATAGAGTCAGATAAACAAACAAAGCATTTGCTAAAATCTTCTCACTGCGTATTGAGTGGCGGCTCTAATTTCTCTGTTTGATCAGTGCATCGTCTGATAAACAGTGTGTGTTTACTTGGTGGAGTTTTGTGTTGATTTGAAGAGGTACAAAGAAAGGTAAAAAAAATTTCCTCTTCAAGGAGGTGGTGACTCTGCACAACAACAAACCTGATGGAGCTACATGATTGAGCTCTAGATCTACCCCGCCTTCCAGTCAATAAGGTCTTCTGCCACAAAACTCTCAGGTACTTTTCAGGTCTAGATGTTTCCTTATTAAGTGATCAAGCACTAAGAAAAGGATAAGGTGTGAGTAGAGGTTTGCATTCTTCAAGTTTTCAGTTGCATCTCTACAAAATTGTATGGAACTATCGCATTAAGTTTGATGGGTAAGCTTGATGAGGAGCTTGCATTCCTTGAGCAAGGCATCCTTAGGGATTGCATGTCATTGATGAGATTGAAAGTAGGATGTAGAAAGGATCTATCCATATCTCTTTTCTATGATAGATTTTGGGATGTATATAATGAGCTTCCTGATGATGTTGAGTTTTGTGAACCCGAGTTCATTGGTTTATTCTTGGATCTTTGTTTTCATGAGTCAACCAATTGGTCAGATGCATTATGGGAAGAGTATTATACATGTGTCAGAGATTGGATACTTAATGATGACATCCTTGGGCTTGAGGATGCACTTGGGGTTATGTCCTTGAAAGCTGAGAACTGGCAGTTAATGGGGGGTAGGAGGTTGAGGGCATTGGCTTCTCTTTATGTTGATCATGAGGAGACCAGTAGTTCTGATGTTGATTCTCATTATGCAGAAGGTGTTGACTATGAAGCTGATTTTGAGGTCAATGCATATGAGAGTACTAAAGATGGATCTGAGAGTGATAATGTTTCCAATTTGTTTGCATATTTTTCTTCTTTTCAATATTAGAGTTCTTGTTTCTTGTCTCGGTTTGATGATGTTTTGTGTGAGTGGCAAGAAAATGAATATGATGCAGATGATGATTCCTGCATTAGTTTATCCACACAAGATGATCTAAGGCCAGAGGTCTCTATTCTTTTCTTGGACAAGGAAGATGTTTGCAATAGGGGTGAAGTTGAGGAAGATGAAAGTATAGCCCAAAGTCCATTGAGCAGTGATGAGATTTCAGCACTTCTGGCTGAAGAATTTCAAAGGTATGCACCTATTGTGGATTTTGATTTGTAGGTCCCCTATGATTTATCCTTTGACACTGATAGTGAGGCTAGTGTTCAAAGTGACCCTGAGGACCCATGTATATTACAGTTCCCCTCATGTAGTGACTCTGCACAAGAAGAAGTTGAAGGTCATGGCAGTGTGTTCTCCTGTCATAAGAATTCTATTGATGAACAAATTTCTTGTTCAAACCCCTTTCCTTCTTTTGCTAAATATGATACTGATGGTGATAGTGTTGAGGACTTTGTCTTCAATAGTTGGGACAAAAATTCTTTTGGTAAACATTATGATGTAGATCAGATGTCCTACTATCACAAAATTTATGAAATTGACCTTCACTTGGTTCATAATCTAGTTCATGATGACATCAGGGAGGAACCAAGTTGCTTAGTGGCTAAAGAAATTCATGAAGGAAAATCAAAGGATCTAGGTCCTTTTCAGCTAGGTAATTATATGGTAATGCATCATAATCAATATGTCACATTTTCTGATGCATTACTTGATCCTTTTATTGTTTCCAGTCATCAAGAGGAAGTGAGTAATGTTCCTTACTTCTTGGAATATGAATATGAGTATGGTAGTCATGACTGGAAATACATGGGTAGTAATCACTACAATTTCATTCTTCAACCCATGAATATGCATATATGTTGGCCACAAGGTGATCAGGAAGATTTTAGGTGTCTGGCCACATATGTAGATGAGAATTAGATTTTTGATTCACGAGCATCGGTGATTTTCTTTTGGTGGCTTGGGGCCACTAGATAAATTTGTAAAAAATTCTAAATCTCTGTAAATTTTTTCCCTTTCCTGTTGTGTGTTTCTTTCCCTAGTTCAGTTGCTAGTTTTTTGAGGTCCCTAGTTTTATCCTATGGGTGGTCTGTTCTCCCATAAATCTTGAATTCTTGTATGGGTACAAGGTTCTCATCATCCCCAACTAGAGCCACTATTAGCACTCTAAAAAAATTTCATGGCCCTAGCATGTTTCCTTTGGTCCCTGCAGTTATTTTTATGTCCCTGGCTTTCAAACCCTTGCAAAAAATTCATAAATCTAGCCATTGGCAAGAAAAGCACTAGTCTTGTTCTAATTCTTCATTACTTTTTCAGGCCACTTAAGTCTTGTTAAATGCATGTGCACATTTATTTTCCCCATTTTTCGCTTATTCATTTAATCATCGATCGGTTAGTCTTTCTATTCGATGATTTAGCGAATGCATGTTTTTCACTGGTTCGCTTGGTTTCCCGGTGGTTAGTCTTTTTGTTTGGCGATTGGGCGAACACTAGGTTCACATATTCTCCTATTCATGGTAGCTTATCTCTTAACAGTTAGAGACTTGGCATGGCAGTTTCTTTTCTTTAGTCACATGTTCATGTGGTCTTTGGGCCCAGGCCCTCTAAGACCATCTTGATCTAACGGTGGTCGTATGTTCTCATGGGATGTGTTAGAGCTATGTACTTTTGTGACGGCCATTGATTTTCCTTTATCACACAGTGCTTCAAACTGTGGGTCTGCTGACACGTATGCATAGTTGGCAATATTTGATTGGTCCATGTATTAACACATTGGCAGTTGTCAGTGGGACCTAGTTTCCGATGCGTCAGAGGGTCCTGACATTGTCAAAGAATCAACGAACAACGTAAGTTCTTATAGGATTTGTTAGAGGTTTGAGATTTTGTGATGGTCATTGATTTCTTTCAGTGTCAGGGGGTTGTCAAGGTAGGGTAAGATTCTAGATCAATGACAAGCATGTAATCTAATGGAATCTTGTCAGGCCATGCGAAGATGAGACAACCATCAATTTTTTGACAGGTGGGGTCTAAAGTTTGGTAGTCCGGATAAAATGCTTAGTGGTTTCGACAAATCTCAAAGGGGTTCACTCATTCATGTAATAAAATGGTGGTGTTCCAAATCAGTTGGCGACTTGGCAAACAGTGTTCATGCAATCACTAAAGGTTTTAGCAGAGGTAAAAGGTATTTTGCGACCTAGCAAAAGTCTTTAGTCGCTGATTCACCAAAAATTGATTTAAGGGTAAAGGTTTTTCGAAAATGGTAGGACCGTTTGATGATTCATTGCTGAGGTGTCATGTTCTTATTCACTGAGCTAGAAGATGATAAAGATCTTGTTAGTGGGGCCTGCAGAGAGGGTTTTTCAATCAATGGTCGACACATGATCTTAAGGAATATTCCTACCCCATGAGATCATAAGCCATCCATTGATCTCACATCATACATGGACGTGTCACTGGGTCCTGTGTCAGGGGTGACCGAGTGATTGTAGCAAATGGTGTAGTGAAAAATGGTATAAAGCGGGTCCAGTTGAGATAAAGTTTTGGTAGTCTGATAAATTTTCAAAGTCTTCACTCATTCGCAAAGAAAGACCGCAGTTCTCTAAATGTTTGAGCGGTTCAGTGAATAAGCATTCACGTAATCGCTATAATTTCTGGCAGTAGTATAAAGTTTTCCACGAATGGTCGATATCCTTCAGTCACCAGTTCGCTAAGTGTGACTGGGGTTATATTAAAAAGTAAATCATAAAGCCCGTGAGATAAAGGGATCTGACGGTCCTGATATAAAGTTGATTTGATGTCAAATATCGACTGCCAATTTGCTACAGGCGCCATGAAAGTGACCGTTGAAATTCAAATTTGAATCTTCTGAGGGTTTCTCAGCGACAGAAAGGACTAAAATTGAATGCAAAAGGGACTGGAGCTAGTAAGAGATGATTTTTTTACCATTGTAGTGTGGTCCAGGGTGTGATGATCGATTGCAGAGATCTATACTAACCCTTACCATGGTTATCCTTAGCTTATTGCATCCAAGATAACCAAGGGTATATATGGTTGTATTTTTGACTTTGTAAGGGTTTTGAAATCCTAGTTCCCAAGGGTTCCTTTTCGGTTCCATGAAGGGTCCTTTTCCTGTATATTTTCTCTACTTCTTTGCATATAGGGTGTTCTTTCTTCCTTTGTGGTTCAGGGAATATGATACATGTTGTAATTGATTTGTCTTATGTATGAGGATTCAGTATATTCTTACTGTTACCAAACTATCTCCATTTGAATTCTGAACTCATTAATCATACATCAAGGGTGTTTGATTTTTCTATTTGCATTTCCCATGTGTTTGCAAGTGGAGTTGTCTTCGGAGAGATCACTAGTTTAGGATTAGTTTTCGTGTATGTATGAGCTGAGGTGTCAAAGATATGTCATGCTTGTCTTCCAGTGGATGTTGGTTAATGTATTATCTGTTTATATGTCTCTTCTAAGGGGAGGGTTAAAATCCTTTGAATGGGTAATAACATACTTGCATACACATGTGGGTTGTTGAAGTGAGGTTTGGTCATGGTGCATGATTAATGTTAGGCATCAACACATTGAGCATTTTGCTTTCTTGTTTCATAGCTGTCTATTGCAATAGGGTATTTGACTCTGTGGCCCATTGGACAAGGCACTAGTCTATGAGGGACTTAGGTATCTCAGGGATCCTTTCAACCCATCTTTAAATCATTTACATTTGGCTCCACCCTTTCCCTTTCATGTTGTTAGTATAGGTCTCTGGTTTTCATACCCATTCTATGCAAGTAGGGCTATTGCATTAAGAATTTGCTTCATTGGTGTACAGGATACCTATAGGGGTTTGAAGACTATTCCACATTAATCCATCTCCAGGCCTATTGTTTATCATGAGGTGTCTTGAGTGTGCAGATGAGGCAATACCCACCTGAGTGATGTGGAGCTCAAAGAGAAGGAGGATGTTCTTTATCCTCATCAATTGGACTATTTTCTTGTCAAACTTGAGTGCCTACCCTGAGAATCAAGCCCATCTTTTGATTCAAGTTTGGTCCTGCAAGGAGAAGCTCCAACAATGTACTTGCATCATTATGGATAATTGTTTTTATTTAGGTCATTCTTATCATGGCTTTCACACTTCTTAATTATCTAAATAGTTGTATTGTGACTTCTATTTCTCCTTTCATCTCACTACTACATTTGAGGATATATTCCGATGGCTATCTGTTGGATTTGCAATGCCTATTTTGCAACCCTTTGACAGATGTGTCGATCGGTATTTTTGCATTGCAAATTGCTATAAAAGTGATAACCATCGGTATTTTGACATACTTTTCCATTGAAAATTGCCACATTAATAGCAACTTCACTATGCTATTTCATACGGTATATCTATCAGAACTTCGACAAACCATGTGGAAGTCCCATCAAAAATGTCTGTCAAACTATCTGTTAGAATTGCGATGCACATGCAATGACTATTTGACAGGACAACCCGTCGGATGTATAGCAGTCTTGTCACACATATCTATTGAAAAGTAGTTCTCTTCAACATCATAACTCATCGGATGTATAGCACTTCTTTTCAAAAAAGTGATGGATATTCACATTAAAGATAACAAATCTCAAGAGACCATCGTAGTTGGTCTCTTTCTTCAGTCCATATTATTGACAAAATGGTTTACCTTTCATTAGGTCATCAAATGCGGGGATTTGAAATAATTTAATAGAATATTTTCATGATAACGTATATTATTTAAGTTGACATTGCATGAATTTATCTACTTCACACACTTGTAGACTACGAGGACAATGATAAAGAAGCATCTCCTCCCATGGCCTACATTATTCAAGCCATAGGAGGGGATGCTTCTTTATGGCTTTACTCGTAGTCTACAAGTGCGGGAAGTAGATAAATTTGTTCAGCGTCAAACTAAAATAATTTACATTAGTGATGAAAATATTATCTATTAAATTCTTTCAAATCCTTGCATTTGATGAGCTAATGAAAGGTAAAACATTTTGTCAGTAATATGGACTGAAGAAAGAGACCAACTATGATGGTCTCTTGAGCTCTGTTATCTTTAGTCCTAGCTACTGGGTAAGGCCTGGAAGACTTATACTTAGGCCTGGAAGACTGCATATACATCTTCTCATAATCTAAAAACTCTCCATCATTGATTCCCGTGGTTTTTTCAGCATCTTTGTGGACTGAGACCTTAAATTATTGAGCTTCTCTTTCTTTCAATAATAGTTTAACATTCTCTATTTAATAGGGCCAACCATGTGAAGGTAGAAGCTCATCTGGCCCCTTCTAGGAGCCTCTTATGACCCTTTATGACATTTTAAGACCTCTAAGATGTATTCTTAGGGATCGTAAAGGGTCGTAAAGGTTCATAAGGGGTCCTGGGATACAACAGCTAAGAAACATAAATGTAGGCATCATGGTCACAATTTTTTGGAGACACAACATAATTGAATGCTATACCCAGATGATGCAACACAACCACTACTCCTCCAGTTCTAAGTTAACATTGTGGGATCCAAAAACCAGAGATAAGGAATAAATTTGGAGAGCGTAGGAGGAGGGAAATAATGACCGAAATAATATAGGGACCCCTATATTATTTTGGTCATTATAGCCCTCCTCTGCTCTCTAAATTTATTCCTTATCTATGGTTTTTGGATCCTGTAGCGTCAAATTGGAATCAGAGGAGTAGTGGTTGCTTTGCATCATTTGGGTATACCACTCAATTATGTTGTGTCTGCAAAAAATTGTGACCATGATGCCTACATTTATGTTTCTTAGCTATTGTGATATCTACATTTATGTTTCTCAGCTATCATGTTTATGTGCATGTTCTTTATGTGTTTGGCTTCTCTCCCTCGCATCCAAAATAATATTTTCTCACTCTAAATCGAGAATGGACATGCAACACAACTAGAATATGCATGGATAGAAAGTGGAGCTGAGAAGATGCAAGGGATACACTGATAGGTAATTGATTTGAAAGCATAATGATTTGACAGTCTTTTTTTAGGATAGGCTTAATCATCTTGCCAACCTTAGCAACATTTTTGATAGATGTCACTAGTTTGACAACTTCACCAGGAGGCCTAGACCTAGATCTTGACCGTGATAACAGATGCTACTTCTTGTTTGGCTGATCAATATCCATGGCATCAGCATTTTTGTCCACTCCACTGGACCTCTCTCATTTGTGGCCTTTTCGCAACACTGACCTACTTTGAACTCTCTTTATTATTGCTGAAGGATCTAGGCCCAGGCTAGAAACATGTCTTCCCATTCTCTATTCCTCTATTGTAGAATGGTACATTTGAAACAACAAGGGTAAGGCTTAAAGAAGTTAATTTTGCATTGTAGTCTGTAGTTGTTGCAGCAATAGAGCATCAGGTGCCACCTTCAGCACAATATGATCACTAGATAGGTCTGTATGTTTTATGAAACAACTATCCACAATAGAATGGGAAGACATCTTTCTAGCCTGGGCCTGGATCCTTTGATAATTAGCTTCATAATAAATGAAGTAGATGAGATCTAAGCAATTAGCTTCCCAAGGAAAATCTCATAAATGAACTATGTATACCCCAATTCCTATACCCTCTGTGCATACCTAAATGATATATTTGAAACAACAAGGGTAATGCTTAAAGAAGTTAATTTTGCATCACAATCTGTAGTTGTTGCAGCAGCAGAGCATCAGGTGCCACCTTCAGCACAATATGATTAGCTACCCACAATGACCAAACTTCATAAAACATACAGACCTGCCTAGTGATCATATTGTGCTGAAGGTGGCACCTAATGCTTTGTTGCTACAACAACTACAAACTATGATGCAAAATTAACTTCTTTAAGTCTTACCTTTGTTGTTTCAAATATATCATTTAGGTACGGATAGAGGGCACAAGAATTGGGGTACACATAGTTCATTTATGAGATTTTTCTTAGGAAGCTAATTGCTCAGCTCTCATCTGCTTCATTTATTATGAAGCTAATTGCTGAAGGATCGAGGCCCAAGCTAGAAAGATGTCGTCCCATTCTATTTAAGCCATATTCCTTGTTCTTGTCAAACTTCCTTGGTATGGTAGGCCTGCTCTCCGCATTACTCTTCTTCAACCTATGTTAGACAATAAACATCTTCTTCTTCTTCCTAATTGCACCCAGAGCTTCCTTTTCATCAGGATTCAACTCTACTTCCCCCATCTCATCATCCTTGTCACCCTTAGCTGCCATCCTAAGCCCTTCTTTCCTCTCTAGTTCTTCAAGCCTCTACAAGATATCTGGATCAATAAAGTCTACAACATTGTGTCCATCCATGATCTCAGGAATATCATCTTCTTTCCATTCTTCATTTTCCAAAATATACTGCTTCTTCAAGCTTGCAGAGTAAACTCCCACCCCACCATTTTCATTCTCAATATCCTTCTCCAGCTTCCTAGCCTCCTTGGCAGCATGCGCCCTGGCATCCAAAACAACTTGAGGAATGCAAGGGGGCCTCTCTTTCCCATCTCCTAGCTTGGGAATTGCAACATGAATCCTATTGAGAAAACTACTGATCTTCTTTGACTTCATCTTAATTTCCACTCTCTACTCCAACAACCTCTCGCATGCCGCATTCTTCACCATAATCACCCCTTCTTCCTCCAAAGCACTCATAGAGAGTAGCACGCCATCATCCCCCCTCCTGATTCCCAAAGAACCCACCCATATTTTTCCTAGCCTCAGATCTCATCTCTGCAACCAACTTGTCATCCTCCTCTGGTAGTGTCTCTAGTGGTTGCAAATCAATCTTATTAAAAACTACAATAAGAGGCTTATTAGCAAACAAAGGTTTTATGTTGTGAAACAGAGCTGCTTGTTGCACAATAATATAACCATAGGACCTTGAAACATCAAGGAAAAATAAAATAGTCACCTTCAAATAAGCCAAGGCAATAATACTGAGCATCTCGATGGCATTCTTGTCCTCCAAGTGGTGGTCCAAAATACCAGAGGTATCAATAGCCAGATACCTCAAGAACTTATAATCAGTATGCCTGACAAATAGAGACTTAGTAGTAAAAGCATAAGGTTTCACATCCACATCCACCCTAGTAATCTTATTAAAAAAAGAACTCTTGCCAACATTAGGGTACCCACAAATCAAAATAGTCCTGGTATTTGGGTCAATAGATGGAAACCTTTCCATATGCTTCCTCACTTGTTTGAGGTAAGCCAAACTCGGTCCAATTATATTAACAATGGTACACATCCATCCAAGTGTAACGACCTTCAAAGATTTGTAGCGGTAAAGAGAATCCCCATATTTTATCAGCCTAACATATTCTTTGGCCACTTTGGCAATGAGATTATGAGCAGTATTGATCTAGCCAAGGGCCAACTTGTTCCTAAAATTATACATGCCATTGGTTCAATTTTGTAAATTTGTTTTATGTGTTAAATGCATTTAAATGGAACATTAAGCATAGTAATAATATGCTTAATTTATTAGTAATTGGCAGATTAAATGCAGATAACACCTTTATCAGTTTAGTATGTTTAATGCATAGTAATTACAAATTGATTCTTATCTGCATTGTTATAAATTTACTGTTAGACTAATTCTATAGGGCACTGGACTTTTGCTTGCATGCACGAACTTGGCCCTACCTCTACATAGTAATAATATGCTTAATCTGCCAATTACTAATAGATTAAGTATATTATTACTATGCTTAATGTTCCATTTAAATTCTAGTATATAAAGAAGACAATCAGAAGACAATGAAGATTTGTCTAACCAATAGTCTACAGAATTAGACCTTTATTTGGCTAGGTCAAATCTTCCTTCATGCTAGCAGTCTACCAAATTAGACCTTTATTTTAAATGCATTTAACACAAATTGTTTTACAAAAATGAACCAATGGCATGCCCAGGAGGCTATTCCTGGCACCAAAGAGGGTAAGAATCAGAAAAAATGTGTCAAAAATCCATTTCTTAGGAAGGATGCCCGGGATGTGTCTTATGTATCTGAGTCTGAGGATATGAAAAATAGGAAGGAGGATGATAGTACCCCGGAGATCGACTATAAGGCCAAAAAAAGAAAATTATTGGAAATCCAGGTCAACCTAGAGGTGGACTTGAGTGGGTCAGGTAGAAGGAGGTCTAACAGACTTGCCAAAGAGCAATGCAAAACTAAACTGCTAGAAATAGTGACTAAAGAGATTTCCATGTCTGACAAGGACTCCCAATCCACTGAGTCCATGGATGAGTCTTCGGAAGACCACATGAGCCCCCCTCATATCCCTATTCCCGAACCCAAACCTACCATGGAAGCCCCCATCATCTCTTCCCCGTCCCTAAGCCCTGCTCACAATCCTCTAGAGAAGCCCCCTTCCACTATTCACAACACTAAAGCCCTGGATGATAGAAAAAAGCTCAAAGGGACTCTTAAGAGGAGGTTTGAGAAGTTGGACAAGGAGATTGCTAAGATAAAGAATAATGTGCAAGAGCTGATGAACCAATGTAGGCTAACCAATAAATTTGGTTTGAAAATTATGCATGCTTCAATGATGACTCTTTATCATTTGCAGGATAAGCTGGCGGGTGGCACTCTGGAAGCGAACAAGGACAACAAGGACCTCCTCCTATTCTTGCAGGAAGAATGGGTGACTACTCTTCTGTCTAAGCAGTTGGGTGGAAATAATTAGCTCAGTTCCTATGTGTTGGTCAATTTTGGAAGGGTTTAGCCCTAGGTCCCCCTGTTTTGTGAATGGGGTTTTTATTAGCTTTTGTTACTCTCTGGTTAGCCCTATGTGGCTTTTTACTGATACTTTACTTGATACTACTGGTACTAGATACTCTGGTTTAATTCGTATGTTTAGTAAGGTGACTTTTGTTTTTGATAGAGGCAGATTTAGAAATGCTGAACACTATTATTCTATTACTGTTGCTTGATTGGTTACATTAATATGCTATTAATGTGCTACTAGTCCTCTATTCTATGGGCTAGCACCCTTCTACTACTTTTATCTATCAAAAACAAAGAAATAGAATGATAATAATATGCTAAAAATTCTATTCTATTTAATACATGCCAAAGGACCAGTCCCAACAATTCTTAAACATACTTTATCTGATATGATGAATTCTTAATAAAGGTCTAATTTTGTAGATTGCTAGCATGAAGGAAGATTTTACCTAGCCAAATCTTCCTTATACCACACCAAAAACTGTGTGATAACTATGTCTACTCCAACCTTAATTGTTTAAGAATTCATCATATTAGATAAAGTATGTTTAAGAATTGTTGGGAGTTCTATTAGACCTTTGTTGTAAACATGCCATTGGTTCAGTTTTGTGAATTTTTTTTTTGTGTTAAATGCATTTAAATGGAACATTAAGCATAGTAATAATATGCTTAATCTATTAGTAATTGGCAGATTAAATGTAGATAACACCTTTATCAGTTTATCATGTTTAATGCATAGTAATTACAAATTGATTCTTATCTGCATTGTTATAAATTTACTGTTAGACTAATTCTATAGGGCACTAGACTTTTGCGTGGTACACAGTTTTTTGTGTGGTACATGGAAGATAGTGATGAAATAAAGTAACAATGTGCCACCTTTGTGTGGTACACAGACTTATTAGACATGTGAGTTTTTAGAGAGTCTGTGCCATGTGTGATAGAACTATTTAATGCTAAATTTACTATTAGAGTAATTCTATAGGTCAAACCCTAGGTGACTTCAGTTAATAAAGTATTAAACTAGATTAAACATACTTTATCTGAAGTAACTGAACCTACTTTATATTCTTTAAGAGTAGACTATTGAATTAGACAATTGGGTATTAATTATAAATTCTATTCTTTATCTGAATAGACTTTATCTTAAAATTGAACCTACTTTATTTGTCAGCCAATATGTTGTAATTCTAATCTATAAGAATTGTTTAAATAGATTAAGAATTTTCAGCATATTATTATAAGATACTAAAAAAGACCTGCTATTTGTCAGACAAATCTTCATTGTCGCCCATAATGAAGACAATGAAGATTGACCTATTACTATGCTTAATGCTTAAGAATTGACAATTTTATAAGATTAAATGCATGATAATAATATGCATAACTAATTCCTTGAAGATTTGTCTTCAAACTATCTACATTTAATCTGCTATGTTAAATCTTCAAATTAAAACACACCTACCAGTTTACAGAATTAGAAAAAGCTACAGATAGAGGTCTAATTTTGTAGACTGCTAGGTCAAATATTCCTTCGTACTAGTAGTCGATAGAATTAGAACTTTATTTAAAATGCATTTAACATAAAAAAATTACAAAACTGAACCAATCGCATATTTACAACAAAGAAATAGAATGATAATAATATGCTAAAAATTCTATTCTATTTAATACACACTAAAGGACCAGTCCCAACAATTCTTAAACATACTTTATCTGATATGATGAATTCTTACACAATTAAGGTTGGAGTAGACATAGTTATCACACATTTTTTTGTGTGGTACAAGGAAGATTTGGCTGATTAAGAGTGAGGCCTTCTTTAGAATCTCATGAGTTTTGTACTACACATGCTACTAGACAGGCCTACTAGACAGGCCTAGAAGGGTTGTAGAAGAAGAATGGTGTAAGTTAAATAGATTAGAGTGAATGGGGTGTTGACACGGTGAATAGACCATGATGAGATGATACTTGATGTTAGGATCAGGGTGAAAAGCCTAGTTAAGGTTTTGACATGGTGGAGGTACTAGGTGCACTACGTGGCCTAGGATAGAGATGGTGCTAGGAGGAATTGCCAAGAAATGAGGAAGTGAACTTGTGTAGCAGGGTTGTGGAAGTGATTAAAAAAGTTAGGGAAATTTACTTAATCCTTGAGTTGATGCTAATTCCTTGAGTGGATTCCAAGTTACTTGTTGAATCATCAAGTTGACTTGATCTCCTTAAGGTGACAGTAGAGGGCTCTGCATCAAGATGTATGAAGCAAAGAAGAAGAGGAATATCAATAAAAAGATTAAATTCTCTACAACTCTAGTAATCCAATGTCCCATGGAATAGTGAATCCATATGTGTGTTTGAACATGATCTTGGCTGGGTGATGATATAGGAACATTTCCTTTTGTTATATTTACACGTTCATGAAATCATTATACTATTTTTGTTGTTAATAAAGTCAAGAAATTGACTGGTATTGGTGATTGTGACTGGTAAAGGGGTTAGGAGAGTTAGACCAGAAACTTTTCATCAAAATGGCTTGACATAATGAAGATACAAGAAGCTAGAGAGATATTTCTTTACAAATTCTATTGTCACATCCTGTCATTAAATGGAGCATGGGCATGGGTTAGGAGGGTTAGACCAAAAACTGAAAAGAATAGAATATATATATATATATATATATATATATATATATATATATATATATATATATATATATATATATATATATATATATATATATATATATATATATATATATATATATATGTATGTATATATATATATATATATATATATATATATATATATACATATATATATATATGTATGTATATGTATATATGTATGTATATATATATATATATATATATGTATATATATATATATATATATATGTATATATATATATATATATATATATATATATATATATATATATATATATATATATATATATATATATATATATATATATATATATGTATATATATATATATATATATGTATATATATATATATATATATACACACATGTAGTTTTGTCCATGTACTCTATAATCCCCAAATACATACCATGTATGCATTTGTATTTTGATATGGTTGTGTGTGGTCAGTAAACAACTTGTATATGGTCAATACAAGATTTGAGTTGTATATTTTTCCAAAAAGAATGAAAATGGAAATGTTCAAACAGTCAAAGAGGCAAAAAGAAAATTAGTTTACAAAGAGAGGAAAACACTTATCATGTCACACATATGACTCATCATTAAACTCAAAAGTGGAAGCCTTGTCTAAGATTTTTGTGTGGACATTCTACATAGTTTGTTGTCTTTTACAGACTATTTTTTGTATTGACATCTATCTCATATCTAAGGCTTTTAAATTTTTTTAGAATGTATTGGATGCCTTATCTTTCCAGTGTCACTATTTTACATACCCAAATTTGAAGTGAAAACTATTTATATTTATAAATCAAGTGATACATATTTTTCTAGTATAGTTGATGACAACTATTGTATCCTCATGCAAAGAGAGAATAATTAGTTGCAAAAGAATGATCTGCACAACATTTGTAAGCATTATCATTTTGAGAGCCCTAGTTCAAAATCAAAATTTTACCCTAAATGTATCAAGACAATCCACTAATGAAAGGAAAGACTTCAATTTGTGTAGTTTTGAGATGACCACTTTGAATTCTAGAAAGAGTTTAGATGTCACCAAAAGGAAAAAGGAGTAATAAGCTGATTGGAAACCAAGTGTTAGGAAATTGAGGGATGGCTTGATCAATGGTGTGTTTGTCTCAGATAAACCATACCAGCATTCTACTTGTATCTGTATTGTGATTGGAAGATACAATATGAATATTTCAAACCTACGTTTAGGTGATAAAGAGGATGATTCAACTATGAGAGAAATGAGTACAGAGTGTTTATAAAAATTCAATGGTATTCATAAGAGGTAGGAGAGTCACACTGAAAAGTATAGAAAGTATGCAATTTTCTTAAACTAGTTTTAACTTTGGTTATGCACTTTATAATGGTTGTGACCACAAAAAGGGGATTAACTTACCTTAGAAGGACTCATTTCAGGCTAATATATAGTAATATACTGAAACAACATCAAAGATTTCTTTCCCTCCTTATGATGTACTATTTTTGTTCCCACTTAAGAATGCCATGTATGAATTATGTCTTCTGTAAGATATTAATCTTTCATGTTAACAATTTATTTTGAAGTGTCATTTTGCACAATATTTCATTATGAAGTCTATCAAGTGTTAGAAAAGTGTCTTATTTCTCTCTACAGTATGTCATGTATATGATGTTTTCAACATGAAGGATGTAGTTCTACTATACTAGTATGACACATATGTGAGTCTGAGCCATGTCAATCTCAATCCACATATATAAGTGATCCGTGCACCAAAGAAGAGAAAAATGGAAAAGAGAGTAAACTAGAATTGATTTACTATTGAGTTTGTAGAATCTAGATCTATCTGGAACTACATAATTTACCAAATCTAGAAAGGTGTATTTTTTTACAACATTTTGAATGTGGATTATACCATCAAATTATCTTGATAGATCTGTAATCTTGTTTTATCCATTAGAGATAAGAAAGGGAATTGTATTTTAGTCAATTCTTGTAATATTTTTATACATTTAAACAAATAAATAAATAAATAAAACACTCACAACCTCTATGAAATCAGTGCCTTAGCTTCAAACTAGTGAAATACAATGCAATAAAACCAAATAACAAAAAAGACATGGCCAAGTTCGGGCATGCAAGCAAAAGTCCAATTCGGGCCTACCTCGTACACACAAGCAAATGTCCAGTTCTGGCCTCTTCGTGCACGCAGGAAAAAGACTAGTGCCCTCTTCCCTCTTCACACATGGTTCTCTCTTCCCTCTTCACGGAAGGTTCCCTCTTTGCAGCTCGCAAGAAAAATTCCAGTGCCCTCTTCCCTCTGCACACATGGTGCCCTCTTCCTAGCTCATGAAAATTACAAATGAGTGTTTCTTTTTCTTTTTCTTTTTTTCTATAATCATGTGGGTGTCGAAAGTACAACATCATCGTCACTATAACAACACCATCAGGGGCACTTGCAAAAAAAAACACACACACACACACACAAAAAAATGATATTTCTATTGAAATTGGCATCAAAATTCGACCCCAAATGTTGTAGTGTCTATGTAAGTTTCATGAACAATATAATAAATAAATAGTTTTGGCTATTCCCATCATATTTACCCCAATACTTGCAAGGTTTTGCAACGTGTTTTGTTGAGCTCTGTATTTCTAATATTTAGTTCTTCAATGGATGTGTCAAATAAATTTGAGGAATTAATTATAAAGGACATCTTATTCATTTCTACTTCTAACCTAAACCTAACCAATGTTATACAACTATACCAAAACCTTAAACTATATAAAATAAACTATTAGAAGTAAATCTAAAATGAAAACTAAAATAAAAGTATATCTTAACCCATACCACGACGTTAAATTAATAAGAATGATTATTGTAACCTTAACTCTACATGTAACCAATATACTAATAGAACACCTAACTCTAAATCATCTTTTTTAACCTTAACTACATTAGTGTAAAAAATCATACATGTACACCATTCATCCCATCGCTATTTATCTTCATTGTATTACTATAACAGTTACCTGAAGATTACCCCTAATTGTAACTCTAACCTATAACCCATGTTGTAAGCCTAAATATAACAGTAAGTATTATTGGTACATGACCATATTACTAACTCTAATGCTAACCCTAACCCCTTACCCTAAGCTTTACCGTTAATGTGAGACACTTCCAAATGTCTTACTTCTCCAAAATTGAATTATTCTACAACTTTCGAATTTACAAAATAAGGCAAAACAATGTTTATTTATATGAGATCATTACTAGCCTAAAAAATCACTAAATTGGCTGAGAAAGGTTTCTATCGAAAGTCAATTAATACTTTAGGTCGAAAGTACTTGAGTTAAGACTTTAACCACACAAAAAACCCAAGCTTTTGATAGAAATTACTTTCGATCGAAACCTATTAGTTTCGATCGAAAGTACTTTCTATCAAAACCTCCAGATTAGGCCCATTTTGAAAAGGCCAACAAATTTTTGAGAATTTCATGGATTTGGGGCTCAATTATAGGGCAAAAAAGGAACATTAAGGATATGCCCTTTTACATGGCACTAGTACTCGGAACGAGCTTTCTAATAGTTATAAATTTGATAAATTTTGAGTTGATTATGTACATGTTTTTTGATGTCAACCAAATGTAGGTTTCTCACCAAATATAAACCTCTATGTTCGACATTCAATGAAAAATAGTTAAAAAGAGAATTTAAAAAATAAAAATAAATAATGCCCTTGGTATTGAAGTCTTTTTTCTATCATTTTTTGTTTGAAATTGGACAAATACACGATAAGTTACAAGTTACAGAAATAATGTCTGTCAAAATTACGGTTTAGTCAACTTCAAGCATTAATAACATATGAAATACTAGTCATAAAGTTATGAAACCAATTCTAGGTTTTAGATATGGATGTTACAAAATTAAATTTGAAATAACCACATTGATATCTATTTTAGAAAAAAAAGTTATACTTTACGAAAATAGTTTCACTCTTTGAAAATGATGTTTTCAGCAATATACCACTTTTTGTGGGAGAAAGAAAAATTGATTCAAATCAATTCCAAAAATATTTTAAAAATATATTTAGAATCTAGATAGGAAAAACCTTAAAGACTCTAATTTACTTCATCTTCCAAGTTGTAAAGGTTTAGCAACAATAAGCATCTAAAAGTGAAAGTTTTCTTTTCAAAATGTAGAGTTTAGTGTTTGTTTAGGAAAAAAAGTGTAACCCACTATTATGGGTTCACCCATTGCACGTTTAAGGTGGAATCGAACTCTTTGAAATGGTATCAAATAGAAAGGATTGTTTCTTATATTTTTCAAATGTTTGGTATATATATCTTGTGTGCCCATGTTACTGTTATAGTAGTATTGTAAGGTGAATATATCATGCTAGCACAAATTCCATTCCTCGTGTTAGATTTGCATTGTTAGTTTTCCTCTTGTTGGGTTGGTTATCTTTTGTGTCATCAAAGATTCTCAAGAAGAGTAACAACATCATGGTAGGGCAGCAACGCACTCTAACAAAGTTCTCGCCTAGGATGTGCTTGAGGAAGACAGATATCGAGAGTTCCTGTTAGAATTGTTGTCATGTTTTATACAAGATGTATTCTATGTATTTGACCCAATGGGTCTATTGTAAGGATATATGTTTCCCTATGTTTAGACTTTTTTATGGCTCCTGTACTAAATCTTTATTTTGAATGTAATTTAAATCTTTGTTTTGGTTTATTTAAATATCTGACATTTTTCTTTTTTGGAAAAAGGCAAAATCGTTAAACACGTGACATTAATCTATACATGGTTATGCATTTTTTTGTTAAATGTGTATGAATTTTATTATTTTATAATTTATGGAGGTCCTTACAAAACCATATTCATAGAATCAAATCTTGAACTATAGATTTGATCCAATATGTTAAATACTTTTGACTTTTTCTTCTCTTAATCCCCGATCTTTAAAATAAAAGACTATAAAAAATGTACGAGAAAACTTTAGAGCTTGTTTGTCAAGATGTTTTCTTTGGTCAAAACCTTATATTAAATTTCACAGTTTTGAAATAATGATCAAAGACAAACAAAACAATCATGTGAATGTATCTATTGGTGTCTCGCTACTTCTAAGTGCTAATGTAGTATTTTTTCCCTCTCTTTTATTAGATGTTTCTTTGGTCAAACCCTTATATTAAATTCAACAATTTTGGAATAATGATGAAAGACAAATCAAACAATCATGTAAGTGTTGAGTCATATCTAACTATTGATGTCCTCCAACTACTAAGTGCTAATGGAGTGTTTTTTTTCCTATCTTTTATTAGATGTTTTTTTATAAGTCATGGACTTGAGATGATAGCTTACTAAATTTAAGTTTGGCTTTGCATAAAACATCTTTAAGTACAATTTTGAATTTTTATTCTTTAAATGACTCCTAATGGCTAAATGAAACAATGAGAGCCCGAGCTCTTAACTAAATGTAAACTAAATATTTCAATAAATTAAATATAAGCTGAGTGTCATCCAAAACATTGACCAAAAAATTTGTATATAAATATGCATGAAAAATGAAAAACTTGTATCATAGAACTATAAGATTAAAAAAATAATATTATTTTAAAAAAATTAATTAAAAAGATACGATTTTACTCATTAACTAAACAGTTCAAAATTCAATACATTCATAAATGCTCCCCGAAAAGGCAGCGGCTATCCCAATAAAAGTACCATAAATAAAAATTTTCTTTTTTTCAGATCTGCAAAAATGTAGAGCTTTTTTTCAAATATTTTTTGTTGTTTTCGATTCAAAACAACCGGATGGATGCTGAATTTTTTACAAAAATCTGTTGTGTTTTTCGATTTTTCAAATTTGATGAATAATGCATTCTATCTGAAAGATAGCCGCGTCCCAAAAAAAACCAATATAGTAATAATAATAATAAATGCCCAAAATGTTTTCAGCATCTCGAGGATGATGCAACTATAGTATCGGTTGACGTGGGCCACACCCTATGTGGTGAGGAATAGGTATTGGGCACAACATCTGTGTCTTTGTGCTGCTTCATGTGACTTACCCCCGAACTTTCTAGAAATCTAGCCAACGTGGGCTTTCTTATATATAACTTCGTACCCTCAGTGCCCTAATCTCATAGGACCAAGATAAAAGCGCTACAGCTGAAGTTTGGGTGCTGCGTGTGATTTGAAGTTTACGCGTTGTCAGTGATTATTTACAGGTATGTGAACTTGAGTTTTTTTTCTTTTACCATAGATTATATTGTGATTATTTAATATTGTGAGTTTTAGTGTTTTTGTGCGAGATTTATCTATAGTACTGTAAATTTATGGTTTAGGGTTTTAGGTGTGGTTGAGATGGAGGAAGTGAAAGTAGTGAGCACATGGCTCAGTATGTTTGGCATGCGCGTCTTAATTGCTTTGGACGAGAAAGGTGTGAAGTATGAATACGAAGAGTGAACTCCTCCTCAAGATGAATCCTGTGCACAAGAAAATCCCTGTTCTCATCCACAATGGCCAGCCTGTGTGCGAGTCTCTCATTATTGTTCAGTACATTGACGAGGCTTGGCATTCCACAGTACAATTTCTACCCTCCAAGCCATATGACCGTGCACTTGCCCACTTCTGGGCAGATTTCATAGATAACAAGGTAAGGCATTCCCCTCTAAATTAAACGCATTTTATTCTTTTAATGCTTATGATCTCATGGGTTTGGTTGCCTATTTAGAATTTTATCGACTCTTTATGTTGGGGCATTGTCAAACAATTAAAATCTTGTGTGGCGGTAGTGTAGTTTTATGATGTGGGAGCTCGTATAAGGAGGTCGAAAGACGAGGCTCAAGAGCAGGCGAAGGGTGCGCTGTTGGAATGCTTTAAAGTGTTAGAAGGTGCATTGAATGAGATGTCAGAAGGGGGGTCCCTCCCTTTCTTCAGTGGAAAGGATTTTGGGTTCCTGGATATTGCATTCATTCCCTTTGCTTTATGGTTTCATACCTATGAAACTCTTGGAAGTTTCATGATACCCTTTGAGAGTGACTATCCAATGCTAAATCAATGGGTTAACAGATGTATGTAGAGAGAGAGAGACAAGAAAATCCTTCCCTCTCCACAGAAGGTTTTGGAATTCGTAATGCAGACAAGGAAGAAGATTTTGGGGGGAGGAGATTGATTATTAAAATTGTTAGGCACGCAATACGTGGGTGCTGGTTGAGTGAGTGTTTGCTTCGTAATAGATGACCAAACCAAATACGTCCAAAGAGGTCTGAGTGTATGGTTTATTTATTGTTGAACTATGTTCTTGGTAGTAACTATATGTTTTCGAACACATTTTAGAGTTGTATTGTTCAATTTCATCGTTGAACAATTGGTATCTTTTGTATGTTTTGAAGGGTCAATTTATGCATTAGACTTGTTATCTACATTAAGTAATATTTTAATATTAGATTCTATGATGAGGAGGTCTATGAAATTTTAATTATTAGATTTTATGTGTTAAATTTTTTTATATATGAAATAATGAAATTCTATTATTATTAATTATATTAAATATTATTAATGAAATTTATTTATTAAATTTAATATTTTTTAATCTTTTTGAAAAAGTATTTTTAAAAATATATAAATGGTTCAATAAATTAAGCGGGTTTTATTGGTTGAGATACAATTAGTTTCTATTGATATTTTGAGTTAAATTGAAATATTATGAGAAAGAATAGATTTATTATATATTAATGCTCTGTTTAAACGATTAATATCTCTTACATATAAAAAAAATTAAAAGAAAGATAGATTTCAATATTGATGTTTTATTTGAATGATCGTCTTCCAAATATAACAAGTATTTTTTATGGATTTTCTATAAAATATAAATCTCCAATAGACCCATTTCGAAGTTTTATTTAATTTGTGAAAAACCATTCACTAAAGCCTAATAATAACAAAATGTCAAGAAAAGACAAGAAAATAAAAAAGATATAAGAACAAAAGAGTAATAGAATCATTCTAATGGTTGATCCGACATTTTCTTAACCAATACAGTGTATATGAAGCATTCCATAGAGTGCATAATTGCTTATGTCAGAACAAATATGAAACAAGCTCGGGGTATTGATGCAAGACCTTCTGTAGGTCATAATCTAATACAAAAACTTTCGAAGGTCATAACTTTTGACTCAGGTCTGAGTTTTTGCTAAAATTTTTCGGGTGTGTGCCTCAAGTGGTGCCATTTGTTTTGTGAATGATCTTAGATTGATTGGGGTCCATTTTGGCACATTTTCAGGAGCTGAAAGTTTCATTTAGGGCTTTGAAATCAGCTTTTAGTGTTTTTTCTCTAGTTTTTAGAAAGTTATATTTTTAATAAATTTGAATTTATGTTTCTAATCTCGGATATTAGTTGGCAATTCATTTTAACTTAGTTGAGGGCATCTTTACGCAAAAACTTAGCTTTTTAGGTGTTGTTTTGAAAATTCTCAAAAATGGCAAAAAAAATTATGGCAAAAATTGCCAAAAATGGTAATTTTCAATTTTCTTGATTTTCTAAGTTTTTTGGTTACTTAAGAGTTTGTAGTGAATTGTAGTGGGAGTGAATGATGAATGGAAAATATTGAAGGTTTCAAAACTATGTTTATTTGTCTTGTAATGGAGTTTTATTGTTTACAAAGAGTGTTGTGCTTCATCATTTGGTATCAGAGCAGGAAGATGGCTAGGAGAGGAAGAGGAAGAGGAGGTGTCATGCTAATGCAAAGATTGTGTTGGTTTTCTTTTTCCTCAAAGGTCAGATTGACATAAGGATTGACAGGGCTAGTGTCACATTCACTCAACATTCCAAATCTGACAGGAAAAAGACCAACTAACAAGGATCAAAGAGAGATCTTTCTACACTTTGAGCTCCATATCACTCAGGTGGGTATACCTCATTTGCACACTTATACAACTTGTGTCACACTACAGGCCTGCAAGTAACTGACTGTGGAATGGTTCTCAAACTCTTATAGGTATCTTGTACCTCAAATGAAACCAATATCTCATGCAATAGCCCTACTTGCATGGAATGAGTATGAAAACTAGAGACCTAATCTAACAACATGAAAGGGAAAGAGTGGGACTGAATGCAAATGATTTGATGATTTGGGCTGGATGGATCCCTGAAATACCCTAAGTCTCTCATAGACCAGTGCCTTATCCAATGGGCAGCAGAGTCAAATACCTTACTGTAAGAGAAAGTTATGAAACAAGAAAATAATACATTCACCCTGAATTAGATCATACATTACTAAACCACCTGTTCACCCAAATGCATTATTACTCATTTAAAGGATTTTAACCCTCCCCTTAGAAGAGACCTATAAATAGGCAATACATAAGGGTCAACCCACAATAGTGGGTTACACTTTTTCGGAGGAAGAAATTCTTCCCGAAACGCGGCGGAGGCAAAAAATGCCTTCATACTTTCGAATGAAACTAAAAAGTTTCAAATGAAACCCAAAAATGCCATAGTTTCGAATGAAACTAGGTTTCATTCGAAACCTATTTTCTAGGAATAAAATATTTCATGCAACAAGGTTTCGAATGAAACCTAGGTTTCATTCGAAACCTTGTTGCATTAGATTTTGGTGGGGTTTTTAACCCCACTTTCCATCATTTGTAAAGTGACGTTTCGGCTGTGGGGTTCGGCTGTGGGGCATCCGATTCATCGACCGTCATTTTCCAGGTGGGTATTTTTTTATTTTTTATGTATATATACGTATTACATTTGTATATTTATGTATTTTTTTAATGTATTTAGTATTTTTTAACATATATACATGTATATATGTGTATATACATGTGTATATGTGTATATATGTGTATATGCATGTATATATGTGTATATACATATGTATATGCATGTATTTATGTGTATATGCATGTATTTATGTGTATATGCATATATTTATGTGCAAATACATGTATTTATGTGTATATATATGTATTTATATGTATATATGCATTTATATGTGTATATGCATGTATTTACATGTAAAGATGCATGTATATGTGTACGTATGCATGTATTTACATGTATATACATGCATCTATGTGTATATGCATGTATGTACATGTATTCACATGCATATATATATATATATATATATATATATATATATATATATATATATATATATATATATATATATATATATGTATATACATGTATTTACATACATATATACATGTATTTACATGTATATACATGCATGTATACATGTGTATATGCATGTATGTACATGTATTTACATGTAAATACATGTATATTGTATATACATGTATTTACATGTATATATGCATGTATATGTGTATATGAATGTATGTACATGTATATATATATATGCATGTATTTATATGTATATACACACATATATATGTATATGCATGTATTTATATGTATATACACACGTATATGTATATACACATGTATATGTGTATATGCATGTATTTACATGTATGTACATGTATACATATACATGCATGTATTTACATGTATATACATGCATATATATGCATGTAGATACATGTATGTACATTTATATATGCATGTATATGTGTATATGCATGTATTTACATGTATATACATGCATGTATATGTGTATATGCATGTATTTACATGTATATACATGCATGTATATGTGTATATGCACATGTACATATATGCATGTATATACATGTACATGCATGTACATATATGCATGTACGTACATGTGCATATACACATATACATGCATGTACCTATGTATGCATGTGTGTACATGCATGTACCCATGCATGTACACATGTACATACATATATACATGTGCACGTACGTGTGTACACATGCATATATGCATGTGTGTACATGCACATGCACACGTATGTACACGTGTACATACATATGTATGCATATGTGTACACACATGTATATACATGTGTATACACACACGCACGTGCATATATACATGGGCACGTGTGGTCATAATGTATGCAGGTTACGCACGTGCATATATACATGGGCACGTGTGGTCATAATGTATACAGGTATAACCTGTATACATTATGACCACACGTGCCCATGTATATATGCACGTGCGTGTGTGTATACACATGTATATACATGTGTGTACACATATGCATATATATGTATGTACACGTGTACATACGTGTGCATGTGCATGTACACACATGCATATATGCATGTGTACACACGCACATGCACATGTATATATGTATGTACATGTGTACATGCACGTATTTACATGTATATACATTTATGTACATGTATATATGCATGTATATACATGTATACATAGGTGCATGCATTCAATGCATGTGTACAAGTATGTACATATATGCATACACATGTACATGTATACATAGGTACATGTTAAATGGGTATAAATAGGTACATGTTTATACATAGGTACATAGACCTACATGTTAGATAATAAGTTTCTAATGAGTTTAAATGTAGTTTTAAAAACTTTATTTTGATTGAATAATGTAGTTAAGTAGTTATAATTTGTGTTCAAATTTAATGTCTAGTTATTTACACTTTATTTTTATTGAATAATGTAGAAGTGTACTTTAATTTTATTTAATGAAGTTCAAAAAATATGATTTAGTGCATGTGTACATGTAGTTATTTGACACTGTAAATATAATTTCTTTCAGGTGCACATATCTTGATAGTTCATTTATACATCTAGATTACTAGACATTACACATGGCAGATGCACCTATCCCACCTCAGGATCAGGAACAATCTGAGAACCTATTTGACCACACAAATAAGGAAATTCAAAAATTACAAGAGTCTATTGATAGTCCCTCCAGCTCCACTATTTATAGGAACACCTGTTAGTCCATCCTGGATAGCCTAATTGCTATCCGGAATGACACACAGAGGACTAGTGCATATTCCCCAGATGTTGTACAGTCTATTCTTGAGAG
The DNA here is from genome assembly GCA_027943335.1 of Chamaecyparis obtusa. NCBI lineage: Eukaryota > Viridiplantae > Streptophyta > Pinopsida > Cupressales > Cupressaceae > Chamaecyparis > Chamaecyparis obtusa. The sequence continues at coordinate 124,735 of BSBK01006478.1, read as the reverse complement.
AAAGAGACGAGAGGTTAGCTCTGGTCTTTCTCTCAAGGAGGTGGCCAAACTGGTGCCCAAAGAGATTCTTAAAACCCAAGTTTGGCCATTGTATGTAGAGAAACAATATGTGAAGGGATATCAGGTTACGAAGTGTCAGGATCCAGCTATATTTGCACTGATATACCCTAGGTTTCTAGCTACCCATGGTCGTTACCCAAATAATGACCAAATCCCCTTATCCTTCGCACAACAGATCTATGTAGAGGTGCGATTAGGGAAACAGGTTAATTACACATATTTGGCACCACATCAGGGACAGGGGTGTGGGAGACTTGCAGATAGAGATGCTTTTCGCCGACCTGATTGTCTAAGACCAACACACAGGGTTATTCTAGGTGAGAGGTCACAGGCTATTGCTCCATCGTTGGGTTCCGTAGCAGACGATGTTGTTCGTAGCACCCAGCTACAGGGTGTGATTGATAGTGTGGGGCACATTGCATCGGCTGCAACATCCATATCTGTAGATTAGGTTGGCTAGTATTTGATGTAGTGACGGTGCTCCAGATCATCATGTGGAGCATCTTCCAGTAGGAGCTCAGATGACTTGTACTTTGCAGCAAGGATCCCTTCACTTTCTAGCCTTGAGGGACTTACAGGAGAGATGGCACACATCACCATGACTAGTTTGGCCGAGGATCTTATTGATGCATATGCATTTATAGCTACTGAGCATGGTATCCCTATAGCGGATGTCAGAGATCATGTGGGTACTGTTAGATACACTCAGCAATAGGATCCTCATCACACACATCATGATAGTAGCGGTGCCCATGGTGATCCTCCTACAGACCAGTCTATTGCTGCTGAGAGAGAGGCACACTGTACAGACCCTTCAGTGAGTGTAGGGCAGCGGTTATCTGATGTTGGTCTCGAGGACGTTGAGTTTGGCATGAGTGCGACCGGTTACCTAGATTTGCTGACACATGATGATCAGTCGGCTTCTATGCCATCACATCTGGTTTCTCCACTGCATTCATCTTTAGAGAGACGACTGTCATCTACTCATGTGGCAGATGTTCAGTTTAGCTTTGATCAGGCGCAGCAGCATATTGATACCCTGGTTGATAGGATCGAGGAGAGGGAGTTAGAGCATGTTCCGGCTCCACCGTCTACACAGGTATAATTTTTTTTAATGTCATTTAGTTAAACTTTGATTGTTGGAGATTCAAAATTTATATATAAATGTATATATAATTTTTGTCATTTTTTTTATCTAGGGGGAGATGCCTCTTATTACTCCTATAGGGAGCGATCGTGTACGACATCGGGACTCACTCGATGATGACATCAGCAGTGGGCAGGTGAGTTTTTAATTTATTCAATTTGTGTACGTGCATCTTTACATTTTTAAAATAGATGAGTATTATTTTATCAACATTTGAAAGATGTGAATATTAATTTGTATGATCTCACTTTGTCTATACAGGGTTCTGCACATCCCTCGCAACATGATAGCTACTTAGGGCCTGATCGTACTGTTAGGAGTCATCATGATGATTCTTAGGATCTTTTAGACATGTTACACATGTAGGGATCTCTGATGTTACATTTGACATAGTTGGACATGCATCCATGTATATTTTTTTCATGTATACATTGCTTACTTCTTGATTGATTTCATATATTTGATGTTCATGTTTGACATATATGTACATGTTTATCCTTGATGTATGTATGTACATGTGTAGTATACTAAATTGATAGATCTCTAGATTGACTATACATTTGACATAGTTGGATGCATGCATGTATATTTTTTTCATGTTTACATTACTTACTTCTTGATCGATCTCATATATTACATGTTTATGTTTGACAAATATGTACATGTGTACTATTTGATGTTTATATTTGACATATGTACATGTAATTCATACAAATTTTAGTTGAATGTTAAATTTGAATGTAACTCATACAAATTTCAATATGCACATGAAATTTAAGATAAATAAGTTGCATGTACATTACAAACTTATTATTTTTAATATGGGAAGTAAAATAGGCAATATATCACAATCAAGAGTATTTATTAAATTTGTAAACAATTTAATCCTAACATAGCAATTTCACATATTGAATTAAGCTATCTAACATGCATATAAAGTATCCTAATTTTATAAATCCAAAATGAGATAGATTTAATTCTTGGCACATGCATACATATACATTTTAAAAAGACAAGTTAATTTATATATATATCTACTAATAAATTTGCTCCATTCACTAAGGGCACATGCCCTAAAATTTTTTTCTCAAAATCATTTTTCATACATGCACATGCACAATTTACTGTACATCAAGTGGTTCATCTCTCTCTTTGATAATATTCACTAATTTCTCATGCTCTTCGGTATCAAGTCTCCACTTACGAATGCCACGTCCTGTCACTGGATGAAGAGATAGTTGTGTGGCAATTACAAGATGACTATATTGATAAACCTTGTTGTTTAATTGATAATCAATAAAATGAACCCCCTGTTTAATTACTTTGATTTGCTTCAAGTATGTTCCTTGCACAACAACTGACCCTGCACAGACAATTGAACAACAACATGCATTAAATAAACATGTGTATATATATGTGTACATGCATACATTGTATCATAATTTGAACAAAAATTTAAATAAGGCCATCAAATGCAAGATAAATTTATTCATCAAAACCCATAAATATAGCACGCTAACCTATAGGAAACACAATTCCATCGCTTGTTTCATTCTTTGTTAGCTTCATCCTCTCCTTTGTACAACGTAATAGATAGTAATTCACATCTTCAACATTATCAGACTCTGCTATTACTGCAAAAACATGTCCTGTAAAAGAACATTACACCACTGTAAGTTATATAAATTTATTAGAGATACATATGGGTACCCTAAGAATTGAAAAGTGCATATGTATATAAGAACACGTACCAATTTTGATCAAACCTGAAATATGGTCGTAGTCGGTGGAAATCAATGGAACATCATCATAGCTTTCATCCTCAACTTCATCATTTGTAGTGGTAACATCTAGTGGAACCAAATTCCATTCACTGACATATCCACTTTTTTGGTTAATACATTCACCGTAGTTTTCAGAAACACAGTCATAACAAAAACATGAGTAATCTCTACATTACAATGACCACACATTACTATCTGTACTTATAACCGAATGCAGGGATCTTGTTTTCTCTACCCTTTTGCATCCATGGAATGATCTTCTATCAACACCTGAATAATACACAAACACATGTAAATTTTTAAGATTTGTTAGTATAACCTATATATGTACGCATAAATTGAAACTTTAATTTAGAAATTAATGCATTTCATAAATATCCCTGATATCTCCCAGAACAATCTAACTGGTATGACTCGATCCCGTAGTGAAGATGTGCTATCTTGATTTGGAGCTACAAAGTGTCTCTTGCACCACTCAACCACACCATGAGCATTATTTATACGATATCCCTAATAGTCCAATTGATACTTTCTTAAAGAACGTTTGATACAAGCTCCTGCACCATCGTGCTCTCCCTTCCCGTGTCCACTCTCAAACAAACTCCAAATATGTGGTATCTTTTGGAATTGATGATATCTACATAGCGCATAAAATGGTCTTGCTGACTTGAATTGTGTTGCACATCCATCTGACCAAACATAATGCTTTTTGATTTTTATGCCTTTATTTTCTAAATATCCAAAATATGTTTTAAAATAGTGCTTGACAAAATGAGTGTCATGCTCTTTATCATCACTGATGTAAAAGTGATATTCTTTCTTTATGACTCATTCTTGAGTTGCACTTTCAATGCCATCCAAATCTAATTGTGCATGTCGATAACATACATGCACCATGATAGTGACCTGCTCTGTATAGTAGTATTCTGATTGAAGTGCTTTTTGAGAAACAAAAGAGTAATTCTCTACAAAATCAACAACAGATAAAACTGTTCCAAGTGGAAAAGTGTCTCTTAGTAGTTGGAACTGCTCAGCTTGCCACTTAGCAAAGAAAACGTGTCGTATATGGGTAAAAGCACAATCAGGTGTCACCTTTTTGGCTAACTTATCAGCACAACTGAATTTTAGTATTTCTAACTAAAAATTAATTTTGGTCAAACATATGGTCCAGCTAGATTCATTATAGCTAAATTAGATAAGTTCTTTAACTTTTCCAATCGGAAATATCTATTAAATGCATGTTTTATACCACTTTGGGTCCAATTACCATAAAAATAAAATTATTTCAGAAAAGTGGCATTTCAATAACTCCTAATATTTTTAATGACATTTTTTTAAAAATTAAAAAATACCCTTTTGTAGAGATCAGAATCAAGAATATCCTCATATAGATTTTATAGTATTTTAATTAGACATAGTTTATTGTAATTAAAAAATATTACAAGTAGGTATTTTAGCAGTCAAGGACATATTGATTCGGAGAAAGAAAAAAATAGTAAATCATATTAAATAATTTTTAAAAACACATGGTGCACTAGAGGAGAGATTCCTCTTCAAGAATATGTATTTCTTTTTTTTGGGGGGATAGATTTGTTATGAAAAATATGTTGCGGGATGAAAACTGTCGAATTCAGTGATTTGGAATTTGAATTGTTATAAAAGAGAAAATATAGGCCACAAACCAATTTTTATTTCTTTATGCACTAGATATATATGTCATTTATGACATATTTTGAAATTAGGAGAAAATATGTTTATTTACATATAATTTTTTGGTGGGAACTAGACCCCTAATTTTCAGCATTTTTCAGCAACTGAAAAATCATCTTTAAAAATTAAAAAAACATATCAATTCTTATTCAAAAAAAATATTAAAAATATTAATCATAAACTTCATCCATTTTATCACATTTAATTAGTTTACATCATCTTCAAATTCCAAACATAAATGTCATTTTTATACTATTGAAGTTGAACAGCTTTGATTTTGTTAGCCTCTTCCTTTGTAAAAGGGTGACAGCTTATTGTGCTTTTACCCATATATGGTTGATTCAATTTACAAAAAATTTCCATAAATGTTGCAGCATGTATCTATTCTTCTACATATTCCAACCTTGTTGATTCTTTCCCGACTTTTGTTTCAAACTTTACATACTTGTATCTCTTACAATTTACCATCCTTGTCATGTCAGTATCTTCATCCCTAAAAGGAAATTTAGCTAAATCCCCACATGTTTCACATGTGCCTCTTATGCATTTTATTTCATGTATCTCACTATCAATTGTCTTTTCACATAAGATCGATGTTATGAATTGGCTTGGTCATTTAGGAAAATCATTCTGAGAGCCACCACTTTCTTCTATCATCTTTCTAAACCCTTGAAAGAAGAGATCGAATTCAACATGATATCGACAACAAAAAGTCTCAAAAGTTTTATTTATCTTTAGAAAATATGGTTTCAATCTTTCGAACATTGTTTGTCCAATCTTGACGTTAGGATTTGAATTGCAAAATGAGAGATACAATTCATGTTGTGTGGTGTCCAACCAATGTTTTGTGTGCTGCAAATATTCCTTAGGCCCTGTCCTCTTTTTCATGACATCTCTCCTATTTGATGAAGGACGAGTATGATCAGTCCAAAATGTTATAACTAAGTTCCTGACTATTTCGTTGATCTTGTCAGAGAGAGGAGCTCGACACATTAGTGCCCAATTACCTTCCAATGTTGTATCATCCAAAATGTTTCTCCTTTTCAAGTAATATGACATTGTCTTCCTACTCTACCCGAGATGAGATGAAAGTGAGGAAATCTGTCTTTTATGATACATGTTTTTATTTAAAATTGATGTCAATATCACTCTTCTAGAAATGGACCTATCTGTAACTCTAGATGTTTTCCCAATGGATTGCAAACCTTCCTTGACACTTTCAACAACATTTTTCCTAGGTCATCCAATTTTCTCTTTTTTGAACTTGCATCTACACCCAATAGTTTCAATGGCTCCTTTAACTCATCTTTAAGAAGTGTGATTGATAATAGTTGAGTTTTCTCAAGTGTATCAAGATTTTCAAACTGTGCAATTATATCCTTAGAATTTTTATTCAATGTCCTTTGAACGCAGTATTTGCGGGTTGTTTGGAATACTCTCTCAATTTGTTCACATCCATTTCAAGTAAATGATCAATGCTTTTATGATTAATTTTTCTTTTCAACTGTTGGGCTAGGCTGACATTGTCGTGTTTCTTGTAATTCAACTGCAAACAAAATATTTAAAAATATCTTAGGATAGCTCATCTTAAGGAGAACAAGTGATTATTTATGTATAAGCTCATAGTGTATTATAATCATTCAAATCTAGACTAAATCAAGACAATGGTACATAACTTAAATAAAGAGAGAGATAGAGATCTATGTGTACTTGTTTGAGATTGTAAAGGATGTTCTTGTTGAGCTTGTGATGACCCTTCTATAGCATCTATAGGATGGTCTTGTTGAGCTTGAGATGTCCCCTCCCCAGCATCTACAGGTTGGTCTTGTTGAGCTTGAGACACCCCTTCTCCAGCTTCTACAGGTTGGTCTTGTTGAGCTTGTGGTGACCCTTCTCCTGCAAATGGAGATACAGTTAGTAAGTTTAATACTTACTAGATATTAAAGTAGACATGTGTAGATCTATTAAAGATATTAAAGTAGACATGTGTAAGTTTAGTTCCTAATAGGTCTTGATAGGTCTAATAGACCTCTAATAGGTCTTAATAGGTCTAATAGGCCTTAATACATGTATAATACTATAAAAGTACATGTCCTAATAGGTCTTTTTGTCCTAATATCTATCTAATAGGTCTTAATACATGTCTAAAAGGTCTAATAGACATCTAGTAGGTCTTAATACTTGTCTGACTAGGTCTTGATACATGTCCTAATAGGTTTGACTAGGTCTTAATACATGTCTATTAGGTCTTCATACATGTCCTAATAGGTCTCATACATGTCCTAATAGGTCTCATACATGTCTTAATAGGTCTTCATACATGTCCTAATAGGTTTCATACATGTCCTAATAGGTCTCATAGGTCTTAATACATGTCTAATAGGTCTCTTTGTCCTAATATATGTCTAATAGGTCTTAATACATGTCTAATAGGTCTTTTTGTCCTAATATATGTCTAATAGGTCTTAATACATGTCTAAAAGGTCTAATAGACATCTAATAGGTCCTAATAGGTCTAATAGGTCTTAATAGGTCTAATAGGTCTTAATACATGTACAATACTATAAGTACATCTAATATACATCCTATAATGGGTATAATAGGTTACTAATGCATCCTAATAGGTCTAATAAGTCTTAGTAGGTCTTCACACATGTCCTAATAGGTCTCATAGGTCTTAGGACATGTCTAATAGGTCTTTTTGTCCTAATACCTATCTAATAGGTCTTGATACATATCTAATAGGTAGATAATAGGCCTCTAATAGGTCCTAATAGGTCTAATAGGCCTTAATACATGTATAATACTGTACAAGTACATCTAATATGTCCTAGAATAATGAAACTAACTTTCCTAATAGGTTAGGTAATAGGTCTAATAGGTCATAATAGGTCTTTAGGTCTTGATACATGCCCTAGGTAATAGGTGTGATAGATCTTAATACATGTCTAATAGGTCTTAATACGCATGTCTAATAGGTCTAATAGACCTCTAATAGGTCCTAATAGGTCTAATGGGTCTAATAGGTCTCAATACATGTATATGATACTGCAAGTACATCTAATATGTCCTAGAACATGTATAATAGGTTCCTAGTAGGTCCTAATATAGGTCTAATAGGGCTTAATAGGTAGATAAACAAGTATTCATGGATGTTCTAATAGGTTTGATAGGTATTAATACACACATGTCTAATAGGTCTAATAGACGTCTAATAGGTCAAGTAATAGGTCTAATAGGTCTTAATAGATGTATAATACTATAAGTACATCTAATATGTCCTAGAATAGGTACATAATAGGTTTCTAATAGGTCCTAATAGGTCTAATAGGTCTTAATAGGTCTTTAGGTCTTGATACATGTCCTAATAGGTTTGAATAGGTCTTAATACATTTTTAATATGCCCTTTTGTCAAGTAATAGGTCTAATTAGGTACCAGGTCCAATTGATCTAATTGCATCTAAGCTACTTGGGTTATAGGTCTAGTTGCATCTATGTCGGTACTAATATGCCAATCTAACTTAATTAGGCCCTAATAGATCTAATAGACCTCTAATAGGCCTAATTAAGTTGACTAATACAAGTGTATACATGTACATATTATTCAAGTCCTAATATATGTAGCTATTAATAAGACATGCTCTTTATTGAATATATTCTAGGTCTAATTAGAAATTTCAATATCATGTGCTTACATGAACTTCATTAACATATGTCCTAATCATCAATTATGATATATAGTCACAGAGAGAGAGAGAGAGAGATAGGGTCACACCTTGTCTCACACGATGATACCTTTCACGAGCTTCTCTTCGTAATCTCTCTTTAGTTTCTAGTGAGTAATGTCGAGAACTCTTATTTTTCCTTCTTTTCTGATTCCCCATCACTTTTGCATGATTATTCCACTAAAATATCACAAAATGTAGGAAAATACACCTTCAAATGTCTTTTTTATATGTAAAATATGAATTATTTTGCAGCTCTGAATTAAAATATTGAGAAAATGGCTCTTATATTTATATGCGATCATCGCTATCACGAAAAAACACCAAATTGGCCAACATGAGTTTCTAATGAAAGTTAAATTTAACTTTCATTCGAAACTAGTTAGCTTTCATTCGAAACTCTCTTGACCCGGATGTTGATGCAGATGTCAACCCGGGGTTAGCATTTTTTAGTTTTGAATGAAAGTAGTTTCGAATGAAAGTAAGAAGTTTCGAATGAAACTAGTTTCATTCGAAACTTCCTTTCTAGGACTTTTTGTCAAAAGCCAACAGAAAATAGCACATTTCTGAGTTTCAGGGTTGAAGCGCTAGGGTCAAATGAAACATTCAGAAAACAACCTTGAGTGCATGCAAAAGTGCTCTGAGTCAGCTTTCTAACGACTATACTCTTGACCAGTTTTGAATTCATTAGGTGTATGTTGTTTGACATGAAACGAATGTTGGTTTTTTGGCCAATTCAAACATATGACTTTGACGTTCAATAGAAAATAGTAGAAAATATAAAAAAAAATTTGAAAAATATTAGTGCCCTTCATCTTAGAGTCTTCTTTCTACCAAAAAAAAAAATTTGAAATCCGATATATACAAAAGAAGTTATGCATTACGCAGTGAAAGTAGGTCAAAAAACTAGCTTGGTCGACTTTGAGCATACATAAAATATGCAAAAAATGTGATAATGTCTTGAAACCAATTGGATGCCCTCAGTATGGATGTTACCAAACTATATTCGAAAGAATCACATTGATATCTTTTATAGAAAAAAAAGTTATGCATTACGCAGTCATGGTAACTCTTTGAAAATGCCATTTTCAGCAACATACTAGTTTTTGTGGGAGAAAGAAATTTTGATTTAAATTAATTTAAAAATAAAAATAAAAAATATATTTAGATTCTACACAAAAAATCCGAAAGGACTCTAGTTTACATCATTTTCCGATTTTGAATGGTTGAACGACAATATGCATCGGAATGTCAAAGTTTTTCTGAAAATTGGAAGGTCAATGTCAATTCAAGCCAAAAAGTGTAACCCACTATTGTGGGATGACCCATAACTAGCATCCACTGGAAGACAAGCCTGAGACACCCTTGATACCTTAGCTCATACACACCTAAAAACTAATCTTGAACTCAGTTATCTCTGAGAAGACAACTCTATTACAGACACTCACTAGAAATGCAAATAGAAAGATTAAACACCCTTGATGTTATAATCAACAAATTCAAGATTCAAATGGCGACCATCTGATAACAGAACAAATATAGAAATCTCATTCATAAGACAAGCTGTTACAACATGTATTCTATTTTCAGAAACTAGAGAGGAAAGAGGGACACCCTATATGCAGAGAAGAAGAAATATTTACAAGGCAGGAAACTTTACCATCCAACACTTCTTACAGAAAAACTTCTGCAATATATACCATTAATCATCTTGGGATCCCAAAATAGGATGCAACAAGCTACAGATGATTAGGGTTAGAGTTTCAACCACCTAACCAATCAGAAATCAATCAAAATTTACTGTAGGGGCAGGAAACACAGGCAACCTAGAGAAAACAAATCTCAGGCAGATCTACAATCATGAAAATTTGCGAGCTTAGTACAGAACACCAAGGAGTTTCCGTAAAAACTAGTCTAATCAACCACCTACAAACACACCTCGAGCACAAAATCACACTCCATCAAGTATAAAACAATACAACAATTGATCCATAGGAGCCCCTGGACCACACTGCAACACCTACCACAACCAAACCGATTGGAATCAGCCAGAAAAACATTCAATTTTGGTACCTCCAAGTCGCAGGAAATCCTCCGCAAAAAACCCTGCAATCATATTCAAATTTGGGCACCAACGGTTAGCCGGTCAACTTTAAAACACAACCATCAATTCATTCCTTCCCAGCAAATCGGGCGGCCCAATATAATTTTTAAAACTACTGCGGGACCCCTTGACAAGTCAACTGCCACCTCATAAATTCCTCGGTGAATGAAGACCGAGCATGTCAGCAGCATGACACCATGGGCCCACCTTAACTGTGTAATAGCGACATCATAATAGTTGTCGCATGATCACATAGCCAGGAAACGGGCTATGCGAACATGTGACAACCTGCCAACCTTTACCTTGCCGCATAACTGCTGTCACTGCTAACACAAAGTGTCAGTCGCATGATCACATAGCCTTGAAAAAGGCTATGCGAACATGCGACTAACTGCCAGCATTCACCACTGCTACCACCATGCTGACCAATCGGGAATGCCCACTCCACCACCTATCACCGGGCTCCAGCAAGGAAGAAACTTCTTGCATGGTCGTAGGCCATGAAAATGGCCCTTGTGATCATGCAACGAGGCCATAAGACCACCACCTCACCACCAACAGCCCCACAAGACAGACGTCAACCGGTCACATGGTCGTATGTCAAAAATTCCTGATATGTGATCATGCGACAACTAATAAGAACATGCGCCCCTGCTTCCCTTCTGACACTGGGCCCACCTGGACCCACTTCATGCTCACATAAGAAAATCCAACGGCTGTTGGAAAAGTGTAAAGGATAAACATCGTGCATCATCACCATGCGAACATGTGACAACCATCAATTCTGTCTTAACTTTAACCACATCAGGCAACTGAGAAGAATTGGGTCGCACCAACCAATCACACTTGTGTAGTTAAGGAATGCCAACAAATAGGGCAGAAGTGTGAGGTCGAAAACACACAGGGTTTTTGGTGAAAGATCGAAAACATCCAAGGTTTTCATGCATACCAAAAGGTAGCAGGGAGACTGAAAACATCATGGGTTTTCAAAAATATTGTGGGTTTTCGACACTTAGGCAGATTCTGAAATTGTTTCCTACAGACCTTTAAAAATTTAATAACTCCCTAGTTTTTATGAATTAGCTTATGTGATCTAGACTGGAGCTTGGTAATATAATGAAGATCATATGGCTAAGGGTGCACACTAGGAAACATTATGAGTTTACTTCACATATTAAAACAAGTTTGCAGTAGGGTGGGACACTTCAAAATTTGCAGGGAAGAGGCCATTTTCAAAAGATTTTTGCGTTGATTGGAAAATGGCCTAACAGTGGCTCTATCCAAGAATGATGGGTAACTTGTGCCCATGCAAGAATTCAGGATTTCTGGGAGACTAGACCACCAACAGGACAAAAATAGGGAACTCAAAAACTGGCAACTGAACTAGGAAAGCAGGAAAGGGAGAAACACAATAGGAAAGGAAAATATTTACAGAATTTACAAGATTTACAGAAGGCTCAAGGCCCCAAAACTTCTGATCAGCTTTTACCTCTATCAAACAAGTAGTTTTCATGTCCATTCAGTAGAGGAAAGCTGAAATTACAATTCTCATCCATCCTGCCAAAAATAGTGTGATCCATATTCAACACAACATATAAAAAATGATCATCATACTCACCAACATCCGGCAAGATAAAGTCATCAGGCTGCCAAAAATATTGATCATTTTGTGACATCAAAATGTCACACTCTTCACCTTCACTGCCTTGCTGAAAAAGGGAACACTCCTTATCAGCCTCATGGATGGACACATCAGCATGTTGATTATTAGTCTGCAATGAAGAATAAACCCTTTCTATCTCCCTGCTCTGCAAACTGATAAAGCACTCCTCAAGAGAAAAATCTAACTGCATGGAATTGGGAGCAACTTGCTGATCAAAAATCACATCAGCATCTTTTGAAAAGGCACAAGCACTATCAGTTAATGACTCATTAGTCATTTGCAAATCTAAGAAAACCCTTTCAGAATTGCCACAATCTCTAGCATCAAAATATAAACAAGAACCACAGACATTAGGCTCTTGAAAGACTGAATCAACACTAGTACACACACCATCATACTCATCAAATATGACTGTTATACACTGAATTTGCACCTCTGATCTCAAGCTCTCATAGTCTTTCTAATCCAGTATAACATGGGAATCATCTCAACATTGTGGGACCTTTTGCTAACCGAAATGAGACCCCCAGATTCTAGGCTGGTTCCTCTTGGATAATCACCCTGATTTGCTCTTAAGAGGAAATGTAAAACTTTAAGGGAAAGGGATAGAAGGAGTGCATGAAAGGGAAATGATAGGAAAGAAAATCTACCTACTAGGTGATGCACCGAAACTAGGGTTTGGATCTCAGTATAGAGGAATGAAACCAGTGAGAGGCTTAGGTCTGGGGGATCACAAGTTACTAAATAGGCTTGCATCAGTATTTCATAAGAGGGCCTAAAAATTAGACACAACCTATGACCTGGAAGCAGACATTCTCTTCAACAAAAGACACAGGAATGAGACAGAATGATAGGGGCTGAAGAATACCCACAAACTCACTCAGATCAGATCAGACACAGTAGTGCACATATAGGCTGAAAGTAAAAGGGATCAGGAAAACTAAGTATCACTGAAAAGCATTCATAAACTTCAAACCAATAAGAGATAAGCCAAATAGGAAAACATAAGGACATGAAAACATGTCACAGAATACTTTGCAACATTTGTATTATCAATGAGAACTTACAAGATGTGAAAAACCAGAGAGCAAAAATGCTATAGATAGTTCTCCAAGAAAAGACTTTCTCTTTTTACAAAATGTGAATTTTGAGCACTACAGGCTCCAAAAAAAAGAATATATCCCACTCACTACACGCAGGCAGGAGTCAAAATATCTCCAAATTAGGGCTACATAGATATGCATTATAATAATCATCCCTAAAATCGGTCATTTCTGATCATAAATGTGTTCTCTGAATATCATGGCCGATCAGATATTTCTCCTTTTGCATGTCCATCTTTGAATTGATCATGCCTGCAAACAAAAGACCTTGACCTGACAACCCCCTGCAAGCCCACTCAGCCATGAATGCTCAAAATCTGATCCCATGCTGGAAAGGACCCAAAACGGTAGCCCAAAATCTCTCTGCAAATTCTCCCAACTGCAACCGCCCTGGCGACATCAATTCTAGCTACCTGCAAAAATCTCCCTCAGAAGAAAGCTCATGAAAAACAAACAATAGGCCGCACTGCCTTGAAATGAACTTGGTCGCATGATCGCATGAGGCTAGGAAGCCACATGTGATTATGTGACTGCCCTTGAAAACTGCCACCGCTTGACAAAGCAATGGTCATATGATCGCATGAGGCCAAAAAGCTTCATGCGATCATGTGACAACCTTTTTTAAAATTTTGCCTTCGCTTCCACGCAAGACAATTGGCTCTACAAAACATCACACCTGTCAAACTTTCCACGTGGCCCAACTGGAACTGACCACATGTTACTGGGCCTACAACAACCTCCACCAACCGCTTTGAAAAAGACAATCGATCACGTGATCGCATGAGCCTACAAAGCTTCATGCGATCATGCGACTCCCCTTTGAATCTGTCTCCATTTGCCACACTGACGCCACGGGCCCACAAGATCTGCCACATGTCACCCCTTTATTTGTTTCGACTGCCACATCAGCAAACACCTTGACACCCCTGGCATAGGCCCCACCTAACTCAGCAGATCCCCAATGGATGGTTGTCGCATGATCACATGGGATTGGAAGATCCCATGAGATCATACGACCACCGTTGATCTTCATCACACTTGCACCAATGCAGAGACCTCAGGCCCGCAAGACCACTTGTCGCATGATCTCACGTGGTTAAGAGACCTCATGCGATCATGCAACCAACCGCATGACGTTAACTACCGAACCGTGAACCACCACCACCAAAACCGCTAACGGTTTGTCGCATGGTCGCATTGGCTTAGAAGAGCCCATGCAATCATGCGACCAACTACATGATGCTAACCGATGACCGCTGGCGGCACTATCCACCGAACCCCTACTGACAGCCACCTTCCTAAGAAAACTAGAACCGCTTACCACTTGTCGCATGATCGCATGCGGCAAGGATGGCCTATGTGATCATGCGACAAGTTCAACTTGTGACCCTTGCCTTCAATGCTGCCAGCTTGTAAACACCGTAACCATAGGCGGAGTTGCGCACTTGAAGAAAATATGCCACCTTACTCGAAACGCGGACCCATTGAGAACCCAATCCGACCGTTGTCGCATGATCACAAGGGCAAGAAATATTCCTTTTGAACATGCGACAACCGCAAGATTTTTACTGCACTTGCACGACTATGAGGAACTAGGACCCGCCTGTCAGAGTTGCACACTTAGGGAAAAAATTGCCAAAGGTGCTGAAAACACAGAGGCTTTTCGAGCGAAAGTCGAAAACACACCGAATTTTCATAGCGGAGAGGTAAAAAACACACCGAAATTTCAGACCAAAAGGCAAAAACATCCTGAGCCTACAGAGAGGAGGTCAAAAACACACTGGGTTTTTCAACACTTGAGCATTTCATTGGAAAATAGGACTGTGGCCGAAAATGAATGACAAAGAATTTTTGGGCAACATTTTGGTGACCTCTGCAGGATGTCAGCCTACTAGACATAGACCAGTTGCCTTGACACAATCCATTGGGTATGGGGTCACTTCTTGAGCACAAAAACCTTCTAATAGGGAGGGGCAAAACTGAACCAGCAAGACAAAATGTGCACGGGCACTTCTTGGAAAGCAGGAAACTACTCTAGAAAATAGGGGAAAGAAAAACACAGAAACCTATCCTAACCTAAACTAACTAGTGTAGAGACCTGGTTAAACAAAGCCATTCACTGGCATGTTGAAGTAGCTACCTTTCCTTCTTAGGATATTTTGCATTGGACTCATGAGGATAGCTATGAAGATAAGAGGCATACAAAGATTTGGAAAATGAGGATGCACTGCCTCTGCAAAAACAAGATCAAGTTCACTCACCTCAAATGGATCACATGTAGGTGTCCCAATGAACTCCTTCTGGGCCAAGTATCTGATGGGGCAACCTCTTGAAAGTCTGAAGGTAGGACTTTCATTGCTAGTTTCTCCTTTATCTTCATGGGTGCCCTCCATCATAGACAACCATGACAACTCCTCATCCATAGCCAAGGGACTATCATCTTCTTCTTTTAAACCAGCCAAGAGCTCATTACAATCAAGCTCCACACACAAGCCATCAATGATGCTTCCCAGATAATCTTTGTCAAGGCTCTGGTTATCTTCTGTACATTGGGAAGCCTCTTCCTCAAAAATGAGATCAAGCTCATGAATTAACATATCTTCAGGATCAACCTCTTCTAGTTGTTGCAATTTTACAGAGGTGGCTATGATCACATCTTCCTCATCCTTCTCAACAAAACCAGGCAGCTCATCTAACAAGCACAAGGCATTCATTATAGAATCAACCTCCTGTTGATGATAGACTTTCTGTTCTGATTAACCTTTAGCCATAGGAAATGGCATGGTTTCTTCTACATCATCAAAAAAAGGAGGGAGCTCATCATACAAGTCAGCCAAGAGCCCAGGCTGAGCATCAATGTCTACCTCCACACCTTGCTGCTCATTTTCACCATAGTCATCACTCTGCACTGATACCTCAGATTTCTTCTCCTCCTTATCACATGAAAGCTCATTCACCAGTCCTTGCTCAAACACCAGACTAGTGTCCTTACAAAGGATTGGCATCAGACAGCCAGGAGGTAGATTCCATTGTGGTATCCATATCACTTCATCATCCTGAGAAACCAGAGAAGCCTCTTGGGATGAAATTTTTTCTTGAACGGGCTGCTCTTGCAAGGTGGACTGAACCTCAAGTGCAAGCTCTTGAACATAATTTTTTTCCTTAAAACTTGGGATGTGAAACTGAGGGGGAGAGGGGGGAGACAACGAAGGCATAGAAGCTTTAAAGCTTGGAAATGAATGCTTAGCAAGCTCCTCATGTGTAGGTTCTTGAGACAAATGGGCCCTCCAGCTTGGAATCTTGGGCCTAGGAGCCTGTTGTTGAGCAATCAGTGATCTCAACCTTACTGTCTCAATGTCAGCTCGGTGTCTAATCTATTCTTGAAACTCTCCTACTTGCTACTCATCAACAAGAGTTTCTGTCATTTGGTAAGGAGCTACCCCTTGCTCATAATTTTGAGCCTCCTGCTCTCTCTGCTCCCTGAGCTCAGATACTTGTTTGACTAAATCAAGCAATAGACTCTTTGCCTCCTGCATCTCCTTGAAGTCTGAGCTCAGAGTCTGCATGTGCTGTTCAATAGGCTGAGAAGGGGAGGGTGGGTGGTAAGCATGATGGGGAAGGTAGCCTTGCATCTACTATTGTGCCTCTTGTGCCCATGGTCCATCTTACCTGAGAGCTCTCTCATAACTTTGCACAAGGACAAACTCATTTGGGGCATACTGGATATATTGATACCCTTGAGAAGTATAATAGCTTGGGGTAAAAGGAGGCTTTGGGTGACTTTGGTGAGGCTAAAAACTAGCTGATTGAGCATTATTCTCATGATAGGATGGTGAGTAACCTGACTCTCCATAGAAACTTGACATGTCTACTCATGCAATTAGCTGGGATTTGAAAATGAGAGCTTGAAAACATACCAACATCTGATCTTTGAAACCAGTAAACCTTTTGGAGTCGCCATATATGTAGCAAAATGACCTCTTCTAGGCCTATAGCATGCTACCAGCATATCAGAGATAGCATACCTTGAACATGAATCTGAACTTCAGTCCCACCCGGCATGCTAGAAATTGTTATACAATGAATTTGCACCTCTAATCTCAAGCTCTTGTAGTCTTGATAATCCAGTATAACATGGAAATCATCTCAAGGTTGTGGGACCTTTTGCTAACCGAGATGAGACCTCCAGATTCTAGGCTAGTTCCTCTTGGATAATCACCTTGATTTGCTCTTAATAGGAAATGTAAAACTTTGAGGGAAAGGGATAGAAGGAGTGCATGAAAGGGAAATGACAGGAAAGCAAATTTACCTACTAGGTGATGCACCGAAACTAGGGTTTGGATCTCAGTGTAGAGGAATGAAACCAGTGAGAGGCTTAGGTTTGGGGGATCACAACTTACTGAATAGGCTTGCATCAGTATTTCATAAGAGGGCCTAAAAATTAGACACAACCTATGACCTACAAGCAGACATTCTCTTCAGCAAAAGACACAGGAATGAGACAGAATGACAGGGGCTGAAGAATACCCACAAACTCACTCAGATCAAATCAGACACAGTAGTGCACATATAGGTTGAAAGTAAAAGGGATCAGGAAAACTAAGTATCACTGAAAAGCATTCATAAACTTCAATCCAATAAGAGATAAGCCAAATAGGAAAGCATAAGGACATGAAAACATGTCACAGAATACTTTGCAACATTTGTATTATCAATGAGAACTTACAAGATGTGAAAAACCAGAGAGAAAAAATGCTATAGATAGTTCTCCAAGAAAAGACTTTCTCTTTTTACAAAATGTGAATTCTGAGCACTACAGGCTCAAAAAAAAAGAATATATCCCACTCACTGCATGCAGGTAGGAGTCAAAATATCTCCGAATTAGGGCTACATAGATATGCATTATAATAATCATCCCTAAAATCGGCCACTTTTGATCATAAATGTGTTCTGTGAATATCATGGCTGATCAGATATTTCTCCCTTTGCATGTCCATCTCTAAATTGATCATGCGTACAGACAAAAGACCTTGACCTAACAACCCCCTGCAAGCCCACTCAGCCATGAATGCTCAAAATCCAATCCCATACTAGAAAGGACCCAAAACGGTAGCCCAAAAGATCTCCGCAAATTATCCCAACTGCAACCGCCCTGGTGACATTAATTCTAGCTACCCGCAAAATCTCCCTCAGAAGAAAGCTCATGAAAAACAAAACAATAGGCCACACTGCCTTGAAATGAACCTGGTCGCATGATTGCATGAGGCTAGGAAGCCACATGTGATCATGCGACTGCCCTTGAAAACTGCCACCGCTTGACAAAGCAATGGTCGCATGATCGCATGAGGCCAAAAAGCTTCATGCGATCATGCAACAACCTTTTTAAAAAAATTTCCTTCGCTTCCATGCAAGACAATTGGCTCTACAAAACATCACACCTGTCAAACTTGCCACGTGGCCCAACCAGAACTAACCACATGCTACTGGGCCTGCAACAACCTCCATCGACTACTTTGAAAAAGACAATCGGTCGCGTGATCGCATGAGCCTGAAAAGCTTCATGCGATCATGCGACTCCCCTTTGAATTTGTCTTCGTTTGCCACACTGACGCCATGGGCCCACAAGATCCACCACGTGTTACCCCTCTATTCATTCTAACAGCCACATCAGCAAACACCTCGGTACCCCTGACATAGTCCCCACCTAACTTAGCAGATCCCCATCGGATGGTTGTCGCATGATCGCATGGGATTGGAAGATCCCATGAGATCATACGACCACCGTTGATCTTCATTGCACTTGTACCAATGCAGAGACCTCGGGCCTGCAAGACCGCTTGTCGCATGATCTCATACGGTTAAGAGACTGCATGCGATCATGCAACCAACCGCATGACGTTAACTGCCGAATCGTGAACCACTGCCACCGAAACCACTAACAATTTTTCGCATGGTCTCATGGGCTCAGAAGAGCCCATGCGATCATGTGACCAATCGCATGATGCTAACTGATGACCGCTGGCGGCACTATCCACCAAACCCTTGCTGACCACCACCTTCCTAAGAAAATTGGAACCGCTTCCCACTTGTCGCATGATCACATGCGGCCATGAAGGCCTATGTAATCATGCGACAAGGTCAACTTGTGACCCTTGCCTTCAACGCTGCCAGCTTGTAACCACCATAACCACA
The DNA here is from genome assembly GCA_027943335.1 of Chamaecyparis obtusa. NCBI lineage: Eukaryota > Viridiplantae > Streptophyta > Pinopsida > Cupressales > Cupressaceae > Chamaecyparis > Chamaecyparis obtusa. The sequence continues at coordinate 105,247 of BSBK01006478.1, read as the reverse complement.
GGTAGAGTTGCGCACTTGAAGAAAATATGCCACCTTACTCGAAATGCGAACCCACTAAGAACCCAATCCGATCATTGTCGCATGATCGCAAGGGCAAGGAATATTCCTTGCGAACATGCGACAACCACAAGATTTTTACTGCACTTGCATGGCTATGAGGAACTGGGACCCGCCTGTTAGAGTTGCGCACTTAGGGAAAAAATTGCCAAAGGTGCCGAAAACATAGAGGGTTTTCGAGTGAAGGTCGAAAACACACCAAATTTTCAGAGCAGAGAGGTCGAAAACACACCAAACTTTTGGACCAAAAGGAAGAAATATCCTGAGCCTGTAGAGAGGAGGTCGAAAACACACTGGGTTTTTTGACACTTGAGCATTTCATTGGAAAATAGGACTGTGGCCAAAAATGAATGACGGGGAATTTTTGTGCAATAATGACATCATCAAATTCCTTACAATGATGTGTACTATCCACTTGCATATAAAAAATAGAAGGGACATCCACAAATGCTTCACACACCATGCCATCACTTATTCTTTCCTCATCAAAACTTATATAAACCAGGCATGGAATCTCAGAAACATACTTGGGAATGCACCTCTAAAACTCTGCATCCAAGAGCTCTGAAATTTGTTCACTACTTAGCAGGCACTGCACTTCACACTCAATCTCATTGGTCTCACTACTAATGCTACAAATACCTTCCTCATCTGAAGTAGGGGCTGAAAAATCTTGTGTCAAGTCATCATTGCAGGAACTTTCATTGCAAGAAATTACATCTATTGTTGATTCTTCTTCTATCTCACAAAGTTCATTATCAACATCAGCATCACAAGATTCACCAGCCACAAATGAAGCCATCCATTCTTTAACATTTTCTAGTGCTTCACTTCTAACAGATGTAGACCAACTGATTGACTCAAGCACACCAAGCTCTAAAAACATTTTAGCATATTGGGAGTCTTGAAGCTCAATACCCACAAAGAGTTCATCACAAGCTAAAAGGAATTTCTTATAGTATGAATGGGATGACTCATCTTTTCTTTGTCCTATTGCACACCTTAGAATCTTTATGCAAGTTTGCTAGATTTTTTGACTCATCAAATAAATATCTCTTTCTCTATCAACATTTCTAAGGTCTGACAGAGAACTTTCAGACCTAGAAACATCAACCTGATCTGTCAAAGCTGAAAACTCCATTTAACATACTAACAAAACAACAAAACCTATTCTCATGACAACACTTTATCCAAATTAATGCAACCAGTGTCTTCATTAAATCTCAACATATTCCTGATACCCTTTACAACAATCAAAGCTTCTATCTAGAAATATGATCAAACCTTCAAAATTAATTTCCCTTTTCACTAATGACTTGTTCACCTAATTAGGGACTGTTCTTGCTTAATGAAATATAGGATTACCTAGAGATGTTGTGAACAAGCTGTTACAACATGTATTATATTCTTAGAAACCAGAGAGGAAAGAGGGACACCCTGTATGCAGAGAAGAAGAAATATTTACAAGGTAGGAAACTTTACCATCCAACACTTCTTACAGAAAAACTTCTGCAATATATACCACTAATCATCTTGGGATCCCAAAATAGGATGCAACAAGCTACAGATGATTAGGGTTAGAGTTTCAACCACCCAGCCAATAAAAAATCAATCAAAATTTACTGTAGGGGTAGGAAACATAGGCAACCTAGAGAAAACAAATCTCAGGTAGATCTGCAATCATGAAAATTTGCGAGCTTAGTACAGAACACCAAGGAGTTGCCGTAAAAACCAGTCTAATCAACCACCTACAAACACACCTAGAGCACAAAACCACACTCCATTAGGTACAAAACAATACAGCAATCGACCCACAGGAGCCCTTGGACCACAGTACAAGACCTACCGCAACCAAACCGATTGGAATCAGCCAGAAAAACATTCAATTTTGGTACCTCCAGGTCGCAGGAAATCCTTCGCAAAAAACCCTGCAATCATATTCAAATTTGGGCGCCAATGGTTAGCTGGTCAACTTTAAAACATAGCCGTCGATTCATTCCTTCCCGACAAATCGGGTGACCCAATATAATTTTTAAAACCACTATGGGACCCCTTGACAAGTCAACCGCCACCTCATAAATCCATTAGTGAATGAAGACTAAGCATGTTAGTAGCATGACACTGTGGGCCCACCTTAACTTGATAATAGTGACATCATAACAGTTTTCGCATGATCACATAGCCAAGAAACAGGTTATGCGAACATGCGACAACCCGCAGACCTTTACCTCGCCGCATAACCACCGCTGTTGCTAACATAAAGTGTTAGTCGCATGATCACATAGCCTTGAAAAAGGCTATGTGAACATGCGACTAACTGCCAACATTCACCACTACTACTGCCACGCTGACCAATCGAGAATGCCCACTCCACGACCTATCACTGGGCCCTAGCAAGGAAGAAACTTGTTGCATAGTCGCAAGCCGTGAAAATGGCCCTTGCGATCATGCGACAAGGCCATAAGACCGCCACCTCACCACCAATGGCCCCACAAGATAGACATCAATCGGTCACATTGTTGCATGTCAAAAATTCCTAACATGTGATCATGCGACAACCAATAAGAACATGCGCCCCTGCTTCCCTTTGGACACTAGGCCCAGCTGGACCCACTTCACATCCACACAAGAAAATCCAACGGCTGTCGCAAAAGCGTAAAGGATAAACATCGTGCATCTTCACCATGCAAACATGTGACAACCACCGATTTTGTTTGAACTTTAACCACACTGGGCAACTGAGAAGAACTAGGTCCCACCAACCAATCGCACTTGCGCAGTTAAGGAATGCCAACAATAGGGCAGAAGTGCGAGGTCAAAAACACACAAGTTTTTCGAGGAAAGATAAAAAATATCCAGGGTTTTCATGCAGACCAAAAGGTAGCAGGGAGACCGAAAACATCATGGGTTTTCAAAAACATTGTTAGTTTTTGACACTTAGGAAGATTCTAAAATTATTTCCTATAGACCTTTAAAACTTTAATAACTCCCTGGTTTTTATGAATTAGCTTATGCGATCTGGACTGGAGCTTGGTAATATAATAAAGATCATATGGCTAAGGGTGCACACCAGGAAACATTATGGATTTACTTCGCATATTAAAACAAGTTTACAGCAAGGTGGGACACTTCAAAATTTGCAGGGAAGAGGCCATTTTCAAAGGATTTTTTCATTGACTGGAAAATGGCCTAACAGATTGATGTTGGATATGCAGAGGCAGATTGAATGACTCAATGAGCGAATAGATAATCAAGGAATAAAAGGAGGGAATGAATCTGATGAAGAGGAAAACTGAAGAGGTGCTGACCAAAATGAAGAAAATATAGAAGAGAGGTTGGAAGAAATGAGCTATGAAGATAGAGTTCTCAGGGATTTAGAAGAAAGGAGTGAAGCAATCAAGATTGATGTTTCAGACTATGTTGGTAGTTTGAAGCCAGAAGATTTAATGGACTGGCTAAATGAGATGGGCAAATTTTTTGAATGGAAGCCCATGACAGAAGAAAAGAAGATGAAGTTTGCATGCACAAAATTAAAAAGACATGCAATGATATGGTGGGATCACCTCCAAAAGGAATGAACTAGAAAGGGAAAAGAAAAGATTAAAACATTGAGCAAGATGGAGAAAAAGATCAAAGAAAAATTCTTACCCATGGATTATTCACAAACCCTCTTTCACAGGTTCCAGAATTTGAAGCAAAACTTGTCTTCAGTACAAGATTATACAAATAAATTCTACAAGTTATCCATGCACATAGAGCATCAAGAAAATAATGAGCAGATGGTTGCTAGATATATGAATGGCCTAAAATTCTCCATCTAGGATGAGTTGAGCATGCATCATGTCAACAGTATGGAGGAAGCCTACCAATTAGCCCTAAAGGCTGAAGAAAAGAAGAATAGGCAATATATCCAAAGGAATAGAGGTGGTTGAAGGGGTACCTCAACTCCATTTCGGGGAGGTTCTAATAATGGTCAGGGAGATTATTTTCAAGGGTTTGAAAAAAATATAGACACTAGGCAAGATCCTCCAAATCAAGAAAGAGGAAGGGGGTTTCAGAGAGGGCGAGACTACGGAGGCGGCATAGGCTGGGAAAACCAGAGAAGACCTTTCACTTGTTTTAGGTGTGGAGAAGGACACAGAGCCTTTGAATGCTCAAATTATAACATGCTAGAAAGAAATCAAGGAGGATAGCCTAGAGTGAACCTGGTTCAGCCAGAATTCATAGAAGCAGGAATGGAACAAGAAGTCCTACCAGACGTGGGAGAAACTCTCATGATGAGGAGATCGATGATCATTCTAGAGAAGGAAGAAGGCCCTGTAAAGAACTTTGATGATTCGTGGCTTCGAAACAACATCTTCAGAAATAGATGCACCTTAGGTGGAAAGGTATGCCAACTTATTATTGATGGGGGTAGTTGTGAGAATATGGTAGCAAAGGAAATGGTAGAAAAATTAAATCTACAATGTGAGAAACATCATCACCCTTACCGTATTGCATGGTTTAAGAAAAGAAATGAGGTTACTGTTGATAAAAGATGTCTGGTTAGGTTTACTATAGGAAAAATCTATAAGGATGAGATATGGTGTGATGTTATTCCTATGGATGCTTGTCATATTTTGTTGGGAAGGCCATGGTAGTAAGATAGGAAGATCATGCATGATGGAGAGAAAAATACATATACCTTTTGGAAGGATGGCTCTAAATTGACTCTCTTACCACTTAAAGATGAAAGGAAGAATGAGACCATGTTGTCTGCAAGGGATGTTGTCAAAGAAATGAAGGTGACATGTTGTTGCTATGCATTGGTAGTAAAAAGAGAAGAACTAGAAGACATAATACCACATGATGTAGTAAAGATACTAGAATAATTTTTTGATGTTATTCCAAATGAGCTACTTGATGGTCTCCCACCAAAAAGGGATATAAAACACCATATTGATTTGATTCTTGGAGCAACTCTTCCTAATCAAGCAGCTTATCGAATGAACCCAACACAACATGCAAAGCTCAACAAATAAGTAACATAACTAGTTGAGAAAGGCCTGGTTAGAGAAAGCATGAGCCCATGTGTTGTGCCTGCATTATTGACTCTGAATAAGGATGGAACATGGAGGATGTGTACTGATAGTAGAGAAATTAATAAGATTACTATCAAGTATCAGTTTCCTATTCCTCGTATAGAGGATATGATGGATGAATTAGCAGGGGCCAAATACTTCAGCAAGATTGATCTACGAAGTGGATACCATCATATTCAAATTTGTGAAGGAGATGAGAGGAAGACAACTTGTAAGACTAGGGATGGCTTGTAGGAATGGATGGTTATGCCATTTGGGCTTTCTAATGCACCAAGTACATTCATGAGATTGATGCATACTGTCTTACGACCCTACATTGGTAAGTTTGTTGTAGTTTATTTTGATGATATCCTAATTTATAGTAAAAACAAAGGAGATCACCTACAACACTTGAGGATCATCTTGAGTGTACTAAGAAAAGAGAAGCTTTGTGCAAATCTAAAGAAGTGCAGGTTCATGCAAAACAGTTTGAATTTTCTAGGCTTCATCATTTCTGAAGATGGTGTTCAAATGGACCCAGATAAGGTCAAGACAATCCTAGAATGGCCTAGTCCATCCAGCATAAAAGGGGTAAGGAGTTTTCATGTATTGGAAACCTTCTATAGAAAGTTTATTCAAAATTTTAGCAGTATTGTAGCGCCCATAACAGATTATATGAAAGGAAGGGAATTCACATGGACAACAGATGCTAAACAAAGTTTCAAATTTTTGAAGAAAAAGGTAACTGAAGCTCCTATATTGACACTTCCAAATTTTGATAAAGTATTTGAAGTAGAGTGTGATGCTTCCCATGTTGAAATAGGTGCGATTCTTAGCCAGGTAGGTAAACCAATAGCCTTTTTTAGTGAAAAGTTAAATGATGTGAGGAAGAACTATTCTACCTATGATTTAGAATTTTATACTATTATTCAAGCCTTAAGGCATTGGAGGCATTATTTGGTTCCACAAGAATTTGTATTGTTTACAGAATCATTTGGCATTGAAATATGTCAACACACAAAAGAAACTGAATAGTAGGCATGCTAAATGGGTCTCTTTCTTGTAAGGGTATAATTTTGTTTTGAAGCATAAGTCTAGAAAGCAGAATCAGGTTGATGATGCCCTAAGTTGGCGTGTTACACTAATAACTACAATGGAAACAAAGGTCATTGGTTTTGATTTTATTAAAGTTTTGTATGAGGCTGATGATGATTTTTGGGAAATTATAGAGAAGATTAAAGAGCCAGCAACTAGTCTTTCAGATCACATGAGAGGAGAATACTTTATGCAAGATGGTTACCTCTTTAGAGGAAAACAACTTTGTATACCAGCTGGTTCCATGAGGGAAAATATCATTTGAGAATTTCATAGTGGTGGTTTGGCTGGTCACTTTGGGAATGACAAGACAATAGCCTTGGTTGAAGATAAATACTACTAGCCAAAATTGAAAAGGGACATTACTAAGTATGTGGCAAGGTGCAGAATCTGTCAAGTGGCTAAGGGTCACTCCCAAAACATAGGCTTTTATACACCTCTACCTGTACTCATCGAGCCATGGATACATGTGAGTATGGATTTTGTATTGGGGCTTCCCCACACCTAGCAAGGTACATATTCTATTTTTGTAGTTGTTGATAGATTCTCTAAGATGGCTCATTTTATTGCTTGTAAAAAAACTAATGATGCCACAAGGATAGCCAACTTATTTTTCTTAGAAGTTGTTAGACTCCATGGCATTCCAAAGAATATCACATCTGACAAGGATACTAAATTTTTGAGTCATTTCTGGAGGACCTTATGGAAGAAGATGGGAACACAGTTGCAGTTTAGCAGTGCCTATCATCCCCAAACTGATGGAGAAACTAAGGTAGTCAATCAGAGTTTAGCAAACCTGTTATGGTACATTGTTGGTGAAAATCCCAAGTAGTGGGACTTGGCATTGCCTCAAGCATATTTTGCTTACAACAGTTCTGTTAACAGATCAACTAGAAAATCTCCTTTTCAAATTGTATATGGTAAGAATCCTTAGGGTGTTTTGGACCTTGTACAACTCCCTGTGCAAGATAGAATTAGCAACAATGGGGAAGCATTTTCTGAAAACCTTCAACAACTTCAACAAGATGTGAGGAGTAAATTGCAGGATAGCAATGAACGATATAAGGTTGCTGCAGATGTCAGTAGAAGGAGACAAATTTTTAATACAAGTGATTTGGTGATGGTGTAATTGAGGCGTGAGAGATTTCCTACTGGCACATATCATAAGCTAAAATACAAAAAGATAGGTCCTTGCCGAATTTTGAAGAAGATCAATGATAATGCTTATGAGGTTTGTTTACCAAATGATCTGGATATTTCTCCTATATTTAATGTTTCTAATTTATATACATTTCATGGAGAACTATCTACATCAAACAGTAAAGATGAGGTGGATTGGAATCACCACCTTCCAAGTAAAAAGAAGGAAAAGATTGCCCACATTTTGGATAAGTAGTCTACAGGCACTCGGAATGGTCATTACAATAGGTACTTGATTCAGTGGGAGGGATTACCAGCGACAGATAGCACCGGGATCTCAGAGTGGGAAGTGATGAAGTTGGACCCCACAAAGTTGTAGCAGTTCACAAACAACCACTTGCAGGAGTTGTGTTCCTTTAAAGAAGGGGAGAATGATGCAGGACCTTTTGTAGGTCATAATCTAATATAAAAACCTTCGGAGGTCATAACTTTTGACTCAAGTCTGGGTTTTTGCTGAAATTTTTTGGGTGCGTGCATCAGGTGGTGCCGTTTGTTTTTCCAATGATCTCAGATTGATTGGGGTCCATTTTGGCACATTTTTAGGAGCTGAAAGTTTCATCTAGGGCTTCGAAATCATCTTTTAGTGTTTTTTCTCTAGTTTTTAGAAAGTTTTGTTTTGTAATAAATCTTAATTTATGTTTTTAATCTCGAATATTAGTTGGCAATTCATTCTAACTTAGTCAAGGGCATGTTTAGGAAGAAACTCAGCTTTTTAGGTGTTGTTTTGAAAATTTCAAAAAATGGAGAAAAAACAACTATGGAAAAAATTGCCAAAAAGGGTAATTTTTAGTTTTCTTGATTTTCTAGGTTTTTTGGTTACTTAAGTGTTTGTAGCGAATTTTAGTGGGAGTGAATGATGAATGGAAAATATTGAAGGTTTCAAAACTATGTTTATTTGTCTTGTAATGGAGTTTTATTGTTAACAGAGAGTGTTGTGCTACATCAATAGTATTGTTTTGAACGATAAAATTATTCTTTACTTATTTTGATAAACATCACGAGCACTGGTTATATAGGCATCAAAACTGATGTTCAGTGTCATAGATTTTTGGTAGGGTCTATGATGTGGAATATATGCATCTGATGTGATTTTTTAAAGATAATATTTAACTAGCATTTGTATCAACCAGACACAATGTTTACACTGATAGTAGCATATGCTGTAATGTATTTGAGAAGTACACTTGTATTCAAATTTTATAAAATCTTATTTTTTTGACATTTTGAAAATACTAGATATATTCAATAACATATTATCGATTTCCTTGAAATAATGGGGGTTATAAAATTCATATAGCAAGGGCATGAGACATCCTGGTTTTTAGCTGTAGCAGGAACATAGTGCAATTTTTCATAACATAGTCCAGAGTAACTCATATACCTAGATCACTTGGTGATGCCTTTGTTTTGTGTCCTTGTCACAATCTCTAGTTGAAAACATTAGAACATCAATATAATATAAATTAAAATTATTGATAAAAGCATTAAAGTGGGAAATAAAGTGTTCCTTTGTTTTTATTGTTTGAATCATTATCTTCCTATACTTGAATAGTGATATGATCCAGCAAAATGATAGATCAAATATAAAAAATATATAAATAGAAAATTTAAACTAACATTTTTATAATTTAAAAAATTATATAAAATACAACAAGAAATCTAAACTACTATACTTACACTTTAAAAATCTATATAATATACTCAAGAATTATTAATGTAAAGATACAAGGTGCATAAAAAACTATGATAGTGATGCAAACAAAAATAGGCACAATACTAAGTATAGTTAAAAAGTTAAAGAGGATTATCAAATAATAATTAATTTGAAAATTAATATAAACCACTTATATAAACAATCATCTGGCTTCCTCAAGTTATTTCATGACATGACATGTCTTGGCACACTTTTATTTTAATGGTCACTTCAAATAATGTTAACATAACAACTATGGTAGATGGTGTCACTTGAGAAAGCAATTAGACAATTAGAATCAGCTTATTGGTACATGATTTAATAGTTGTTAAAAACACATGAGAAAGGTATAGGAACAAAAAAATTGTCACAATGTGACGAAAAAATAGTTGTCACAACTTGGGGACAATGACTAAATGGAAAAGGTGGCTTTAAATGCTTATGACCAATATATACAAACTTTTCAAATTATAGCTAAGGGTTGAAAAATAATGAAAATAACCAAAATAATGAAGTAGAATCTAAAGGGATACAGAGAAAAAATTTAGAACTTCAAAGAAAAAACTCCAAAGACTTAGAATTTCAAAGCAAAGAAAGAAAATGCTTAGTCTCAACTTCACCATTACACATGCATTAAAGGGAACAACTTATGCATGGGGACTTATCCTGTGTATCTAATTTTAAAATTGTCAGAATTAAAATAATATTTAGTCTGTGGGAGATTTTCCCAGAAGAACTAGTCATAATGGTTTGTGTTGGGATGTGAAGCCCAACGGTCACATGACCGTTTGGTTTCTCCCACCTCTTCCTCTTCAAAGAGTCTTCTATAAAAGGTTGTGTACAACCATGTATTGGATTATTGGATTGTATCTTACTCTAGACTGATTAATATAATGATTCCCTGCTTCAAGTGTGGATGTAGGCATATTGCCAAACCATGATAAATATTGTGTCAGTCTTGTTTATCTTCTTTGTTATGTTTAATTCCTCTTTCTCTGCATCTTTAATATTTACAATTGGTATCAAAGCCTAGTGAGGCTGAGCCTGGAGAGGCTGAGTAAAGATGGAAGAAGATGTTGTATGTTGGTGGCATGGCATGGAAGATGAGGATAACTTTTCTATTGGTGTTCACACAAAATCAGAGAGGCCTGCAAGAGGCAAGTCTGAAAAGAAGAAAATGGTTTCATCATCATCTCATTGTCTTGGGAGGTGTTTTAATTGCAGAGAATCTGGTCATTGGGCTAGAGATTGCAAATTTGAGGATTTGAAAAATAAATGTTACCATTGTAGAGAGAAAGGCCATATTAAAAGGAACTGTCCTAAATTATACAGTCAGGAAAATAAGGCTGATGTTGAATAGATTGAAGAAATGGAAATTGATGTCATCCCAGTGGTGAAGGTCAAGCATGATGATACCTCGATTGGGCTTGGCATTAATTGTCCATGTGCGGAGTTTGGAATTCCGCTTGTTTCCCTGTCATCTGGGGCAGCTGAAACATTTTCTCTAACTATTGGGTTAAAGAAGAAATTAGATTTGTTCAATGAAGAGTGGGATACTTCATTGAGGAATAAGAAGAGGAGGTTTGAATGGTTGGAGTATGATAGAAAGATGCTTCTTTCCCTTGACAGCGAGGTACTCAAGGAGGAAGTGACACAACATGAGGTGGAGGCCGAAAAGGGAGGCCTGTATATTGACCAAGAAGAAGGTCAAGAGGCCCAAGCTGTTTCTCATCCTGTAGACAAAGAGGCACAAGATGGTTTACTACCGTTGTATCTATCTATGTATGAGGTGGCTTATGGAGATGAGTCATATTTCATCAGGAGATTTGTGAAGCAGACTCTACTAGACACTTTGCAACTTCTGATCGATTCAAACCATGCATTGCGATCCTTCTTTGGCCTAGATAACTCTCTGCCTATAGGCCCCATTTGGGAGATTGTGGATAATCCACTGTCAAATGAGAGTAACTATTTGCAGGTTCAAACTGCTCATAGATGGTTGACTAGTCTTCAACTAGTAGTTGAAAGTAATGTCCTTGTTGAGAACATGTGTCTCAACCTTGCAATCTTTTTCTAGAAAATTCTAAAATTTGTTTGTGGAAGTTTTCCACTTGCTTATGTCTTGAAAAAGAGTGTATAAAATGCCAAAAGGTGCCCTATCCATATTAGCATATAGGTGGGTCATTTTTAGAGCCTTGATGACTCATTTTATGACTTTTATGGGGGTCTAAACTAGGGGACAAAATTATGAACGGGATTACTATTTTAACCTAGTTGTTTTCCATCTTGGAAATGTAAATGTAAAAAATGGGTACCATGTGGCATGGTGGTTAAGCCCATGGTTTTGTAAAACCACAAGTAGTTTCCAAGTTATAAAATCACTATATAAGGAGGGCTTGGGGAGGTGTTTGATAATTGAGTTTAGTTTGTAAGATTGGGTGCTAGAAGGAGTCTCTCTGAGTCCAAGTTGTGGTGATGCGCTCCTATAAGAACTTGCATTGCAAGTGTATTGTAATCATCTTGATTTGATAATACATTGTGCAGGTTTTCGAGGGTGGGGTTTTTCTCTCGGAAGGGTTTCCCCACAGTAATCACTGTGTTATGTGTTCATTGTTATTTTGTTTATGCTTTATTGTGCATTTCTTGAGATCTTTGTGATATTTAAGTTGAAATTTGCATAATTGTCCTCTTAAGATTAGCGTAGGAAGCATTTTTGCACACCTTTGCTTCCTTACAAATGGTATCAAAGCCTAGCTAGTTTTGGTTCTATTTGTTGGGTACAAGGTTTTTTGAGCTAATCAAGGTTTGAGTGGGAGCTTGTGCAGAGTATTTCATTTCTGTGTTGTAGGATTGAAAAGATGGCAAGCATATCAGGGAGGATTGATGTAGAGAAGTTTTTTTGCACAAATTTTGAGATGTGGAAGCTGAAGATGGAAGGTCTGTTGATTGATTAGGATCTATGGGATGCAATTGATGAGAATAAGCATTGGCCCGCAGATCCGACTTTAGCCGCACAATATGATGTGACTAATAGAAAAGCTAAAGGTCTCATCAGATTGTGTCTTGCAGACTCTATTCTGATAAATGTCCATGAAGAATCTACTGCAAAGAAACTTTGGAAGAAGCTAAGTGAGATCTATCAAGCGAAATCACTTGTGAACAAGATCTTCTTAAGGAAGAAATTGTATTCTTTGAGAATGGAAGAAGGTGGATGAATTTCTGAGCATCTGGAAAGCTTTAATATGTTGGTGACTCAGTTAACCTTAGTAGAGGTGCCAATGGATGAAGATGAAAGATGCCAAAGCTTTCTATGTTCATTGCTAGACTCATGGGACAGCCTTGTCATGGCCATAGGGAGTACTTCAGTTGTCTTGAAGATGGAGGATGTTGTTGGTTCTCTACTTTCTAAAGAGATGAAAAGGAAGGTCTCTCTAAATGCCAAAGAGGCTTTGAGTGTTCGAGGAAGACCAAAAGAAAGAGGCAAGAAAAAAAAGCAACATGGCCATTCTAAGTCCAAGAATAAGGGGAGATCAAAATCTCTTGGTAAGTCCAAGGCAATCTGCTGGAACTATGGCAAACCCAGACACTTCCAAAATGACTGCAAAGAGGAGAAGAAAAAGAAGAAGATGAAGCAAGATTCTGATTCTAAGTTTGAGAAGAAAGATGGAGATGCTTTCATCACAGCCTTGGCCACTTGTGCAGGTGACAATGCATGGTTAATAGACTTAGGTGCATCTTTCCACATGACTCCTAATAGAAACTGGTTTAGTAAGTATAAAAATTTTGATGGTGGTAAGGTGTATTTGGGTGATAACTCAGTACTTGATATTGTTGGTCGTGGAAGTATTCGTGTGAAATTTTATGATGGTAGAATTAGAAGATTTGATGGTGTCTTGCATATCTCGGGACTAGCAAGGAATTTGTTATCTATTAGCAAGCTAATAGATGTGGGTGTGCATGTATAGTTTTCTGAAGCAGGTGTGAAAATGGTGAGAGCTGCTATATGGTAATAGCAAGAGGAAGTAGATTGGGTACACTGTACCAGCTTGATGCATGCACAGTTGAGTGCAATAGTACTTCTGATAAGATTGTGAAAAAGACTACTCAATTGGAAAAGGAGAGGGTTTCTCTTTCAATAGATGGTCATGGTTTTTGGGTACCCAAGGGTGCTCTATCTACTGAATCAAAGTTTCCTACAGAGAAGACCATGTTATGGCACCAAAGACTTGGCCACATTGGTGAGAAGGGTCTATGGACCTTGAAAAATAAGAACCTTGTTGATGGGTTGAATGATTGCAATCTTGAATTTGATTTTTGTGAGCATTGTATCTATGGTAAGAAAAATTGTATTCAGTTTTACTCGAGTTCTCATAAGTCCTCATATATTTTGGATCTAATCCATTCAGATGTATTTGGTCTAGTTGATGTCCCTTCTATTGGTAGATCAGTTTATTATGTTTCTTTCATTGATGATTTTGGTAGAAGAACATGGGTTTATTTTCTTAGGAGTAAAGCTAAAGTTTTTAGTCATTTCAAAGAATTTAAAGCAATGGTTGAGTTGCAGACTGGAAAGAAAATAAAATGTTTGAGAACTAATAATGGTGGTGAATTTTGCTCCAATGATTTTGACACATTTTGTAAAGATTATGGTATTAAAAGAGAGAAGACAACTCTGTATTCTCCACAACAGAATGGAGTTGTAGAAAGAATGAATAGGACCCTAATGGAGAAGGCTAGGAGTATGCTGAGTGGTGCTGGACTACAACAAAAGTTCTGGGCTGAAGCTGTAGCCACTGCCTGCTACTTGATAAACAGGTCTCCTACATCAACTCTTTTTGATAAGACACCAATGGAAGCATGGTCGGGCCACAAGCCTTCACTTAGACATCTGAGAGTGTTCAGTTGTGAAGCATATGCTCATGTGCCAAAGGAGAAGCAGACAAAATTGGACAACAAAGTTGTTAAATGTATTTTCATTAGATACAGATATGGTGTGAAAGGATACAAGATTTGGAATCCTGTTGAACAAAAGGTATTTTATTCAAGAAGTCTTATTTTTAGAGAAACTAAGCCTTCTTCTATTACAGTGCAGCCAGAACAAACAGAACAAAAGAAAGATGTGATTCAACTACCTGCTACACCGGAGAAAGTTAAATCGAGGCCCTTAGAAAGACAAGAAGTCAAGGAGAGCTCTATGAGTTCTAAATCTTTAGAGGAAGAAGAGGTACCTAAACCTGAACCTGAAGCTGAACCTGAACCAGATCTTGTTCAAAGGTCTACTAGATAGAGAAAACCACCTGAAAGGTATGGGTATTCTCCTGATGATTGGAGATGCATATTTGCATTAAATGATAATATTGATGAACCGAGATCTATAGAAGAGGCTCTTGGTATGAATGATTCAGAGTCCTAGAAAATAGCCATGGATGAAGAAATGACAACTCTTAAGAGGAATCAAACATGGGACCTTGTACCATTGCCTGAAGGATGAAAGCTTGTTGGTTGTAAATGGGTGTTCAAGAAGAAGATGGGTTTAGATGGAAGCATTGAGAAGTATAAAGCACGTTTTGTTGCAAAAGGTTACTCTTAGGTTGAGGGAGTAGATTATGGTGAGATTTTTTCTCCAGTAGCCAAAATGACATCCATTAGATTTTTGCTTTCTATTGCAGCAGCCTATGATCTAGAGATCGAGCAAATGGATGTGAAAACAACTTTCCTTCATGGAGATTTGGAGGAGGAAATTTACATGACATAGCCAGAGCACTATGTGGTGAAAGGTAAAAGTCATTTGGTATGTAAGTTGAAGAAATCCTTGTATGGTTTAAAATAAAGTCCTAGGATGTGGTACCAGAAGTTTGATACATATGTGTTGAGTTTGAGATTTGTGCAATCTAAATCTGATCATTGTATATATTTTAAATCTAATGGTGATCATTTCCTGGTTATTGCCTTGTATGTCAATGACATGTTGTTTATTAGCAAAGGAAAAGGTTTGATTACAGAGTTAAAATCTCAACTCTCGATAAAGTTTGAAATGAAAGATCTTGGTGCAGCTAGGCACATTATAGGAATGGAGATTGTAAGAGATAGACAAAACAGAAAGCTTTGGCTAGGCCAAAGCAAGTATGTTGGTACTATTTTGAAAAGATTCAATATGTAAGATTCAAGACCGTTGAGTGTTCCTATTATAATGGGAACAAAGCTTTCTAGTTCACAGTGTCCTACATCCCCATTGGAGATGGAAGAGATGAGTCGAGTACCATATCAGAGTTTTGTTGGAAGTCTGATGTATGCTATGGTCTGTACAAGACTAGACATTCCCATTATATGTCTAATCTAGGAAGAGCACATTGGGATGTAGTAAAAAGAGTTTTCAGATACTTGTGGGGTACTTCAGAGTACTTGATATGTTTTCAAGGAATAGGAAACGAGCATTCCTTAGATATTCAAGGCTATGTGGATTCAGATTGGGCTGGTGATGTTGATAGAAGAAGATCCACCAGTGCATATGTGTTTACATTATTCGGTGGTGCAATCAGTTGGATGAGAAAGTGACAGGCTATGGTCTCTTTGTCCACTACTAAGGCAGAGTATATGGCAGCTACTCATGCCTATAAGGAAGCCATCTAGCTAAAAAGATTGTGTTCAGATATGGAGTTCAAACAAGGTGCAATGACAATTTATAGTGACAGTCAGAGTGCAATCTACCTAGCGAAGAACCCAACATTTCATGCCAGGACCAAGCACATTGATGTACAATATCATTTTGTGAGAGATATAGTTGAGGATGGCAAGGTGAAGCTGGAGAAGGTAGAGACTTTGGTGAATGTTGCTGATGCATTAACTAAGCCTGTGAGCATAGAGAAATTTAGATGGTGTTCAGAGTCTATGGGCCTCTTAGCCCCTAGCAATTAATTCCACGATATTTTGGATCCCCTAACTCTTGCAAGGTGTTCGACAAGTGGGAGAATGTTGAGAACATGTGTCTCAACCTTGCAATCTTTTTTTGGAAAATTCTAGAATTTGTTTGTGGAAGTTTTCCACTTGTTTATGTCTTGGAAAAGAGTGTATAAAATGCCAAAAGGTGCCCTATCCATAGTAGAATATAGGTGGGTCATTTTTAGACCCTTGATTACTCATTTTATGACTTTTATGGGGCTCTAAACTAGGGGACAAAATTATGGACGGGATTACTATTTTAACTTGGTTGTTTTTCCATCTTGGAAATGTAAATGTCAAAAATGGGTACCATGCGGCATGGTGGTTAAGCCCATGGTTTTTTACAAGCACAAGTGGTTTCCAGGTTGTAAAATCACTATATAAGGAGGGCTTGGGGAGGTGTTTGATAATTGAGTTTAGTTTGCAAGATTGGGTGCTAGAAGGAGTCTCTCCAAGTTCAAGTTGTGATGATGCGCTCCTGTAAGAACTTGCATTGCAAGTGTATTGTAATCATCTTGATTTGATAATACATTATGCGGGTTTTGGAGGGTGGGGTTTTTCTCCCAGAAGGGTTTCCCCATGGTAATCATTGTGTATGTGCTCATTGTTATTTTGTTTATGCTTTATTGTGCATTTCTTGAGATCTTTGTGATATTTAAGTTGAAATTTACATAACTGTCCTCTTAAGATTAGCGTAGGAAGCGTTTCTACACACCTTTGGTTCCTTACAGTCCTACGGGGCAATCACCCCACAACGTGTATGTTACAGGCCAAAGGACAGCTAGATGATGTTTATGGGACCTTGTTTAACAAAATTGCATGCTTTCCACTGTGCTCAGAAAGTCATCAAATTCTACATATAAGCAGAGAACGGATGTAGCAAGATAAAAAATTTGTCAATACTACGCTACCATCAAATGGTGAGCGCGAGATTTCTAGAGGTGTGATAACCACGCTTATTCTGAGGAACAATACAGTGTACCATACGAATCTGAGTACAAGGTACTTGACACCAAAGGGAAGGGGAATTGTAAGGCTGAGCACAATGCTTCCTTCATCAAGTGAGTTCATTGACAAAGATATTCACCACAACATTCAAATGAAAAGTATAAACCATACCCTATGGGTATCACTACCACATGAGATAATTAATGGCAATTTAGGGAAATTAATTCCCACGCTCTCTTTGTCACCATCCTTTCAAACTGGTGAAAGAAGACTTGCAAACATTTTCTCTAAATACCCACCATTGGGTCATTTTGCTGTGAGGGACATGCTTCAAATAGTTGCTATCGGTCTCATCAAATTTGTTGAGGTTGGAGATAATGTAGCTTTGAGAATAATTTTTCCCAAGGAAGCAAAACAAAAGGAGAAGGTGTGGAGGAGCGACTTCCAATCTGTATTTCAGTAGAGGGGGATAGTACCCTTTTGTAAGAGACTGGATGTGATCCAACAAATGGGTTTTGAATCTGCAACAAGTAGTGTTTCTCATCATGGACTAATGGGAAAATTACTGTCTGGTAAAGTCCAAGGAGAAGATATTTTTCACTCCGATTTGACTTGGAGAAGGCTCATTCGGAGTGTGCTGGAGCAGAGTCTGGCAACCTTGAGATCTTCTCAAGGACTCATTGTTCACTGAGATTCAAAATAGGTAGCAAGGGATGCCACTGTACATGGCTATGCCAGTTGGTTGTATTCAGCTCGTTACTCTAGGCCTATAGGCAGAGAGTTGCTCTAGATTGATTAATCTAATGATTCCCTATTTCAAGTGTGGATGTTACAGGCATATTGCCGAACCACGATAAATATTGTGTCAGTCTTGTTTATCTTCTTTGTTATGTTTAATTCTGCTTTCTCTGCATCTTTAATATTTACAGTTTGAGATATTTCATTTCCCAACATGAACTTAATGAACAACAAGAAAAATGATTTAGTAAGCTTCAAGCATACAATTTTGATATCAAGTATTAAAAGATTGTTCTAGTTGATGCCCTTCCCTAAATTTCAGGGCTTAAAACTAACTCCAATTTTATGTGCTTGGCATTATGGGATTGAAGTAGGGTATGCAAATCATTATGAATGGGTTTCATTATTAGAAGATCTCACACACGGTACACAACATGGAAAATAGGTATACTTTCCAAAATGGACTAATTTTATGTGGTAATAGAGTAGTCCTCAACGAAATACTATGGACATTTCACAATTTTTTCAAATGTCTGGTAGCCTACTCACTCTATGTACCACCATCAACTAATGCCATGTCTCCTAGCTAAAGAAGGTGATCAGACAACAATTAGAAGCTTCTCAAATCTGACCCTCATTGAATGATGAAGGCAAACTGGTATTAATTCCTAATTAATGTCAAATATGACCAGACCTTTGATGCAACGAACTTGACTCCTTGAACTTACTTCTTTGTTGAAACAATGAGAGGTGAATAAGAGGACCGAAATCAATGTTATCAATCAAAGATTTGTGGCCTTCACAACTTTGTAAAATGTTTGTTATACTAAATATATTGTTATAGTGTAATAATCCCTTGAAATACAAACAACTTATTAGAAAGAGAGAAACTTGGATACTTGAATAAGAATCAACTCCCTCCCTATACAAAGTTATACTTTGTTTGACGTGCCCTTACATTTGTCTTTCTTGCGCCACTTTATTTCAATCATTCAAAAAGAGAATAAATTTTCTCTTGAAACAAAGTTTAGAATCTTTTTGTACTTACTTCTACTTTAAAAATTATTAGTTCATCTGGGGAACACATATTTGACAAGTCCAATTCAAACCAGTTTCACCAAGACTCTGTAAACCACAGAGAAAACCCAATAAGATGAAATTGAAGATTCTGTGACTTTGATATTGTTCTTGGTCCCTATCATAATAATGCTTTTGTCAATTTGATTCCAAATGGAATATACACACAACCCAAAACAAGACATTGTGTTATAGTGAATGATGTTTTTGGATTTGATTATGTGTGATATTTTAGCTTTAGCATTTTAGATCACACTTTATGATCCATCATCTTTTCATCCGAATAATAGATTGCAATTTTTTTTCCAAAACATTGATGTATCAAATCCAAAACCAATATTCACTTCATTTGATAATTTGTAGAAATCTTTTTACATTGATTCCATTCATTTACATAAGAAACAAATTAATAAAATGGTTTGGAACATAGGGAAGTTTTGCCAATGATTTTGAGAATTCTATTATAGGGAAAAAATTCTTACCTATGTCCCATCTTCATGATTTCCTTACTGACAATGACAATAACAACTACTACTTTCACATTGCCAGTCCACTCATAGATTTCCATAGAGAACTCGGAGATGTCATTTATTTGAGCAAAATATTTTTCTTGGATATTTTAGATGCTATTTACTTTTTTTAGTTTGGAAATTATTTATATTTTAAAAAGAAATATTTTATTTAAATATATAAATTTTTAATTTTTAATTGTGGATTAAATTTATGAGTATATTATAAGTGTTATATCTATCTTTAGAAGGCATAGGTAATATTTCTTCATTATCTCACTTGAAAGATTAGTTTATTATTATATTGTAATTAAAACTAAATTATCATTATATTATGATATTACAATTAATATAAAATTATTATAAAAATATAATTATATTTAATATATTATAAATTTTAATATATTTTAATTATATTTTTTAAATAATTTTATTCTAATAAAATGAAATTGAAATTTTACTTTTTTATTTGATTTTTAAAAAAAAATATTTATCGATAATTTCATTTTGGCTAGAGTTATGAATCAGTGTGTTCACATTTAGGGACCCCACTCCCTGAGGTGATTACAACACAGAGTCTGAAGCATTACCGCCTCCCATATTTGTCTTGTACTATGGCATCATTGAATCCTTATATCTCCCCTCCTTATCACTACATATTCTCCTTATATCTCCCTATACAACTGACAATTGGTAGAATCACACCCTCTTTATATCTTCCCGTGTGATGACCACCTCTATCAATGTCCCCTTTTCTCTCCATTGGTCAACAACACCCTTATACCTCCCTCAACGGTTATATCTCCTTATCTCTCTGTAGTTTTTGTTGGCTATGGGAACTGATAGCACCCATATAATAACACTTATTGGCTCCCATGCAAGATCCTCCATTCCACCATGTCACTAGTCAAACCTTCCATACTGGCTTTTGGACTGTGCAGCTGTGTGTGAATTGGAGGGAAGGCCAACCAGACATATTAACATGCTCAGCTGAAGACTCGAACCAACGACCCATCAAAAGGTAGGCTCGCAACATTGTTGTTACATTGCGAGGTGAACCTCGATTATTTTTTTATTTTATTTTATTTTTAAAATCTATTTAATTATTTATTTTATTTTATTTTTAAAATCTATTTAATTTGTCTCTGTTAGTGTTTACATAGTTTCCGTCAATAAAGGTTGTAGGTGGAGCAATTAGTAAAAAGTTGTGTGTTTGTAGATGAATTCCGGACTTTATGGAGTGTAGACTAGGTAAGGAAGAGATTAGATGTGGAGTAATTAAAACTGTATATATTAAGAAAACTGTCTTTACAGAATTAAAATTTTAAATAATGAATAAGTATTTTTGGGTTTGGCGTATATGTCCTCGCGCTTTTCCACAAAGCGTTGCAGAGATCGCTTCCTCATTTCAGATCAGATACGCTCACAGCTTATAATACATGGTTATAAATAATTTGTATGTTTTCAGGTGAGAGGTTTTTGTTTTCAAACGATAAAATTGTGTTGAATTTGAATCTGATAATTTAACAGATATTTTGCAATGGAAAAGAGACAGATATATTTCGTTTTAAATATATTTATGAAGAATTAAATTGAAGTTGTGTAAAGTTTAGTCAAAGTATAAATACTAAACTTACAGGTATAAATATTATATATTTTCATAAATCTATGTAACAGATAAAGTTTAGATTTTGTAATTTTAACATATTTTGAAAATAAATAGTGATAGATGAGTGTAGTTTTAATTGTATTGATGAAGAATTAATTAATAATGTTGTAAAAAATTTAAAGTTTACAAAAATTAATGAATGTTTTGAATTTGGTATAATCTAAAAGAAATTCAATGTTCAATCTAAGTTAAATAATTAATTCAAAATTAATTTTCAATCTGATTTGTTCATTAAGAAATATATGGAAATTAGATAGCAATTGATGTACTTAGTTCAAAATATATTGATGAAAAATTAAGATCGATGTTGTATAAAATGTAGTCATCAAAGCATACAAATTAATCTTTAAAGTCTTATGAATGTTTTGCATTTCATATTGTATGAATGTTCTCATGCATGAGAATGACCCAAGGGAACACTATAGCATTGGTCCCTTCACCTTGGCTACCTTATACGAATATATAGTTCTATCAAAGTAGTGTTTATATAATTCTATCAAAGTAGTGTTTATAATTTCTTGAGGTCAACCCCTCATTGCATTAGCTTTTTTATTTTGAGCAAATGATTTAGACAACATGCACAAACATGTATATGCCCTGGTATGATTATAAGAAAAGTAAGATCATTTTTTTGTTACAAATAAATTATGAAAGAGAGCTACTATATTTTCTATCTAACATCTATTTATGTGTGTTAATGGATCTTTAAATACCAATATATGAATAGGTGATCATTGTTATAAAATATGTCTCATTTGCTTTAAAAAAAATAGATTTTAATATAAATATATAATTTTATTCTATAATAATTAAAATATCAATTAAAAAATAAGGTTAATATATTTTATTATTATTTATAATTTTATAAGAATACATAAATAATAAAATAAATTTTAAAATTAAGAAAAAATAATCCTTTAAAAGAAAGAAAAAGAATTAGAATAAAGTTAATTTTTCTTTTTTAATATTTTTTTCTTTTCACTTTTCGAAACATAAAAAATAGAATATCTTAATAAAAGAAGATAATATTAAAAGGTATTCTTAGTAGAAAACTTACCATATAGATTTTTCACATTCTTTTTCTTAATAATATTTAAAAATATATGTTTCTTTTTAAAACATAGAATGCACAAACTAAGAATAAAGTACAAAGAAAGAAGACCACTAAATGTGTGGTTAGTTACATTTATGTGTTTGTACTACCAAGAAATTTGTTGATGCAGTTGAATCATTTAAGCATCTGCAATTCTAAGCAGGTATTATGATGCCACTTTGAATATTAGTAAAAAGTTAGAATATAATAAATTATTAATATAATTATATTTATTATTTATTAATGTGATATTTAAAATTAATAAAAACTAATAGATGAAAAATTAAAAAGAAAGAAATTTTAAAAAAAAACAATTTTTAATATTGAAAAAATGTACGGATTTAATGTAAGTGTAAAATGTTTGAAGTTAACAAATTCTTTTACATGCTGCAAGGTAGGATTTGACAAGTTTGACTTAGTTCTACACTTGTTTTGTGAGTTTCAAACACCAATCTAGCTACGACCACTCTTGAAATTTCTCAAGGCAACGAGGACATGTCTCATTATTTTGGCCATATTGGGGACTTTATTTCTACAATTTCTTGACCACCGATGACTTTTTTCTGTAATTTTCCTGTCCACCACTACTGATGATCATTTTTAAAATATTACTAGCGCTTGCACCAGATGAGGTACAATGGTGTAGCCGATAGGGATGTATGGTTGGACATACACGCGCATGGCCGAGGTTCCATTCAGGAGAGGCTTTTCTACAGAGTAACGACAGATTGTGACGTCTCGTTGTGTACACACATTCCGCCATTCAAATATACAATGGAAAGTCTTTTTGTAATTATAATTAGTCTCAGAAAGTTGGTGTGTTCTTGATCAAAATTACAGTGGAAGTGAAACTCCGCCTCATAAAATTGTAGAATTAGACTACCCACAATGGAAAATGACCATAACATTGAACCACACATAGTCTTGCTTTGCTTCTCATGTCGATTCCTGAGCCTCCAATCTTGGGTATTCTTCAGAATCCAATTTCTTTCTTGTTCTCCCATTTGTCTGTGCGCTGAAATCAATGCTTTTCAATTTCAATTTGTTTAGCCTTTTGATCCTCCTCATGAAAGAATTTTGTGTTTCTTTATTTTTCAACAAAAGTCCTCCTTTTAGCTTTTGATGGATGTCCATACCCTGCTCCAAAGCTCCCATTATGACATAGAAAGGAAGGACACTGACAAAATGTTGTGGAACTAGGCTCTATACCTACCAATCGCATTAGTTTAAAAGTTTCTAGAGCATTTTGAACAAATCCATTTTGTGCAGACCATATTTCTCTGAGGTATTTTGTTAAACAGTTCACTTCCCTTGTCTATACTTCCACATTTTGTGGCTTATAAATCATTACTTTACAAATCGTTCCCTAATGTCATTGACTGAAATAGTTTTGTAAGCACAACAAACATGGCAACATTATATGTATTCTCCTGGTCTCCTTGCCTGTTAATGATATGAAAGAAAGAAGACCACAATTTATTCCATCTTCCTATTCATTCTACTAAAGCATAGAAAACTGTCTCCAATTTATATCTACGAGATCCTTGGATTATCCCAATCAACCAACTATTCTCCTGTTCTCACAATCGGACTGTGGATGGGGAAGTGACTATACCCATGTTTTCCTGTCTTATTGTACACTAATTTATTCCTGCTACCACAGTCACATTGTTTGATATATATGTTCTGGTGAATTATCGCAAGAATCTTTTTTATGTCTATCCTACCCAGCGACTAAGATGTACACATTTGTGTAGGATCTGAAACATACGTTTTATTCAATGAGACTTTATTTCTTTTTGAGGCATTTTGTCAAATAGATCACATGGCTTGACTATGCTTCCACATTTTACGTTCATGTATACTAGGGTAGTTGCAGCACAACATTTGAAGAAATTATGCTATCCTTTATGCTTTGATGGACATCCGTTCCCTATTTTAGAACTCCCATTTCAACACAGGCTGTGAGCATGGATAGAAACATGTTCATACTATGGTTTGATGGATACTTTTACCCTCTTCCAAAGCTCCCATTTTGGCACAGGCAGGCAGGATGTTGCAAAGGTGTAATTTGGTTTCATAACTGCCAATTGCATTTGCTTGATAGTTTCTAGCACTTATTCAACAAATTTATTCTGTGTATATTTTGCAAGCACTCCATTCCACGAGATAACATCTCTTTGAAGCATTTCGTCAAACAAATGATATTTCTTATCCATGCATCCACATTTTGCATACATGTCCACCAAAGCATTTCCAACTATAATATCAGAAAGAAGATCCCCTTCCATTATGCTTTGATGGATGCCCATACCCTATTTGAGAGCTCCCATTTTGGCACAGGTGGGAAGGATGTTGGCAGAGGTTGTCGAATTTGGTTTTACACATGTTATTTAGAGAAAAATCAGGCATAGACAGAAAACACCAGAGAAACCCAAATATGGGCTCTGATATTGCATTCAAATTCATTCAATATATAAGCAATACATATTAAATTTTATAAAGACTACAGACCAAGGTTTGTTGCATCATTAATGGTGGACGGTGATGATCGCTCACACATGAATGGCACGGTGCTTGGATGGTGGTTGGTTGGTGCTTGGACAATGCCAACTGTTTGACTGAAGATAATTAATTTATCTTCTAACATCCCCCCATAAATTAATTATCTAATTCTTTTCAATATCCCCCCACGATCTAGAAATGATGGGTCTTGGCCTAAAGCCTTGTTAGGTACCCATTTACAATTCACTTATCAAATTTAATCTTTTAAATTTAATCTTTCATATTAATTTCCCTCATCATAATCACTTGGGTTTTCATAGTTTACCCCCTAACCGATGAAATTTTGAAGTGGTTTCAAGCTCACCACAAACTCCATAAACATCACACAAGTGGTTTCAAAATCACCACAAACTTTGCACTGAAGTGGTTTTGGCTCACCACAAACCTCACTCACAAATGGTTTCAAGATCACCACAAACCAAGCATACACTAGTCACAAACCATCACAATGGGGAAACTATCATCACTTTGGGCTTTTCTCCTATACCTGCATCAAATTTGATTATTAAGTCCATTTAAAAAGAAATCCATCTACCAAGATACATGGGTACCTAGCCGCTATACTCGCTAGTTCTATAGAAATCCTTTTCAGATACATGATTCATCAATATGTTAAACCAAAATCTTCTAGGGTGTCAGGTACAACCGAAAATGCACCCCTTACATACTCTAGATTTACCTTTTAACAAAGGTGACTTGCACTCAAAAAATTAATTCAAAATACATATGCCCAAACAACCATCACTAATTCAATCTTCATCACTCCCTTGAGGGATATCAATCCAACAATCTT
The DNA here is from genome assembly GCA_027943335.1 of Chamaecyparis obtusa. Taxonomy (NCBI): domain Eukaryota; kingdom Viridiplantae; phylum Streptophyta; class Pinopsida; order Cupressales; family Cupressaceae; genus Chamaecyparis; species Chamaecyparis obtusa. The sequence goes on along the minus strand of BSBK01006478.1, from coordinate 79,811 downwards.
CTATGACCACAAATGACAACAACATAACCTTCACATTTAGATACTCAAATTCTCTCAAGCCAACTCAAGCACTTTGCACCCAAATCAGAACACACATTACAAACAGACCTCATTGCACCATGACAACAATCCATCCTCCAGCAAGCAACAACTTCACCAAACACTACAACTTCTTTACTTCATTTCACATTTAAGCATAGTGTTAAACAACACACAATTTCTCAAAAATACACAACACCTTATTCCCTTATGAATCTGACTTTTTACACCCGTATTTCTTCATACAGCAGCCCCATCACGCTACACACATTTCTAAGCCAACATTGCTTAGATTTTTGTACAGCTCCTCTATAGCATTTTACTCACCTTTTTAAAACAATTTCTATAACTGATCTCCCCCTCGCCATGACACAACTCCCATGCTCTTCTCTCACAAGGAGAAAGTAAGCACTCTCTGACACTCCCGCTTGCACAGATGTGCTCCACAAGCCACTAATCTCTTGCAGCTCTTCTTATAGTAATGACTTAACAATAATTCTCATTTGCCCAATAGTTTCAACGCACCCAATAATTTGGGCAGCACTCAATCCATAATATAGTTCAAACTTTATCACGTCAGTGCAAAACTCCACTAAACACCAATCTCTTTGAGGGATAACATCTTGATGACCACTTTTGACAGTAACATCATTGTTGAGCTTCAAAACTACGGTTTTAGCATAGGAACATAGGAGAAACACATCAGCATACTACCTGCAAACTGAACCACACAATACTTCTAATTCTGTGACTGACATTTTCTCTACCAAATCTCCATGACACAACAACACAAAGAAAAAACAAATAGGACATGACTCTACAAACTATAAGACACTATGTTATCACCTCTAATAGTGGTCTCTCCTTCATGCAAATGTCTCCACAGCCAGCGATAGTTTCCACTATGGATAGTGGCATCTTCAACACAATCTACACTAACTATGGCAGCATCTTACCACTCTCTCTTTGCTCTGCACCTCAACCTTTCTTCACACTACAAGAACAAAGACAAACAAGAGACAGAGAGACCATCGTTGTCCTCAACCAATGATCCTGAACCTTACGGCTCTGATACCATATAGAAAAATCAAGCACAGATAGAAGACACCAGAGAAACCCAAATATGGGCTCTGATATTGCATTTAGATTCATTCAATATATAAGCAATACATATTAAATGTTATAAAGACTACAGACCAAGGTTTGTTGCATCATTAATGGTGGATGGTGATGATCTGCTCACATGTGAATGGCATGGTGCGTGGATGGTGGTTGGTCGGTGGTTGGACGGTGCCAACTATTTGACTGAAGATAATTAATTTATCTTCTAACACTATTTGTATTTTCTTGAAAGTTTCTGAAACCATTTGTGCAAGTCAATTTTTTGAATATCCTGCAATCATGGCATTCTATGAAACCACAGTTCCTTAAGGCATTTTGTCAAATAGTTCATTGGCTTTATCTGTGCTCCCACATTTCATATAAATGTCTAGTAAACCAGTTGCAACATCTGATGAAGAGGCTTCACATTATGAAATATTGTAGATAGACTGCCTCGTTATATGGTTTCCAAATAGGTGGTATTTGGACCCTCACCTAAAATTGCAACGGGGAATATCTAGAAGCACATCCTATGCGCAAAAGTCAAGGAAATGGGACATGAATTTTACTTGTTCTGCATCAACGAATAATTCCTCTATAAACATATGGTTTTAGTCTCTAGGCTGTGAGCTCATTTACGCATAGCTGTGATGTCCCTTATAGCGACCACCTCCAAACCTCCTCCTCCTCAAACAAATCATTACTCCTTTTGTATGCGTTAGCTTGAGAGTCTTTGAGCCATTCAAAACTCCATTTCGTGCCATTCCTACAACCACAACTAAATCCATGAAAACCATATTTTTAGGCATTCCACAAAACGCAACACACCCTGTTTGTGCATTGGTGAACATCCGAACCTTGTTCCAGCATCTCCATTAAGTTCAAACTAAGACAAAAACCCTAATATCATGCCCATCTCTACCCTAGCAGTTTGTCCATACGCTATTCTCTTAGCCTCCATCCATGGCACATAGGAAAACAACAGACTCCATTTGCAAACTAAAATTGAAAATGGGGAGCCATTCTCTCAGCCTCAGCAGATCCAAGAAAATGTCTACTAAAAAATTCCCCAAAAAAGTTCCCAGCAAAGTTTTCCCTATCAGATGTACTTTTCCATCATGGGCAATGCCCACAATAAAAAGCCTATCAGCTTAAATATTATTTGATAGATAGATAGTGGCTCTGTGACTTGTGCTCAAAACTTTGTTTTAGAAATGAAGGGTGGTATGATTATCGCAATGTCATGCTTAGGCATGGCTGTGGCATTCACATTAACCACCGCCACCACAATACAAAATGCTAACACTTTCTCCTATCCTCATGGTGAGGCATAGAGAGATGTGGAGGCTCTATTATCAACCAATTTAGAAAACATGTGCTCCTGGACTGGTCTTAAGTTCAGAAAACATACCAAAAGAGTGGTGGCCATAATTCTACCTCATTTGGGATTAGAAAGGTACCATTTCTCCATCTATAGGAAATCTCTCCTTGTTATGCACTTTAAATCTTTCCAACAATTCTTTCATGAGAAGGATTCCACCTCAGCTTGGGCAGCTGAAAGCGTTGAGAATACTTGACCTTAAATATAATAGGCTAGATGGTTCCATCCCCAAATCTCTTCCCAATTGCTCACAACTTTAGTGGATTAGACTGGGTGACAACAACCTGATGGGGAGCATACCATCAAAATTTGGGGGTTTGGTGAAGTTAGAGCATCTCTGCTTACCCTACAATAGTTTGAGTGGAAGCATTCCAAATTCTCTGGGAAACTGCACGTCTCTACTTGATTTGATCCTGGGGTTTAACCATCTCATAGGTGCGCTACTCTCAATATCTTCACTTTCAACTTTGTAAGCAACATCGTAAAAGTAATTCCATCTCTTCAATCCTATTATTGGTAATTGTTATGAAATATATTCATTAAATTTGGCAGGGATAATTCCAATGGCCATAGGAGAGCTGAAATCTTTACAACTGTTGTATCTGTCTAGAAACAATTTAACTTTCAGAACAATTCCAATGGCTATAGGAGAGCTCAAGAATCTCTCTATGCTTTCCATCTACAAAAATAATCTTTTAGAGGGTATTCGTGAAAGCTTTGGTGGGTTGATTTCACTAGAAAATTTAGATGCATCTTATAATCGGCTGACAGGAAATATTGTTAGTTTGTTAGCTTGGACAACTATTTGTCCATATGCCATTAATTAGTAAATAATTGTTTTACTAACTAATTAGTTAGAGTAGGGACAATTATTTGTTAATTAATTGACTACTTTTGGAAGCAACTAGAAACCGATTTTGTTATTAGTTGTTGAGTTGTTTTAATCTCAACCGTTGATTGAGAATCAATGTTAGCCATTGGTTTACCAACGAGAGTAGTATAAAAGGAGGTCTAGGGGCATTTGGAAAACACATCTTGGAGAGCATTTACAGTGTTAGCAAATGTGTTTGCAGTGATAGCAAACAAGTCTTGCAATGTTAGCAAGGGGTGCAGTGATAGCATTGGAGATAGCAGTGGAGGAATATCAGTAGGAGGAATTGGGAGATTGTTGGAGTTCTGCTAGTGAGAGGCAAGGAATTTTGTATCTCTTAATTTGCTGAAGTTTAATATATTTCTCATCTACAGTACTGGTTTTCCCCTCGGGGTTTTTCCAGGGACAATTGTCCAAAAATATTGTGTTCTTTGTGTTGCGTATTTCTTTTCATGTATTTTTATTAGTGAAGTTGCAGTTGTGTTATTTTTCAATATTAGCTGTGAATTTATTTTCAGCAGTTAAATAATCTTTATAAGATAGGAGATTAATAATCAGTGACTGCAATAGAATTTTCACATGGTATCAGAGCTAAGTTGAGGGTAGAAAAGGTTTACCCTAGGAAGGAAAGAATTCAAGGGTTTATAAAACCTAGTTTGACCTCTTTCGAGTTATTTCTTTTATTTCTTTGAGATGGATGTAGCTGGTTTGAGAGATTAGGACAGATTAGATGGTGCCTCAAATTTTGGTGTCTGGAAAGCCAAAATTTCTTTATTGCTGGAAGAGAATGGTATCAAGGAGTATGTTACCACTATTGTAGTTGTACCCTTAGATGCAACATAGCTCACAGCATACAAGAAGGCCGATGCCAAGGCGAGGAGGATAATCCTTGATGGTGTCAAGGATCATATTGTTCCACATATTGCAGAGTTAGATACTGCAAAGAAGATGTGGGATGCCATTCTGCATCTATACCAGAATGCTACCACCAATCGAAAGTTGATTCTGAGAGAAAATTTGAAGAATACCTGAATGATTAAGGGAGAAGACATCACAAGTTACCTCAGCAGGCTTAGACTTGTCAAGGATGAGTTAGCAACTGTTGGAGATAGCCCCAGTGATGATGAGCTAGTCAGAATAGCCCTAAATGGGTTTACTAAACAGTGGGATGTCTTTGTTCAAGTTGTTAGTGGACAAGACACCTTACTGAGTTGGGATCGACTGTGGAGTGATTTCACTCAGAAGGAGTTTAGACTTAGTCTTGTCAATGGAGCCAACACCAAGAGTTAGAAGAGTGAGGTGGAACAAGAAAACGTTGCCCTAGCAGGAAAGGGAAAATCAAAGAAGGGGTCTAGCAAAGGATCAAGCTCACAAGGTGAGAAGAAGAAGAAGGACCTATCTAAGGTCAAGTGCTTTGGTTGTGATGAGTTTGGCCACTATGTCAGTGATTGCCCAAAAAGGAAGAAGAATGAAAATAAGGGCAAGAAGCAAGTGGCAGCTTCAGAAAGTGCAGATGAGCTCTCTAGTAGATTGGAAGATGAGTTCGCACTCATAGCTTGTATGGTTAGCTGAACCTCATAGAGTGTTTGGTATATAGATAGTGGGGCATCATTTCATATGACAGGAGTTAGAGAGTACTTCTCCAGTTATAAGGAGAGTACCAGTACCCAGATTTCTATGGGAAACTTGTCCAAACTCAACTCAATTGGGAAAGGGACTGTTCAGTTTCAAAGGGAGAATGGGAAGATTATTCCCCTTCATGATGTGTTGCATGTGCCAGGATTAGGTATGAATCTGATTTCTATATCTGTTCTTCAGGATAAAGGGTATAATGTACTTTTTAGAGGGACACATGTGTTGATCAAGCACAAGGATTGGAAATCACCCATATCTATTGGAGTTAGGAGCGATCGCTTTTATAGACTACAGTTTGACACTCCTAAGGCACTTATGAGCAGTAGTAATCCTCAAGATCTTGGAGAGCTATGTGATAGGAGGATGGGCCATATACATCATGGAGCACTTAAATTGCTTCGTGAGACAGTGACAGGTGTTGCTAAGGTGAGCACGGAGCATGATGATGTATGTAAGGGATGTGTATTAGGGAAGTTTGCAAAAGCATCTTTTCCAAGGAGTGACACCAGAGCTGAGGGTGTTCTTCATCTAGTACATTCAGATGTAGGTGGACCAATGTCAATGAAGTCTCTCAGAGGATATGAGTACTATGTTACTTTTATTGATGATTTCTCCAGGAAGACCTAGATATACTTCCTGAAGACCAAGGATGAGGTTTTTAGTCACTTCCAAGAGTTCAAGGCTCTTGTGGAGAACTCGACAGGAAGGAAGATTAAGGTACTTTGATCAGATAATGGAGGCGAGTACAAAGGAAATGAATTCCAGGAGTTCTGTACCAGAGAAGGAATCAAGAGAGAGTGGACTGTTCCTTACAATCCGCAACAAAATGGAGTTGCTGAGAGGAAGAACTAATCTATATCGAAGGTAGCAAGGGCTATGCTACATGGCCAGGATATGCCCCACTACTTATGGGCAGAGGCATGTAGTACAACAATGTACATACAAAATAGGGTTCACATAAGGTACTAGGGAAGATGACACAAGAAGAGGCTTTCACTTGGAAGAAGCTAGATGTCAGTCACTTCAGGATATTTGGAAGTTTGGCATATTGCCATATTCCAGGTGATACACGTACAAAGTTAGATCAAACTATAGAGAGGGGGTACTTTGTTGGGTACAGTGAAACCTCAAAGGCATATCGGATATTTATTCCAAGGACTAAGAGGATTATAGTCAGACGTGATGTCAAGTTCATGGAGGACAAGGCATTTAGGAGGTCTAGAGATGTGCCAGTAGAAGATCAAAGTGAGCAGCCAACAGAAGCTCCAGGGGTAGCTCAACCGAGTCAAGGGCAGCAAAGCTCAAGTACAATTACTAGTACTAGAATAGGCTTAGATGGTGAGAGTTCGTAGAGTATGGAGCAACTGGTGCAGTAGGATATGCATCAAGAAGATATGGAGGTTGATATGTCATCCTCTACAGTTGGCAGTAGGAACCATGAGGTTCAACAAAGGGATACTCAGGAGTTAGTAGGAGCTCCTAGGAGGAGTACGAGAGAAAGGAGACAACCAGCCAAGTTCAATGACTATGTGGCTTTAGTCAGCTAGTTGGTAGATACTGAGCCTTCTAGTTATCAGGATGCTGCACAAAATCAGGTGTGGCGAGATGCGATGGTTGAGGAATATACCTCAATAATGCAGAATGATGTGTGGGAGGTAGTGCCTAGACCAACAGATAGGGCAGTGGTTGGATCACGTTGGATCTATAAGATCAAGCATGGTGAAAATGGTAGCATTGAGAAATAGAAGGCAAGGTTCATGGAAAAAGGGTTCTCTCAGAAGGAGGGAATAGACTATGAGGGGACATTTGCTCTTGTGGCTAGGTATACTTCTATACGAGCTGTGATCTCATTTGTAGCATAGATGGGATGGAAGATCCATCAAATGGATGTCAAGATAGCATTCCTCAATGGTGAGTTGAAGGAGGAGGTATACATAGAGAAACCAGAAGGCTTTGTAGCACACAGTAAAGAGACCCACATGTGCAGATTGAAGAGAGCCTTATACGGACTCAAGAAGGCTCCTAGAGCATGGTATGAGTGCATTGATACTTACTTGCAAGTAATGGGCTTTGTGAAGAGTGAGGTAGATGCTAACCTTTACTACTTGGTGGTTAGGGGTGAGGTTCTCATTCTTGTTCTATACGTGGATGACTTGTTTCTAACAAGCTTACTAGGGCTCATAGAGGAGTACAAGAAGGATCTTGCAGTAGAGTTCAAGATGAAGGATTTTTATGACTTATGCACTACTTTCTAGGCATGGAGGTGTGGCAGACAGATGGAGAGATTTTCCTTGGGCAAGGGAAATATTGCATTGAAATTTTCAAGAGATTTGGGATGGAGGATTGCAAAGCCATGTCTACACCCATGATCACGAATTAGAGAAAGGTAGATTGGTTCGCTCATGTATTTGGTCAACACTAGGCTAGATATAGCCTTTGCAGTGAGCTCTCTTAGTCAGTTCATGGTGGAGCCAAAGAGAGTGCATTGGATAGCGGCAAAGCATGTGCTGCGATATTTGCATGGTACAGTTGAGTACAGGATCAGATATGTTCAAGGTGAAGGTATCAAGTTGATAGGCTATACTGATGCAGATTGGGCAGGTAGTACAACAAACAAGAGAAGCACTTCAGGGTGTTGTTTTAGTTTGGGATCGGGAGTTGTCTCTTGGTTCAGCAGGAAGCAGATGTCTGTGGCTTTGAGTTCTGCAGAAGCAGAATACATAGCAGCTAGCATGGCCATGTGTGAAGCTATCTGGCTTCGGAAGTTGCTAGTAGCCTTGTTTGGTCAAAGGATTGAGACTACTGTGATACATTGTGACAATAAGAGTTGCATCAAGTTGTCTGAGAATCCAATGTTTCATGATAGGTCTAAACATATAGACATCAGGTATCACTTCATCAGGGATTGTGTACAATGGGGGGTTGTTTAGCTACACTACATACCTACAGAGGAGCAGGTAGCAGACATTTTGACAAAGGAATTGGGAAAGGAAAAATTCATATTCTTCAAAGATAAGTTAGGTGTCATGCATAACAGCTTCCTTGCTAAGAGGGAGTGTTAGTTTATTAGCTTGGATAGCTATTTGTCCATATCCCATTAATTAGTAAATAATTGTTTTACTAACTAATTAGTTAGAGTAGGGACAATTATTTTTTAATTAATTGACTACTTTTGGAAGCAACTAGAAATTGATTTTGTTATTGGTTGTTGAGTTGTTTTAATCTCAACCATTGATTGAGAATCAATCTCGGCCGTTGGTTTACCAATGAGAGTAGTATAAAAGGAGGTCTAGGGGCATTTGGAAAACACATCTTGGAGAGTGTTTGCAGTGTTAGCAAATGTGTTTGCAGTGATAGAAAACAAGTCTTGCAATGTTAGCAAGGGGTGCAGTGATAGCATTGGGGATAGCAGTGGAGGAATATTAACAAGAGGAATTGGGAGATTGTCGGAGTTTTTCCAATGAGAGGCAAGGAATTTTGTATCTCTTAATTTGTTGAAGTTTAATATATTTCTCATCTGCAGTACTGGTTTTCCCCTCAGGGTTTTTCCAGGGACAATTGTCCGAAAATATTGTGTTCTTTGTGTTGCATATTTCTTTCTGTGTATTTTTATTAGTGAAGTTGCAGTTGTGTTATTTTTCAATATTAGCTATGAATTTATTTTCAGTAGTTAAATAATCTTTATAAGATAGGAGATTAATAATCAGTGACTGCAATAGAATTTTCACAAATATTTCAACATCCATAGGGAAATGTAACTACTTAACTGACTTGGTACTCTCAAATAGCTTTTTGTCTTGAAGAATTCCTACAACATTGACAAATTGCACGGCCTTAAAGAGGCCAAAGCTATCAAACAAATTATTTAATGGAGATGTAGAAATCTATTTTCCTCCTATTGAAGTTTTATCTGCTCATTCTAATGGTTTTTTGGGGACCCTGCCAATAACATTGGCCACTTTTACATAGCTTACGCTTCTTGATTTCTATAAGAATAGATTGACATGTGAGCTATATTAACACCCTCTTGCAAATTGTCTACAGTTTAGGGTTGTAAGCCTTAGTTCTAATGAGCTTGAGGGTGATATTCTTCTATGGATTAGAAATCTCAGTAGATTGTAGGTGTTGAATTTATCCAATAATCAATTTGGTGGGAGAATTCCCTCTACTCTTGGAGGACTGGAAGGATTTAAAAACCCTACAGTTACACAGTTGAATAGAAACACATTCTATTAAGATATATATGCTATCAATATAAAAGGAAATGAGTATAGAATAGACTATGTGCTGGCAGACAACACTATACTAGATCTGTCACACAATAATTTAAGAGGGGAGGCACCCAAAGACATTGGGAACCTATCTTAGTTAAGGTTGCTGAACTTGAGTGGAAATCAACTAGAAGGTATGATACTAGCATCTCTCGGGAAAATGGAACCGTTGGAGCAGTTGCACTTGTCCCAAAATAGTTTGAGTGGGGAAATAGCTAAGGAGCTATCCAAGCTATCTAAGTTGAGCTATTGGGATGTATTCTTCAACCATCTATGCAGGCCAATACCTAGAGGAACACAATTTATGACCTTTGATGTGGGAAACCCACCATGTTTGTGTGGGTACCCATTCCAAAGATGAAAACAGAATAAAAGTTCACAGTGCCTTCACCTTCAAAAATGGCGGGTCAATCAGTGTGGAAGAAAGTGAATGAAGAAGTATTAGTGATTGACCTGTGTGATTGGGGTTTGGGATTGGATTTGGTGGAGCTGTTAGAATGATTTTAGAATTACTGAGATGGGGGGTGAATCAGTTATCCTTAGGTCCAGATGTACCAATTCGACTTTCTAACTCTTCAACAAACTCATATATAATCAACAATTCACTTGGTCTCTATAGCATACATCAGTTACATAAAACTTGCAGTCCACTGTCCAAAAGTAATTAACTTGCAAAATATAAAATTTTCAGCAATATTCACACCAAATAACATTCACACAAGAATTTGATGTCACCTTCTCTCTTGGATCTCAAACAAACCACTCGGCTTACAAATATCACCTTCCCTCTCGGCTCTCAAACGAACCAATTTGTTGAAGCTAATGCTGCCCTCCAAGTTACTAAACTTTCCTATGACACAGGCGTCAAAAAGCTCTGGCTCGAAGGAGACTCCAAGAGCATCATAAATTGCTTAAATTCAAACCACTCCCCTTCATGGACTATATCAAATATGATAGAAGAAACACATGCTCTTTTAAATATGTTTGAAAAGGTTCACATATCCCATGTGTATAGGGGAGTCAATCAAGTTGCTAATTGGTTTGCCAACTTGGTTGTCAAAAAGGACACAATGATAAGATTGCATCACGGTGGAGATTTTTCTCGTGAGGTGAAGCATTTAGTCGACAGGGATAGATACCAAGGAAAGGAGGGAATCATTAGTGAAAATAATGAATTGTAATGTGGTTTATTGGATGTGTCATTCCATAAATGGCAAGTACCAGATTGACAAGAAGGATAATAACTACGTGTCTCTTTTGCACACTTTTTGGGTGTTCATTCCCAATCTATTAACACCAATTTACAAAGGCAAAATAGGATAAATTTTTGGATTACCATTGTGAGAAAAAATTAGAACAACAACTATCTGTTAAACCAGAGTCTTGTCCAAATCCCACATTGCGCGATGGGAGAGGAAAGATACAAAATGGAGCCCAAGAATGACAGTGGGAAATGGAGGAGACATACCAAGGTCTGGAATGCTCTACAAAAAGGGGAAATCTCAACCTTCATAGAAAGGTTACATGGAAGCAAGCTGACGGTCACAAAGATGTTTGTGAAAAGCTATAATGAAGGGTGTGTGGAGATAGAAGGAAAGAAATTCACTGTTATAGAGGAGGTCATCTCAAAAGTCATAGGAATCCCCATTGTGGGCAATAAATTCTACAGGGATTGCAAAATCTCTGGCACAATCATCAATGATTTTGTGAGAGATGATGATGAGAAGAAAGCTATTGTTAAAGTGGGAATGCACTCCCAACCTGAAGTGATAAAAATGTTATGGAGATTTTTTCTTAGAGCTCTGATCTCTTATGTGATGTTGGACACAAGGTTTGATAGGATAAGGACCTACCACTTCATGCTGCTGAATCATCTCAAACACGGTATGAAGGTTTCCATCCCATTCTACTTGTATGCTTCTATAAATGATAATATAAATGGCTATAGGGACAAGAACATAGCTAACCCTACTTTACATGAGGGATTGTTACTTCTAATTTATGAATATTTCAAAGCCCAAACCCTGGGGAAGGAAATAGCTGACAACAAGGAAATAGAAGATGTCTCTAGTTCAGACTATATCCCCTTGGACTCTAAAGACAACATGGGATTAAAATCAGAGGACCAAGAGGAAGAAGAGGTCAAAAAGAAAAAACAAGGCTCATCCTCTAAGAAGAGAATAGCGAGTTTGGTCAAAAAAGAAAAACCCCACAAAAAATAGGCAAGAATGAAGATCTCCTTAGAAGAGGAGTATAATGAAAATGTGGAAGATATGAACACTGATGATGAGGAGGATACATCCAGAGGAGCGGTCAAGAAGAATAGGGAGCAAGCCACAGGGAAAAATATTAATTTAAGGGGGGAATGCTCAGGTCAACTATCAGTTGATTTGGCTATCAGTGAAGGAAATGCTCCCCCTCCTCCTTCTGGCACCCATGAGAAGATTTAGGACCCAAAAATTGCAGTGTCTAATGTCTACCAGGATGACCCCTCAACTCAGTCCCCAAACCCATGTGACTATTTAGATGATAAGAACCATACCATAGAGGAGTATCACAATGAAGACTTTGTCAAGGGGAAAAAATTCTGGTGAAACCTCAACATGAACACTATGAAGATGGAGATCATTAGGGAAGTTGTGAATCCCAAAATTCTTAAGGATGAGGATGGTAGAATCTAGAAAGAGGAACTGATTGACCTGACCCTAGTCATCCTTAATGACAAGGCCAAAGAAATGGAGCTAAACCTTCTTAATAATGCTAAGAACAATATGTTGGATCAATTCAGGTCATTTAAATGGCTCTATCACGAACTAAGGGACCTCAAGGATAAAATTCAGGGAATTGACAGCAATAAGGTTCACAAAGTCACTGACGATTTTCTTCGACTGGACTCAAAGGTTAACAAGATGGAGGAAAAGATGAAGAGCCTTAAGGAAACCCTTAAAGGCATAGCTGAGCAGAGCTTTAATAGCTTGAAGGCCTCAAACGAGCACATCAAGTTGCACATATAAAAAGTGGAAGAAAAGTCAAGTGGGAAGGAAGAGCAGATAATTAAAGAGGAAAAAAAGGAGAAGCCCAATGAAGGTCCAAGAAAGAGAATAACCGTCAGGTCCAAAAAGAATAAGGACGAAGAAAACTCCAATGATATCCACAAGATCAAGGAGACGACAGAGAAGATGGAGCTTCTCGAAACCAATGCTGCAACAATGCTTAGGAATCTTTCTTGACCATTCTCCCTGGTGCTTTTTTCCTGTCTCTATTTCCTGTTTTGATTGTTCTATTTCTGTGGTGGTTTTTCTCTCAGCCTACCTATGGCCTATTTCATCTTTTTTTTTCTGTTATCTTAAGACTTGAACTTTTTAATGCTTTATTTTTATAAGATGTATCGGGTTTCAGGAACCCTGTAAAACCTATTTTATGTAATAAAAAACATTCACACAAGTATAACACAAAAATTTAATGTGGAAACCCAATTTGGAAAAAACTAGTTGTAACATGCTATTGATTTCTACTCTTTTGAAGTGAGCTTTGTGAGAAGCCAACCTGGCTAAAGGTTTACAATACACACTATTAGGTGTGACTTTGTTAAATGATTTAATCACCCTGTTAAGAGTGGCCTAGTTAGAGGGCTTAAAAATATTCCATCAAAATGTTACCTTGATTAAAGGGTTTACACAATGACTGTTAGGTCAACCTTGACTAAAAGATTTAGACTAATACAATAATTAGAAAGTAACAATAGGTTTTGGTCTAAAATATACAACTCAATTTGCAAATGCAGATCCAATTTGCTCATATATTGATTTACTGACTGACCTTCATTTCCATCTCCATCTTTGATCTGGTCAAAAATTCTCTTCAAGAAATCACCACAACTTTGTTCAACTCTTCACAGCTTCACCTTAGCCTTCTACTTAGATTCATCACTCAATAACATCAACCTCTTCCACCCTCTTGATTAACCTCACAAATAGGTCATCCATATACCTCCTTGGTTAGGTAGATTAATCTTTTGTCACTTAATCTCTTCCATAGATCTTAGGTTTAGGTCAGATTCATCGAATCCTTCCATCATTTTGTTCTCTACTTTTCCTTCTAGATATATCTTCAAACTTCTCTTTGAATCCATAAAAAAATAGTTTACCATGCATTACATGCTCCATACAACCCATTAATAATGTCAACACATTTTACATATCCCAAGAATTCAACTATGTTGGCTGGGACTCTCAATTCTTTCACAAACTCTAAATTACTGATACTCGATCAATACTATGTTCATCTCCTTGGTCATTACTGGATATCTTGGTCATCGGTAAAAGTTTCCATCTCAACAAACATTATCTTTGCATGGTAATTAACTATTGCTCAGTAATTACTGATGCTTGGTCGACACTAAATTTTCTCGGCATATACTGTCGCTCGGTCAACACTAGCATTATTTAGCTTAAACTAAATTTCTTCACTTATGCTCGGTTAAGCCTATGTTTCCAGTGTTTCTTCTTTACTTGGTGTTAAAGATAAACAACACATTACCTTGTCAATGTGCCAACTAATCAAGTACCTATTGAAGTATCACATAACTCAACCTTTCCTTAGGTCCTCTTGTTATCTCCTCTTTTCAAATCCTCTTCATCAATCAAAAGATATGGTACTCTCCTAAATAGCAACTATCTTACCAATTAGGTTTGACATCAATGACAATATAACAATTATTTTAATTTTAGTTTCCAACAGAAACAATATTATTGATTGTATGGTGGGACAAGTTTGTACGCTACGTCAGGAGACCCAAGTTAAGAAGCTAATACTTGCAGATTCCTCAAGTTGTTGTTAGAGTTTGATTTACAATTCTCACTTCTCCTTTCACTCATCCACTGGCTACTACTCAATTTCTGTTTCATCTATTCAGCAGAAAAGTTTCAGTATAAGAATTTGTCTCTATGGGTGTTTACATTATTTAAATTACCAGCATAAATATGTTTCTGTCAATAATGATTGTACGTGAAAAGTAATTACTAAAAAGTAGATGAATTCCAGACTTCTATGGAGTGTAGAGTAGGTAAGGAAGAGGTGGGATGTGGAGTCGGCTTTGGCTCTGTGTTTGCTTCTCGGTCATATATTAAGAAGACTTTGTATTTACAGAAATAAAATTTCAAATAATAAGTATTTCTTGGTTTGGCATATATGTCCCAATGCTTTTCCACCAAGCGTTGCAGAGATTCCTTCTTGGCGATAGGAGATCAGTGCATTTCAGATCAGATACGCTCACAGCTTATAATACATGGGTATAAATAATTTATATGTTTTCAATTGTGAGTCTTTTTTTTAGGATAAAATTGTATTGAATTTGAATCTGATAATTTTAACAGATATTTTGCAATGGAAAAGAGAAAGATATATTTCGTTTTAAATATATTTATGAAGAATTAATATTGAAGTTGTGTAAAGGTTAGTCAAGTATAAAGACTAATAGTACATGGGTATAAATATTATATATTTTCATAAATCTATGTAACAGATCAAGTCTACATTTTGTAATAGTACATGCGTATAGATAATATATATTTTCATAAATCTATGTAATAGATAAAGTTTAGATTTTGTATTTTTAATAAATATTTTGAAAATAAATAGTGATAGATGAGGGTAGTTTTAAATATATTGATGAAGAATTAATTAATAATGTTGTATAAAATTTGAAGTTTACAAATTAACGAATGTTTTGAGTTTTGTATAATCTATAAAAAAATTAATGTTGAATCTAAGTTCAATAATTAATTCAAATTTAATTTTCAATTATTATTTTTTTCATTTTAAGAAATATATGGCAATTAGATAGTAATCGATGTACTTAGTTCAAAATATATTGATTAAAAATTAAGTCAATATTGTATTAAATTTAGTCATCAAAGCATAAAAATAAATGTTTAAAGTCTTATGAATGTTTTGCATTTTATATAGTATCTAAAATCCTTGAGAGTTGAATCCAAGTCCATTGAGATCTTTATGCGAATATATAATTCTATCAAAGTAGTGTTTATAAACAACTTAGAGAGGATTTTCAATCCCCATGATCAATTTTTTTTGAGGTCAACCCATCTTTGGATTATCTTTTTTACTTTGAGTTTAAATGTTGTAGACAACATGGACAAATATGTATATGGCCTAGTATGATTATAAGAAAAGTAATATTTTTTGTTTCTTACAAACAAATTATGATACATAGTTACTTTATTTTCTGTCCAACATCTATTAATGTGTATTAATGGATCTTTGAATACCAATACATTTAATAATTGTTCATAAAAATATTTCAATTTGTCTCATATATGCTACTGAAAAGTGGCTAGAACTCTATGATTTGAACCAATATTTGGGTTGTGGAATCAATCTTGGTACTCTAAAGATAAGGATATTTGAGATTTATCCAAGATAAGGTAGTGTTAGGTTCAACATAAGGAACATATGTGTGCATATGATTTTGGTTGTAGACAGGGCTCTAATTGTGTGGACTCTTAAGCTAGATCCTTTGGCTTTAATTAGGTCAATCTCTAGCTAATATAAATCTCTAGATATAATTGGGACCTGCTCTCTTGTTAATTTTGTTGGTTGTGTTTAGGTCACTTCTTTCTTTGGCTCCAAGTAATGAGCTTCCTATGGAAATTTATTAAGGAAAATATTGTCAACTACTAATGTAAACAAGGCTACTATTATTGTTGGTTCTTCTATAACAATGAAGGTTTATGTCAAGACAAAAGGCACCTATGCTTCTATTGCTCCTATGATTCATTTAGGAAAAATAGTTCTCCTATGGTTCTTTTGGAAGATTTTTGGGTTTGGCATTCTCTTCTTGATTTGCACTATTGCATTTAGGATGTTCTATCTCCTCTACTCAAGGGTAAAAAGAAGCTTTACCCTTTTTCCAAAGATTCAACTAATGTTTTGTCTACGTGGGTACTCGGTTTTCTTATCTTCCCATTTATTTATAGTGGGAGTAAGCCTATAAGGCTATTAGTAATACTTTAGGTAGATTCTTGAAAGTGTAATCTATGACCAAAGTCTTTGGTCATACTTCCTTTACTTACATTCTAGTTGAAGTTGATATTTCAAAAAGTTAATAATAGATCTTGGTGCAAATCGGTGGACTATGAGGGGAACCCCTTTTGGTACAAGTGTTATTTTTCTATTGGGAATTTGCCTTAATATTTCTCATAGGCAGTCTTTCTAAATTTTGAGGAAGCATATATATTTTGCCACCTTACTATTTTTCCTAATGCTTTTTTTGAGGAAGGTGTTATTTCGGAGGATTCAAAACTATCCCTTCATATTTCTTCTCCTCATTCTCTCTCAGGGGTTTGAATGATTGGGAAATACCCTATCACATTTGTTCATATTCTAGGATTTAAAATGGGCAAAAAAGGCAATATATTTCCTATATTGGGGGAGTGAGGCATTAAGAGGGTTTATAGAGGAAAAGGGTTGTGTGGGGTATTAGAGCGGGGTGACAAAAAAAGATTTTTTGAGCAATATTTTTTGAAAAAAGGGGTATTATTTAGAATGCCATGAATGCACATGATATGACCCCAGTTTACTAAGTGAAGCCCTAGTGCATGGGCTAGTTGACAGCCATGAGGATTTGTGGTCGTATCTTGGTTTGATTGATTTTTCTCCTCTCCATTTTACTATAGATTTAGTTGTTAGTGCTTCTATCTAGTACAAATTTATTTTTGACAATATATGATAGATGTTGGTTTTTTAATTTCTTCTATATTTTATCCAATTGATGATTCCCAAACTAATCCCACTTAAAAAAAAAATTAGGTTCACAATGATGGTAAGGATTCTTCTGTTGTTTCTACTAGCAAAGCTACTTTCCCTAATGATGATAATGTTTCTAACTATATTTCTAATGGCCCAAATTTTTCTTTTGTGGTTTGGAACTATTCTAATTGTAATTGTGGATCTACCTAAATAGTTGTTCAACATAAGAGGAAACATTCTCTTCCTTCACATAGATATTCCTATATGAACCAATTACTTCATTGATTATATTTCTCTTCTTGTATCTCAGAGTAGACTAGTGGAAGAATTTATTATTTTGATCCCCTTATTTAATCCACTAGACTCTTGATCTTGGTACATAAACATTAGAGAGAAACCAATAAGTAGATGAGTTTTCATCCTCAAAAGAATTATTTTAGAAGCTTTTTTTAATTGCGTGGAGCACCAATAAGATTACAGGGTTTCCACACCATAGCAAGACCCCCAATGCTCCCTCAATAGAGACAACTAAGGAGTTAGACAAAGGCCATATGAACTTGCTAAATTTATAGATTGCTTCTTCAGATACATTGGTCTATTTAAGAAGAAGAATATCTGGTTTTAAATCTTTTACCATATTTTTAACTAAAATATTCTTTTTAGGACCATTTAATCTCTGACATTCAAAGATGAATGTCAATCGTTTGTTATGCTTGCAAGAGTAGGATTTTTATAAGGTACTTTGGCTACAATTAGACACATCTCTCGTCTCTCAAGATTCTCTAATCTCTCTAGTAGATATCCTATCAACTCTCAAATTACCCACATTTGTTGTCCTTCAAACCTTCAAGTACAAGGCAAGGGGAGGGGAGTCCTTTCCCTCTAGCTCCCTAGGAGGGGTGGAGAATGAGAAAGGTTTAGGAGAAGATAGGAAGTTTTGATCATTGTGTTTATAATCTCCCATGAAGGAGAAAGCTCCAAATGTAGAATATTTAAGTACAATCTTTAAAATTTAAGCTTATTAAACAAATCTAACACATTAATTTACAATACATGGTACATATTCTAAACCTTCCAACAAAATCTCCCAAGTAATATTGATATTTTAATGTAGATATATTTTTATGATATTGCTAGAAGGTTTTCTCTCACACTACACTATATTTCCTTTTTAGAGGATAAGGTCGCTTAGGTTTCCATGCAACATGTCTAATTGGTAATTGCTATCTTTTGCAATGTTTATATGTGTGAGTTTTCCGAAGATTTTTAATTCATTCTACATACATTGTCTGTGAAGTGTGAACGATAGTTTAATTTTATTGCAATTTTAATTAGGAAATGTATTTTACATGCATAAAAAAGAGATTGCCAAATTAAGATATTTTGAATCACTGTATATAGTATTTCTCTTTCAATGTGGCTCTCTTTTCTACAACTGAATTCACTTCATATTGCAGGTTGATTGAAGTCATGTTACAAAATGTGGATTCTCCTGCCACAACCTTGCATTAAGGAGTGATCTTTTCAATTGTATCAATCTTGTTAATTTTTTTGAGATCTTTGCTTGTATGCCATAAAGACAAGTGAATTCTAGTCATAGCAAACCGTGTTTTCTCTTGTTGGTTGTGTAAAGGTTTTTTAATCAAATCTTAAAATATTCTAGTCACTTCCGAAGAAAACTTGAAGGAATCTCCCCATTTCTCAATTCACCTTAGCAACCCATTTCTGAGACAGTCGAAGTAGATTGGAAAACACAGAGAACGCAGGTATATCTAATACGCTATTTTACAAGATGCCGCCGTATGAAAAAGAAATTGTAAAGTGATTGAAGAGCCTAAATCTTAGAGATCAATATACAGTAGCTCGGAATAAACAAAGAACGCACGCATAGCTAGTGTGTTGCTTTAGAAGATGCCGCCATATGAAAATGAAATTGGAAGCGATTGACGTTGTCACAAGTGCTGGGCACACAGGTGGAATCACACAGGCCGCGGCTACTATTGTTGAGTATATGCAACCACAATTCAACAAGTTCATGTAGCCAAACAATTAACTTTAAAGGCTGATTTACCACTTGTGCTGTAGGCATGATTTCTCTATTGCCATAATAAAAATTATTTAGTGCTGAATTCCTTAACTTCTGGATTAATTTTTCAGTTTGATAGCGCGACTTGACAAAAACATTATTTCTAACATTAGAAATCAACTTTGTTAAATTGGTAATTGGCTTTGTACAGTTATACATTAGGAGCAAGTTTTTATTTTTATTTTTCCCTTTTGTTAAAGGCAATTTCTAAAAGAAGTTTTTAGTGCTTGAATTAGGCAAAAGAGGAAACGTTTTATAAAATCTTCATTTAGTTATTCGACATTGAGATCGAACTTGTTAAAGCCTTCTCTTTAGAGCTTCTTGGATATGAACATGCACTATTCTACAATGTGTCGTTCTTTTCTGTTCTAATTAAGCTAGTCTATCTATTAAACAATAAAGTGCCACAAAACGGGGAGAAACTAAATATAATTAAGGGTAGTATAGAGTGTGGTATAGCATGTTGTACGATTACCTTTACATTCTTTCTTTCTTTCTGAATTTGATTCACGACAACTAGTAACTCTTTTTTCATATTGAAGCTTCAACCACTCTGATGAAGTTTGCACAACTCTAGTAAGCTTTTTTTGGGAAGTTATATAAAATGAAGAGTTATGAATGTGAGAACAAGCTCATAAGTTTTAACCTCATCCCCGTCCCCATCCCTATTTACATGTAGTTTTGTATTTTTGGTATTTATGCATAATTTATTTGGATACATTCACAATCATATCCATACGAGGGGTCATTTTCTTCAACCCAACACTTATTTATCATGGCTAATCTCAAAATGTCTTGGTATCAATTTTAGGAGGCCCTAGATTGATACTGAAATTTAAATATTGATTCAAATTATAGACTTGTATATCTTTTTCCTAGTGGTTTTGAGTTGATATGTTTTTGTGAATTTATTTTATTTTTTTATCAGGTACATGGATTTTTAGCTTCGTCCAATCACTAGGTGAGGCCACAAATTGGGGGACCTCATCCTTGAATTCAATAGTCTAAAGCTGCAACCATGGAAGCTCACTAAGGACCCCAAGCTTGTATGAGTGAAAGACACACATGGGTCTGATAGAAAAACACTAGGCATGAAAGACCAACATAGGCCCGACATAGAGTCCACAAGCAGCACACACCAAGGAAGATTTTGATAAGCGAGTAGAACACACCCTACATAGGTCTGGCAAAGGGCCTGTGAGTACACCAACCTAATGATGGTCTTTCATAGTTAGTCCTTAAGCTCCTCATTAACACCTCATCCTCAACACCTCCTCACATATCCTCCACTTTCTACATGTACCACAAACTCCTCCTCATTAACACCTCATTCTCAACACCTCCTCACATGTCCTCCACTTCCTACACATACTGCAAACTCCTTCTCCACAACCACCAACATGTCCTCCAACTTCCTAGACATCCACCAACCTCCTCACATATGCCAAGGTGGGCCCAAATAGGCATTAAAAACATTTGGGCCAAGTGGAGGTTTGAACCTTGGTTGCACCATTGATAGTACAACAACCTAACCACTACACCATAACGTGACCCCCTTGTTTTTTAGAACTATTATAATGCATTAGTATTTTAAAGTTCATTTTTTTAATGAATACACATATAAAGAGAATTTAGTCCTAGGTAAAATCATTAGAACCCATTGTTTTTCTATAGCATAAAGAATTTGAGTTTGCATTATAATTGTACACATTATATACAAGTTGATGCATGTTGTCTACATCATTTTATTAATGTCATGTAGTCAATCCAACGGGAAGCTATCCTCATAAAACTTGAATGAAGTGATTGACAATCTTACCTCACTTGTTTTCAACACCATCAAATAAAATCAAATATAGATAGGACAAAATTGAGGAGATCAATGCTAGAAATTCCTATGCATCAGAACTTTCCTATAATGTTCATGTTCAATCTTGATGGACTTAGACTCAATTCTAAAATATTTCTAAGATTTTGTGAAATCTAAAACATTTAGCAGAATGTGCAAACTAATTTTTATGCTTTAATGAATAGATTTTATACAATATCAATAATAAAATTTCCTTGATATATTTAAAAATAAGTAATCTATTAATATTTAGTTAAAATATTTTATTCTATTTATGAAATCATAATTATTAATCAAATTTAAACTATTTATTTAATTAGAATTCAAAACATAATTTTTAGGGTTTTAGACTAAAAAATTTGTGTAATATTATCTACAAAATCTTATTAACGGATAGTCAACAACACAATGAGGTGGAAATTAATGTTAAATTAATTTATAGATAGTGTGTGAATAATTTATTAATTAAGTTAGATAATACATGGATAATTATTTATAATTAATGTATTAAATAGGTGGTAGGTGCAAGAAGTTGGGTCCGCCAAATGGGGAAATACTTTTTCCCTAATTTTCAAATTTTGTCACTGTGTACTAGAAAAAGTACCTTCATAGGGCTAGTATTGCAAATAAATGAATAAAATAACTAAATTACCACAAAGAATAAGCTATTTCAACAAATAAAGAACAATTACGCATTATATGGCTCTCTAACTAGGGATTCTAATGATGAAGCTCTCAGCAAGCCTCCATTAGTGTCAGTCCTAGAATGAGAAATGAATGATAAAACAATGCTAATAGTTGAATTCCAAAAGAAATTATCTATTTAGCACTATATTTGTCTTTTCTATCTATAAATTACAAGAGGTTTGATGCTATTCTCAGATTTGTGGATGATTTGTGAGTGAATTATACCTTGCTTTTATAGATTTTGGAAAGGGTAGGGGGTGTAGTTGAGTTGATCATGGTTGAGTTGGGGTTAAGTCCTTGGTTCCACCCTTTGGAGACAATTTAAATGGATTGTCCTTTGTTAGCACTTGAAAGAATCTCCATGACTTTTTGTCTTTTATCTAGTCTTTCCCTGCAAAATTTCATGGCCTTAGCATGTTTCTTCTAGTCCCTGCAGTCATTTTTGTGTCCCTAGCTTTGAAACCCTTGCAAAAATACAAAAACTAGCCATTGGTAAAAAATACCCTAGCCTTGTTCTAATTCTTCATTACCTTTATCGGGTCACTTAAAAACCTTTTAATGCATGTGCGTATTTTTTTCTCATCTTGTCTCTTGTTCGTGTGTTGCTTGGCGGTATTATCTTTTCATTCTGCAAACTAGCAATTACTTGCTTTTCGCTAGTTCTCTAGGTTTCCTGGCAGTCAACCTTTTCTTCCGGCAATTAGGTGAACACTGTGTTCACATATTCTCATGTTCTTAGCAGCTTATCTTTTAATGATGTGTGACTTGGCATGGCAGAAATCTTCTGTTGCCAGTTCACTAGATGTGGGACCGAGGTCAGGTGTTCTCCTTTGTTCGCCAGTTCGCGGGGTTAAGTGATGAGTTAGGTTTTCTTTCCGCGAACAAGAAAAGCATTGTCACATGATCACTAAATGTAAACCGAGATTCCTTTTAAAGGTTAAGTCATAAAGACTACGAAAGGGAGGGATCTAACGACTACGATATAAAGTTGGCTTAGATTTAAACATCAACTGCCAATTCATTGCAAGCGCCATAATGTAGCTGTTATCATTCAAATTCAAAATTTTGAAAGATTTCCTGCAACCAGAAGGACTAAAATTCAATGCAAATGTGACTAGAGTTGGTAAGAGATGATTTGTTTGCTGTTGCAGTGTGGTCCAGGTGTGCCATGTTTGTTTTCAGGGTTTGCACTATGTGGTTTTATGCTCGAGGCATGTTGTAGGGTTGACATTTTGGGGTGTTTTTGTGATTCTCAGTACCTTCTCAGTAAGATTTATCATGATTAAGGATCACTCTAGGATTTTCTTTCTCCTAGTTTCCTGGGTTTCTTCCCTTGTAATTAATTTTTGACCATTTCCAGTTGGTTGGGTGGTTGAAACCCTAACCCTAGTCATCCGTAGCTTGTTGCAACCTATGTTGGGTTTCCAAGATGACTAGGGAGTATAAGTTGTAGAAATTTTGACTGAGTGAGGGTTCCAAAACTTTTCTTGTGGTCCCTAGTTGTTAATGGTGTGATACTAATAGAGGAGCTGGATTTTGGGTCTTTTCCTATCTTTGTGTTGTACTCATTTTATATTGATTCTGAATATATTAATGAGAATGTTATTGAGTTCCAATCTTGCATTTGTGTATGTCTTCTTGTTTTGGTTTTAAGCTCATATATGTTAGTGTCACAAAGTGTATTAGCATATGGTAAACAAAGAGTATTGTGAAGTCATCTCTGAGTTCCTAACAAAGTTAGGATTAAAGTCTTTTAGGTGAATTCAGTGAGTTTGTAGCCATGTAAGAATCTGATGTCCTTGTGTTTGAGAGAGAGGGGTAATAGGTAAAGCACTTATCCCAGATTCAATTGTGTTTGAGTTAAGGTCTTCAGTTGATGTATGTAATTGGGACTTGTTGCCCTAGGATAAGGCACTAGTCCATCCTCTGGAGGTATTTCATTGTCATCAACCACACAAACAATTCAAATGATAAAATTTTCAATCAATTAATAAGGGGCATAGTTGTATATTATTTTAAGACTCCTTTGGAGAAGTGAGTCAAGGGTACACCCGCCTGAGCATTAAGGCTCAAAATGTAGAAGGATCTCTTTTGATCCTTGTTAATTGGCCCTCTTCCTTATAGACTTTGGAGTGGTAATAGAGTCAAAGTGTTATTTAGGTTATCCATCAAAATATAAATCTGCAGGTTGAAGATCAAAGGGAACTACCAACAAAATGGTGACTCTACTAGGGAAAGTCTAGACATAAAGCTATAAAGTGCACTCTTGTTTTCCTGTTGTACTCGAGTGAAAGATTTCCCATCTAGGTGGGTGGTGACTCAAGAGGTTAGAACCAGTGCTATAAGTTGTAAATCATGGACAAGAGGAGGAATACTAGGTCCTTTGTCAGAAAGAATCCAGAGGTCACTCTGGAACAATTGCCTAGACAGGAGAAGAAGAGTTGGATTAGAAGGAATGGTGAGTCTACTAGTGCTCCCATAAGAGAAAAAAGAAATACCAGAGGTAGAGCACCACATGTTTCCTCAAGTGAGGAAGGTTCACATGATAGAGTTTCTAGATTAGATGGTGGTCGCTCTGAAGAAAGATTTTATGATACCCCAGAGGCTGTATTTCAAGACAAGGGTCCTTTGCTTGCAGGTCAAGATGAACAAGCTAGAGAGATGAGTTTGGAGATTGATTTAGATCTTGATGAAGATAATTTTAGAAGAGAGCCCATGAGACCAAGGCAAGTCCACTTCCCATATCAAAATCTTTCTGATATGGATGTGTCATCAAGTTCTGATAACATTATGGTAGACCCAGATGATTTAAATGCACTAAGGTTGCAGTTGGTAGAACAAGATGCCATACATAAGAGGTTACAAGAGGAGAGAGAGGTTGAGAAGGTGAATGCTCTAATAGAAAGACAGTCTCTCCTTAGAAAGATTAATGAAATGAAGGAGAGAAACAAGATGCTTGCTTCTGCTCCTAAGACTTTGCAACATGATGTCTTTGGTGATCTTGAGGCTTTGAGGAGTGATCAAGAGCACTTACTACAAGATCATGAATTTGATCAGGAGGGCCCTATGGTTAGACAAGTGCAAAGTTATGTTCCTTTGCCTAAAGATAAAGATGGGCTTGAGATCACTAGGCCTGTTGTTGCCGCTGGTGAGAAAGGAAAGGAGAAGATGGTGGGACAAAAAATAAGTAGCTCATTGACAATACTAGGGGTCCCACCACCCAATTCAAATAAGGACACAGAAATAGAAAGAAGAAGAAAAGAAGATGAGGACCTTGCAAGAGAACTAGAGAAGGCTGAAATTGAAGCTTCCATTGTAGAAAAGAGAAGAAAGATCCAGTTCTTGAAGGCTTCATTAGCTAATGCTCTTGGTCCATTTGCTACTGAACTAGGTATGTCATCTATGACTACTACTATTCCACTTAGTAATGCTGCTAGTTCAATTCCTTCTTCATCTGCTAGGATAGATGCTGATCCTAGATAGCAGTCAAATGCACAAGTAAATGTAAATGCTAATGTTGATCCTAGGGTTAACACTAGTTCAAGTTTTCAAAGAAGACCTATGCAATTAGAAGGCTATAGGCAAATTAGTTTTGATGGAATTCCTGGTTACCTGAATGATTTTCCAAATGATATAAGAGATGAGGTACCTAAGTTTGCTGGTAATAATGCTATTATTTGTGAGGAGCATCTTAGGTTATTTGTTGATATGCTTAATGATTATGAGGTATAGCATGAGGATGTAGTCATGAAATTATTTGTACAATCTCTAATGGAGGATGCTAGAGATTGGTTTAAGAGACTTCCTGATAAATGTATTGATACTTGGGACTCTTTTGAGAGATGTTTTAAAGAGCAGTATGGTGATAGGCCTAATGCTAGTTTCATGTTGAATGAATTCAATATCATAAGGAAAAATCAAAATGAGTCTGCAGCTGAATTCAACATGAGATTTCAGAAGGGTATGCATAAATTGTTCCAATTTATGCGGTTAGATGACAATGTTTGTTTAACCACATATTTCAATGCATTTGATGGAAAGATGGGATATTTGTTGAGGGACAAAGAACCAAGAACTCTTAGAGATGCTTTTAGGATTTCTGTCAATATTGAGAACAATATGAAGATATCAGGAAAGTTGAGTGGAAAGAGAGATGACCCTAGACTATTTGGGGATAAGAAATACAAAAAAGAAAGTGATAAGAATGTTGGAACTAGGAGGCAAGAAGAAGATAAATTGGATAAGGTGCTCAATGCATTGAAGGATTTGAAGGCACCTGCAAATAGGAACATCAATGCTCCTACCAATGAAAGGCCTTAGTTCAACAACAATTTCAATAAGCAGAATAGATTATAGAACTACCCCTACAACACCCAATGGAAGGATGGAAAGCCTGTTGTCCCTGCTGTGAGAGGAAAAAATGATAGAGGTGTCTCTGACCCTCTACAAAAAGCTTCAATAAATGTCATGGAGGACATACCTTGGTGTGTTGCATGCCAGTCCCCTCATTCTACAGAGCATTGTGTGGTTGCACACTCTATGGCTGCAAATCAAGATTGCGGCAGTGAGGAGATAGATCAAGAAGAAGATCAAGATGATGTTGGATGCAACATGGCTACTTCATATCTGGGATATGAGGATGATTCTGATTTTGATGAAGAGGCAAATGTAAATATGAAGAGACAAAATCAGGCCCTTTTTCATCAAGAGGTTTTTTCTGATAGTGAAGACATTGATAAGAAGACATGTAGCATGAACTCTTCTTCTAAGCCAGTAAATTTAAGAAGACCTTCCAGAGAAGAGATGGATAGGTTTACTACAAAAATGATTGCCCAAGTGCAAACCAGAGGCATGGTGGCAAGGAATACAAATGATAAAGCTGCAGGATTATTCATAAAGAGTACCAACTCCAGAGAGCCTAATGAGAACAAATCAAAAGGTGATCATATGGTGAAATTCAAGAATGTAAAAGGTAAGAATTGTGAGGCTAAGAGAGTTGGAGTTGAAAAAATTTCTAATGAGATTGAGAAGCCAGCTAACACAATGGCTAAGGTTGAAAAAATGAGGGTGGCCAATACACCTAATGTATCAGACAAGCAAAAGGATGCTAGGGCAGTGCAGATTGAAATTCCTTCTTCTACTCTTGTTGATATGTTATCTATGTTGTCCCAAATTACAGTTAAGGTTCCATTGTCAAAATTGTTGAGGATCCCTAAACACAAAGATAGAGCCATTGCATGGGTAGATAAAGTTCATAATAATGATGTTGCATGCAACAGATCTAAGGACAAAGCTTTGAAAGGTGTTGCTGCTTAGGGAATTGTGTCTCAAATTCCTCCTATATATTTGGACAGTTCTGTCAATGCCAGCCTTGAAAATATTGATCCATTCTTTTTAAGTGTTCTTGTGAATGGAATGAAGTTGAGGAATTGTATGATTGATAGTGGTGCCTCTAATACTGTCATGCCTTTCAAAATTATGGAAAAATTGGGCCTTAAAGTTGATACAGTACAAGCCAGATGTTGTGCAATGGATCAGAGGGAGGTACCAGTTATTGGGACTATCAATGCAATGCCATATAGGCTAGCAGCATATCCAAAGAAAGAGTTAATAATGAGTGTTTTGGTGGTGGACATCCCTCCTCATTATGGGATGTTGCTATCTAGAAGGTGGAGTGCTGCCATGGGTGGAAGTTTACAGTGTGATCTGTCCTATGCCACTTTCAAGATTGATGATCAGTTTGTCAAGATTGATCAAGAGCCAAGAGTATGCCACATGATTGAGAGAAATATTGACAATGAAACTACATGTTTTGTGGATACTGATATTAATGCTTTTAGGGAAGAGATCCCTATACTTGAAAATGAACCTATTTTGTTACCTATCTCTGTTGAGGTAAGTGCTAATTCTGTGAAGGATGATTTGTGGGTAATGTACTTTGATGGTGCAAATTGCAAAGATGGAGTAGGAGCAGGTATTCTTCTTATTTCTCCTGATGGGAACACCTACAAATTTTCTTTCACATTGAATTTCTTTTCTACCAACAATATAGCAGAATATGAGGCATTGTTGTTAGGACTGAAGTTGGCACAAAAACATGGTATTAAATGCATAAGTGTTATTGGTGATTCTGAGTTGGTGGTGTCCCAAGTCAGGTCAGTATATGCTTCCAAGAATAAGAGATTGAAACAATATAGGAGTGTAGTTTGGGATTTGATTGAACATTTTGATGCCTTCAATATTGAGTGGAAGGATAGGAGTAATAATAAGATGGCTGACTTGTTGGCCAATATTGCAATCAATCCCAATGATATTACATTTGCTGGTATCTCTAAAGTTGGAATTCAGGCTAGGCCTAGTATACCAGATAATATTGAGAATTGGCAAGTTTTTGATGATGATAATGATATCTTGAAGTTTATGAATTGTGAAGATCAGTATCATGGTCAGGAATTTGATTGCTCAGCCTTGATTGAGTGAGTAGAAGGAAAGGAGGTTGTCTTTGACAATGAGGTCATTTAGATTAGAACTAACAAGGTGCCCAAGGGGCTTGTTGTTTTGGAGACTATCTTTGACAACCAAGATACAGTTCAAAAGAATATCAAAAGGGAAGATCATACTGATCTAGAGGAGATAAATCTTGGAACACATGAAGCACCTAAGAAAGTATACATTGGTAGAGATATATCTCAAAAAGTAAAGAAATCTTTGATTGAATTATTGAGAAAATTCAGGCATGTTTTTTCATGGTCATATGATGACCTAAAGGTTTATAGAGAAGATTTGTTTCAGCATATTATTCCATTGAAAGAAGATGCTAAACCTTTCCAGCAAAAACAAAGGCTTATTAATCCTACTTTGGCACCCAAGATGCAAGAAGAGTTGATGAAGTTGAGAGATGTTGGCATTATCAAGCCTATAAGGAATTCTTCTTGGTTGTCAAATCTTGTTCCTGTGAGAAAAAAGAATGGTGACATTAGGCTTTGTGTGGACTTCAGGAATTTGAACATCAGCTCATTAAAGGATAATTATTGTCTGCCCAATATGGAAGCTATGTTGCAGAGAGTAACCGGATCAGAATTAATGTCTATGATGGATGGTTTCTCTGGTTACAATCAAGTCATTGTTAAGGAATCAGAATAGTTCAAGACACCTTTCACTACACCTTGAGGGACATATGTTCATGTGAGAATGCCTTTTGGTCTCACAAATGCTGGTGCTAATTTTTAGAGGGCAATGGATGTTGCCTTTTCATATTTTATAAATGATTTCCTTGTTGTATATCAAGATGATTTAACTACCTATTCTAAGAGGGAAGAAGACCACTATATTCATTTAGAAAAAATATTTATGAGGGCCTTGGAATTTGGCATTTCATTAAACCCAAGGAAATGTGCTTTTGGTGTCATGGAAGGTAAGTTGCTTGGCCACTTAGTTGGGAAGAAAGGAGTGAGAATTGACCCTGAGAGGGTAGCTGCCATTGATAAAATTCAGAGACCAAAGGATGTTAAAGGGATTCAGTCCTTCTTTGGTCAGGTCAATTTCTTAAGGAGGTTTGTGACAAATTTTGTAGAGGTTACTAGACCTATTTCTAAGATGTTGAAGAAGGGATCTGCAATCAATTGGGAGGGTGAGCCTGATGAGGCTTTCATAAATATCAAGTAGGCTATCAAAGATGAACCAGTGCTTAAGGTACCTGAATATAATGTCCCAATGCACATCTTTTCCTTTGCATCTTTTCACACTATTGCTGCAGTTTTGTTACAAAAGAATAAGGATGGTTTTGAACAACCTATTGCATTTTTCAGTAAATGTTTGTAGGTTGCAGAATTGAAGTATGACATAAATGAGAAATAGGCTTATGCACTTGTGAAGGTAGTCAAGGCTTTTAGGTGTTACTTGATGGGAGCAGTTGTGATTACTTTTGTGCCAAGTGAAGTTGTGAAGGATATTTTCTCATAGTAGGAGGTGTCTAGAAGAAGATGCAGATGGACCAAGAGGATCCAAGAATTCAATGTTGAGGTCCAGATTACTAACCTGGTTAGAGGACAAGGATTGGCAAAACTGATGGCTCAATCCAATCTTGATGCTAATCAGGTAAATCATTCTAAAATTGATTATACATGTGATATGGATGATTGTATCTGGTATTAAGATATCGTCTATTACTTGAAAAACATGAAATGTCTACATGAGATGAATGATAATCAAAAGAGGACATTAAAATTACAGGTCATCAAGTATGTAATTATGAAATGTAAATTGTATAGAAAGAATTTACATTGCATACTTTTGAAATGTGTGGATGAAGATTAGGCTAACATATTGTTGAAAAAAATGCATGAGGGAGTTTGTGGTGGGCATTATATGGGTAAAACTATTGCTCATAAAGTCTTGAGGGAAGGATTCTGGTGGTCGACAATCTTCAAGGATGTAGAACAGCTGGTAAGGAGGTGTGATGCTTGTCAAAGGTTCTTTGGTAAGCTTAAGTTTTCAGGTAATGTACCATTAAAACCAATAGAAGTTCAGGCTCCTTTCCAACAGTGGGGAATTGATTTTATAGGGGAGATACCAAAAAAGTCTAGTGGAGGACACTCATGGATTTTAGTTGCCACTGATTACTTTACAAAATGGGTAGAAGCTGTACCTACAAGAAATGCAACTAGTAAGGTGGTAATTGATTTTTTGTTGAATAATATTGTTACAAGGTTTGGCTGCCCTGAGAGGATGGTTAGTGATAATGCAATGTGCTTCAGGTCTGCTAAATATAAGGACTTCTGCAAAGGTTTGGAAATTTAGATTTCTAATTCCTCACCTTATCATCCACAAGGAAATGGACAGGCAGAATCTACTAATAAGAGTTCAATTAAAATTCTCAAGAGGATTCTTGAAAAGAATAAGAGGGCATGGAATTCAAAGCTTCCATTAGCTCTATGGGCTGATAGGGTGACTATGAAGAGAGCAATTGGTTGTGCGCCATTTGACTTAGTATATGGAATTCATGCAAGAATGCCTCAGAATAATTTATTGGAAATGTATAAATTTGGTCAGTTATATGATGATGACATAGATGATGAGATGCAGTTAAGAATTGAGGACCTCATTAGGTTGGATGAGACTAGAAGAGAGTCAGTTGCAAGGAATGCCAAATTACAGTTGTAGGTTAAGAATTTATATGACAAGAAAACTATCGACAGGAAGTTTGAGCCTGGTGATTTGGTGTTAGTTTGGAATGCCAGATTGGAGGATAAAGGAAAACATGGTAAGTTTGATCCCATCTGGCTAGGGCCATATTTAATTCATGAGAAATGGGGCCAAGATTCTTACATTGTGAAAGAATTAAATGGTGAAGTTCAGGAATTGCCAGTTCATGGACAATTCTTGAAGAAATACTTCAATTCAAGGTATCTTTCTTTCCATGAACAGTAGTTAGGTTTGTATAAATTGTATATTCGGTAAATAGTTGCTTGCCCCTGTCTTGTTTTGTCCTGTTCCTAGGGTTTTGCCCTGTGGCTCTCAGTTGTTCAAAATTTTGTCTAGTAGGTGGTCTGCTATAACAAGTGATTCTAGATTCTTGCGGTGCCTACAAAAGCCACACATCCACAGACAGAGCCACTGTTAGCACTTGAAAGAATCTCCATGGCTTTCTATCTTTTATCTAGTCTTTCCCTGCAAAATTTCATGGCCTTAGCATGTTTCTTCTGGTCCCTGTAGTCATTTTTGTGTCCCTAGCTTTGAAACCCTTGCAAAAAGTCAAAAATTAGCCGTTGGTAAAAAATACCCTGGCCCTGTTCTAATTCTTCATTACCTTTATCGAGTCACTTAAAAACCTTTTAATGCATGTGCGTATTTCTTTCCCAACTTGTCACTTGTTCGCATGTTGCCTAGCGGTATTATCTTTTCATTCTGCAGACTGGCGATTACTTGCTTGTCGCTAGTTCTCTAGGTTTCCTAGCAGTTAACCTTTTCTTCTGACCATTGGGCGAACACTGTGTTCGTGTATTCTCATGTTCTTAGTGGCTTATCTCTTAATGGTGCATGACTTGGCATGGCAGAAATCTTCTATCACTAGTTCGCTAGATGTGGGACCGAGGTCAAGTGTTCTCCTTTGTTCGCCAGTTCATGGGGTTAAGTGATGAGTCAGGTTTTCTTTCCACAAATAGGAAAGCATTGTCACATGATCGCTAAATGTAAACTAGGATTCCTTTTAAAGGTTAAGTCATAAAGACAGAAAAAGGAAGGGATCTAACGGCTACGATATAAAGTTGGCTCAGATTTAAATATCGACCGTCGATTCGCTGCAAGTGTCATAATGTAGCTGTTATCATTTAAATTCAAATTTATGAGGGATTTCTTGTGACCAAAAGGACTAAAATTTAATGTAGAAGCAACTGAAGCTAGTAAGAGATGATTTGTTTGTCATTACAGTGTGGTCCAGGGTGTGTCGTGTTCATTTGCAGGGTTTGTACTATGTGGTTTTGTGCTCGAGGCGTGTTGCAGGGTTGACATTTTGGGGTGTTTCTGTGATTCTCAATACCTTCTCAGTAAGATTTATCATGATTAAGGATCACTCTAGGATTTTCTTTCTCCTGGTTTCCTGGGTTTCTTCCCCTGTAATTAATTTTTTACCATTTCCAGTTGGTTGGGTGGTTGAAACCCTAACCCTAGTCATTTGTAGCTTGTTGCAACCTATGTTGGGTTTCCAAGATGACTAGGGAGTATAAGTTGCATAAATTTTGACTAAGTGAGGGTTCCAAAACTTTTCTTTTGGTCCCTGGTTGTTAATGGTGTGATACTGATAGAGGAGCTGGATTTTGGGTCTTTTCCTATCTTTGTGTTGTACTAATTTTATATTGATTTTGAATATATTAATGAGAATGTTATTGAGTTCCAATCTTGCATTTGTGTATGTCTTCTTGTTTCGGTTTTAAGCTCATATATGTTAGTGTCACAAAGTGTATTAGCATATGGTAAACAAAGAGTATTGTGAAGTCATCTCTGAGTTCCTAAGAAAGTTAGGATTAAAGTCTTTTAGGTGAATTCAGTGAGTTTGCAGCCAAGTAAGAATCTGATGTCCTTGTGTTTGAGATAGAGGGGTAATAGGCAAAGCACTTATCCTGGATTCAATTGTGTTTGAGTTAAGGTCTTCAGTTGATGTATGTAATTGGGTGACTCTTTGCCCTAGGATAAGGCACCGGTCCATCCTCTGGAGGTATTTCATTGTCATCAACCACACAAACAATTCAAATGATAAAAATTTTCAATCAATTAATAAGGGGCATAGTTGTATATTGTTTTAAGACTCCTTTGGAGAAGTGAGTCAAGGATACACCCACCTGAGCATTAAGGCTCAAAGTTTAGAAGGATCTCTTTTGATCCTTGTTAATTGGCCCTCTTCCTTATAGACTTTGGAGTGGTGATAGAGTCAAAGTATTATTTAAGTTATCCATCAAAGTATAAATCTACAGGTTGAAGATCAAAGGGAACTACCAACATCCTCAAAGCTTGGGACAAGAAGACAAAATGGGTGGACAAGATGCTCTCACCTTATGTGTGATTGAGATTCATTTTGGCTTTGATCCATGTGAGCTCAATACTTAAATCCTATTGTTTGAGACTTTTTCTTCCCATGTGGTGTTGAGAGAAAATAGGATTTTATTAATTGAATTTAATTAATTTGTTTAGCCATATGTACCCCTTAAAAGGGTTGATTTAATTTAAATTGAGCTATACAATGAATTAGATTAATTGCACATTGATTTGATTAATCATGATTTAATAAGTTCATTGATTTGAATGGCTTTTGATTTTTAATTAATTTGGATTAAGATTTAATTGCAATTGATGTTTGATTTTGATTTTATTTTATTTAATTTTAGCCGTGATTTCTCACTTAAATGATCTTGTCCACTTTTCAGTGATTACAAATACCCCTCTTTGAGTCGACATGTGAAGCGTGTCGATTCAAAGAATGTCCTGATTTGATGATGATCATTTTTTATGCTGATTGAAGATGCAGATCTTGATAAAGTTTGATTGATTTGATGTTTTGATGGTTGATTTGATGATAGTTTGCTGATATGGTACCTGGTTCAATTTGATTCGATGTTTAATGCCCCTTTCAATTGATAAGCTAAAAAATTCTAATAAAAGATTAGGTTCTGATTTGATGGTCTCATCCCTGATTTGATGATACTGCTATCGTTCCTAATAATCTGAGTATATGCCCCCTTGGAAATGAAATGAAATTAGATCATTGTTTGAAAAAGCTGACGGTTTAGGTAATTTTGCATTGATTACGTCAAATATAAATGAATTTCAATTTCATTTCCAATAGTGAATATGTGTTCATGTGATGACAAATGCCCCTAATTTGGCCGATTTGGTAAAAAATTTGGGCCCTTGAGTCATTTTCTAGTCAAAGATGCCCTTTTTAGGTAAAAAAGGCCTATATATAGGGGTAAAAATTCAATTTTACTATTCATTTTCACTCCTCCATTTGACTTTTTTCTTTCTGAGCCCTCTGAGTTTATCACTATGGTTGTCTAGATTTACGGGCATCGATTCAAGTGGGGGCGACGATATTATCGGCTGCTGACCTATGGACTTCTGATAAGTGCTTGATCCTCTTAGTTTTTCATTTAATGCATTTATTTCCAAAAAAATTGAATTCTTCCAGACCAAACCCTAGTTTTTTGCATTTTTTAAATTGAAATAGCGCTTTTACTTGCATTATTTTAGCGTGTTTAGCCTTTTTTTAGCACTTTTGCGCTATGAAATAATGATTTTGCACATTGCAACTAGGGCTCAATTCACTTTTAATCTTTCCTTTAGCACGTATAAAAATTTGTGCACGATTAATGTTTTTAATAGTGCGTCCACAATTTCTTTTAGTGCTTTTATAATATTTTTTAGCGCTTTCACCTTAGAACAACACTTTTGACCATTTAAGTAG
The DNA here is from genome assembly GCA_027943335.1 of Chamaecyparis obtusa. Lineage (NCBI taxonomy): Eukaryota > Viridiplantae > Streptophyta > Pinopsida > Cupressales > Cupressaceae > Chamaecyparis > Chamaecyparis obtusa. Next base: position 45,169 of record BSBK01006478.1, on the reverse strand, counting down.
TGCTTTTAATGTTTTGAGTTGCACTTTTACGTTTTAGCGCTTTTAAGCATTAAAATAACGCTTTTACCCTGATAGGAATAATTTGCAAATGACTTGGTCAGTTTTTTGAATTGTTCAGTATCATTGATCAGTTGATTGGCATAGGTAATAAACTTGATTTGGTAGCGAGTCATAGGATGTCAGTTTGAGTCAATTGTAGTTTGAATGTTTAATTGTCAATCTAGATTTAGATGGTGGGTGATGATAAATTTTTTGTCCTCTCTGAATAGAATCAGGAAAATTGATTGTGGTTTGATTTTTTTAAATGTTTGATTGACTTAGGATGATTCAAAAGATAACTGATTTTAAAACTGATGTGATTTAACTTGCTTTTTGCAGGCCGTGGTTAAGTCACTGGGTGTTCAAGGTTTATACCCTTTACCTTCTAGTATGATCAATGATCTAAGTGGTGCGGATCGTAGAAACATCGGCATGTACAGACTATCTTTTCTACTTATCCTTCATCGATTCCAAGTGAATCGGGGTCTGATCACCGCTATGGCAGAGAGATGGCACTCTGACCATAATACCTTCCACTTGCCGATGGGGGAGATGAAGATCACCCCTAAGGATGTATACTATATCCTTTGTATCCCTACATGAGGAGACTTGGTATTTTATGATCAGGTTTATGATGGTGCAGCGTGTCGACGGGTATTCTAGGATAACACAATCGGTGATGACCATATTTAGTGGCTACAGTTCCATTCTTTTCTAGTTCTACTAGATGTTTTGGGTGCATTGATTGGAGGTTTCCTCTTGCCTGATCGCCGAGGTCATGGATTCACAGTTGGTTGGGGACCTATTCTTGAGGACCTGAGGGCTCAACCTCGATGGTTTGATTAGGGATCTTGCATTCTAGTGTAGCTCTATCATGAGTTGCATACAGTGGTATATAGGTTCTCTTTGAATTTATTTGCATGAGCTATTTTGTTACAGTTGTGGACATGGGAGCATATCCCAGTGACAAGACCTATTGCAGCACATCACCATGATCTGGGATGGCCGTTTGCCTAGATGTATGACGACATGGTAGTCCAGGCCCACATGGACAAGTTAGATTATTGGCATCGCGTTATTGATGACATGGATTAGGTCATCTAGCAACCATACCTAGGATGCAAGCCGTGGCCCGAGGATTCTACAGAGCTTCCTTTCATGTTTAGCCCACGATGGATGATAGGATGATCTCCTTATATTATTGAGATATTTTGCTTCCAGAGAGTGCTATGACTGTATGGTTGTGTACAGGGTATGTTGCAGGGTGTAGCAATGTATGCTCGGGTTCAAGTCGAGAGATCTTTATGGGGGCTTGTTGTTGACTTTAGGATAGCACAATAAGAGATAGAGCAGCTGGTCCACCTACCATGGGACATGAGAGCCCATGTTATTGATGCAAGGATGACAAATGATTATGTAGATTGGTTCACTCGGAACCCTTTTTCAAGGTTTACAGATCCATTTGAGAGGATACTGGGGATTGATGAGGTGTCAGATGATGAGGGTGGGGATGGAGGTGATGGTGGAGATGGAGGGAGGGGTGGTAGGATATAGGGTGGGTTGTTAGGCCGCCAGAGTAGGCAAATTTATGATACCGATTATTATTGTTGCTCCCATTCCTCCTAGGGGTGATGGTGGTGGTGGTCGAGGTATGGATAGGGTTTTGCATCAGGTTGCCGTGGATTTGATGGGTAGATAGGGTCATCGCAAGGCTAGATGTCAGTGATAGGTGGATGCCCAGGTAGTGCAGGCTCTACTAGATCAGGCACAGGGTCCACCTCCACAGGTTATCCCTCTACAGGCTCCTCCATTGGTTCCTCCACTACAGGATCCTACTTCTTTTGCGATGCCATCTTCTTCATCTCTCCCATATTATTCATCTTTTGTTCCATCTTTATCTATTCCATCTTCTTCCATGCCTTCACCTTCTATGCCTCCACCACAGACTCCTCTAGCATAGGCCCCAGTACAGACTCCTGCACCAGCCTTAGCCTTGGATGTCAGATCCTTATAGTCTAAGATGCTACAGATGAGACAACAAGTTCCTTAGCTGAGTTTGATGATGCAAACCTTTATGGCTGCTATGAGTCAGCATGGTTTACAGGCGAGTTCGAGCAGGCCTCCTGATAGTGGTCCTGATCCTAATGGTACTGACAGTGCTGGTGGCATAGCTACATGATTGATTTTGATATGAGATATATTCTTTATTCATTGATGTATATGGTCTCATTTTTTATATCAAGACATTGGACTCTCTTCCATCTTTTGATCAGTTGATACATACTTTATATGTTTATGCATTGATACTTTGATGGATTTTGATTACCAGATGTTTCATGATGATCTTATAGACTTTGATTCATAATTGATTTATGATGATGATACCATAGACTTTGATTCTCAGTTTGATAGATTTACTTTATGTGATGTCATTATGTGTTGGACCTCATTTTTCAGGTGATTTCACTATGATATGTAGATCTATATAATTGTATCTCCTATATGCTTTGTTTTTATGGTTTTCAAAATGCAATTTTATGATATGAATGAACATGTCCTATTTATGCTTAAATGGTTGTCTTATGTATGACATAGAAATAGATGAATGGATGCAATATTAAGGTGTGATATGATTTATGATATTGAGATGCTCCATGGATGCAAAAAATACCTAAATGTGTTAGATGATGATGTAATGATTTTAATGAATATTGTGATGTAATGAAGTATATGGATATATGCTATGCAAATGTGGTGTAAAATGTGATGGACCTAAATGATGTGATGAATACTGATTATGAATATTTAATGCTTAATGATTCTAACTATTATGAATGTATGATGTTTAATGAACGTAATGTAATGATATGTAATGCATTTAAATGAATGGATTTAGATCAATGAACAATGTTTTCAAATGAACTAGATGATATGCACCTAATGATGAATTCAAGTCTATTTGAATGAAAATGACTTAATGGATGCAATGATCATTAATAAATGAAATGCAATGGTAAATGCACTTAAATGGATTTAATATGAATGATTTGGATCTTTAAAATGAATGCAACCTAATGCAATTAACTTGATTGAAATGGATTTTTAAATAATGAATGCAACCTAATGCAATGAATCTAATTGAATGTTAGGGTGGAAAGTCCTAAATGAATGCAAGATAACATAGATCTAACAAATGCTCATGAACTAAAGTAATGCATCTTTGTTTTTTTATTTTGGATTTCCAACACACTTGATCACATATAGTTTTTTGATTTCCTTTGATTTTTGATTTGACTACACCCCCTTTTTATTTCCTCTTGCAATTTAGTTTTTAGGCTAAGAAAGGAAAATACATTAAAAATGCATTTAATCTAAGATGCATGCAACTAACTGTCACTTTTTTCAAAAAATTTGGAGCTTATATTCATCATTGAGCAGTTTTTGGAATCCCGATTTTAGTACAACCATCACTAGTTCAACCATGATGATATGAATACCTTTTTCACCTCTTTCTTTTCTTTCCCATCCTTTGGTACAACTGTCACTGATTGAAGTCAATCATGAGAGTGCGAATACTGATTTTGTCAGATTCTATGTTGCAAGTGGATTTTGGTATTATGATATTGAACATGATCAAAATATCCAAGGTATCCTTTTACATAAACAAACAAAGATCTTAGTTTCATCATATGTACAAGTACTTTGTGATTCTTTGATGATTGCAACCTTATACAAATAATACATGTTTTAAAACTTTAATCTTAAGACAGTCATTCAAAAATCAATAAAATATCATGCTTTCATCATAGCTTGTCTAGTTTAAAAACTTTCATCGATTCGCTAGAAAAGACATAATTTCATCAATCAAATCAACACTTTTGAAAAAAATTTGCAATTTTTTTCAATTCCATATTTCAAGTATAGTTCTATCCATTTCATACTTGTAATCCTGATAAAGATAGGGTTGTGTAAGATCTTGGATCAAAATTTTTGTTTGGTTCAAATTGGATTTGGGTTAGGATTTGATTGAGTGTTTCACTTACATTTTTGATGAACCGATTCAATGACTAATTGAAGTTTTCTTTTGATGAATCCTTCCTCCTTTAAAGTAGATTTCCCCCAGTTTGATGTGATTTCAATGTTGGACTTGGGACAATTGGCAATTAGGTGACCAAAATCTTTAGGTACTTGCAAATGCAACTATTGGGTTTTATTATGCAATATATACAAATGTTGGCAAATGCAATATCTACAAGGATAACCACTAGGTATGCGACTGACTTGGACTTTCAATGGTGCCTTTTTACCAAGTTTTCACTGATTGAATGGATTTTGCTTTCTTTTTTTCCTATTTTTAAAGCTTTTTCCTTTTTTTGCTACCAAGGCGCCTATTTGCTACGTTTTCACCAAGGCACTTTTTATCTTTTTTTTTTTGTTTTGTTTTTGTATTTTTCTCTTTTTTCAATTTTTTTCTTTTCATATCATCAAGGCGCCTATTTGCTAGGTTTTCACCAAGACAACATCTTTTTGAGGATCATTTCTAAATATTTTTTGCTTTTTTCATGCTCAATTTTCCACTATTTTTTATCTTTTCTACATTTCTGATTTGTTTTCTCTTTTCTATTTTTCAATGTTTTTGGTATTTTCAAGATCTCTTTTGACTATATACAATAAATATGATGCTCTCCATCTAATTTTATGATACTCTTTTTCTGAACCTTTTTAGATGAATTCTATTAATAGTATCTTGCAACTCTTCTCTATCGCAATCAGCTAACTTATAGGTGCCTGTCCCAAAAGATGAAGTGATCACAAAAGGTCCTAACTAGTTTGCTTTCCATTTTCCTTTCTTTTCTCTTTCTGCTTGATTTTTGGGATTTTCTCGCAAAACTAAGTTGCCTATTTGGAATGTTCTTGAGTTGGTTTGCTTGTTATATGTCCTTGACATTTAGTTTTGATATAGTTTCAAGTGATCAAAGGATTTTTATTGTTTCTCATCTAGCAGTTCTAGTTCATGCAATCTAGAAACCCTATAGTCTTCCTCACTTATCAACCCATGTAGAGATACTCTCAAGGATGGAAGTTCCACGTCCAAAGGTAAAACTACTTCTGTTCCAAAGATTAAGGAAAATGGTGCAGCCCCTGTTGGCGTTATGATACTTTTTCTATAAGCGCATAGTATTGGGTTTATTATTACATGCCAATCTCTTCCTGAATATTCCACGGTTCTCTTCAATATCTTCAAGATGTTTTTATTCGTAGCTTCAACTTTTCCATTACCTTGGGGATAATAGATTGAAGATGAACAATGGATCATGTGGAATTTTGTGCATAGCTCTTTCAAATCCTTGATTTTGAAATGTTTTGCATTGTTTGTGATGATGGCATGAGGAACACCATATCTACATATTATGTGTTTTAGGATAAACAAAGATATCTGCTTTCCTGTGGCAGTTGACAAGGGTACAACTTCCACCCATTTGGTAAAGTACTTTATGGTAGTGATAATGAATTTATGCCCATTTGAAGATGGTGGATGAATCATCCTTATTAAGTCCAAACCCCATTGATAAAATGGCCAAGGTGTCATCATAGGATGAAGCTCTTGTGCTGGTACATGAATCAAGTTTCCATGATATTGACACTTTCGACAAGTTTTAGCAAAGTGACAAGCGTCTTTCTCCATGGTATGCCAAAAATATCCTATCCTAAGAAGTTTCTTGGCTAGGGTTAAACCATTTGAATGTCACCCACAAATTCCTTCATGAATTTCTCGTAAGGCTATATTTGATCCCTCTTTCTCTAGACATATTAGAAGCATTCCATCTAGACTCTTACGATACAATGTTTCAGATATTAAGGTATAACAAGAGGCTTGGTGGATAAAGCTTTTCTTTTGGTTCTTGGTTTGGTCCATAGGTAGGATTTGGTCTTTTAAGTATAAATATCTCCATACCAAGGTGATTCATGTCCAGTTAGCAAACAAATGGTATGAGGATGAGTAGGGTCAAATGCGGGTTGTTCAACTTCTTCTACCAGGTTTTCATATATGGCACTTTGATCTAGTATTTGAAGAAGTGATGCCAAAGTTGCCATTTCATATACTGATTTATTCTTCTCTCTTGGAACTTGTTCAAATGTGATGAGAGTGAAGTACTTCTTGAGATTCTCAACCATATTTTTGTATGGTATCATCTTGTCATCTTTAGTTTGATATTCATCATTAATTTGATTGATAACTAATTGTGAATCTCTAAAGACTTGTAGCTCTGTCACTTTCCATTCTAATGCTAATTTGATCCCAATGACCAATGCTTCATACTCAGCTATATTATTTGTGCATGGGAATAGACATTTGTATGACTTTGGAATTGTAGACCCTTGAGGAGTAATCAAAAGTATGCCTACTCCTGATCCATGTTGTGTATAGGAACCATCAAAATATAATTGCCATGTTTTTGCTTCAACATTTATTATTTCAGAATCTAGAAATTCCTCTTGAATTGGATGTTCATCTTGTAATGGAGATTCTACTAATTGATCAGATATGACTTGGCCTTTGATATATTTATGATCCACATATTCTATGTCAAATTCACTTAGCACCATGACCCATTTGACTAGTCTCCCATTCAATGTTATTTTGCTAAGAAGATATTTTAAGGGATCAATCTTTGCAATGAGTTAAATCTTGTGAGATAACTTATAGTGGCTTAATCTTTGGGAAGAAAAACCTATGGCCAAACATGGTCTTTTGATGAAGTTATAGTTCAACTCATATTTTTCCAAAGTCCTGCTTATGTAGTATATGGCCTTTTCTTTTCCTGATTCATCTTCTTGAGCTAGGAGTGCCCCTAATGAATGTTCGGTGGCTGAAATGTAGAGAATCAAAGACTTTCCTCTTATAGGTGGCATCAAAGTAGGAGGGATCATTAGATATTTCTTCAATAATGTAAAGGCTTCTTCACATTTTTCATCCCATTTGAAAATTGTGTCCTTATGAAGGAGTTGGGTGAAATTGTGGCACTTTTCTGCCAATTGAGAAATGAACCTTCGAATGGATTGGATCCTTCCTTGTAGTGACCTCATTTGACTTATATCATTTGGTGCCCCCATCTCCATGATGGCTTTGAATTTTTCAGGGTCTATCTCTATTCCCTTTGCTAAAATAATGTATCCTAGTAGCTTCCCTAATTGAACACCAAATGCACACTTCTTTGGATTGAGCCTTACTTTGAATTGCTCCAATCTTACAAAAAAAAATTCTAAGATGGGTAGATGTTCTTCTCTTGAGTGAGATTTATCAAGTATATCATCTACATAGTCTTCCATGAATTTGTGCATCATGTCATGGAATATGGTTGTCATTTCTCTTTGATAGGTCTCTCTGGCATTGTTTAGACCAAAAGGCATAACATTCCAATAGAACGTCCCCCATGCGCATGTAAATGTGTTTTTATCCTGATCTTCGGGTGCTATCTTGATTTGATTATAACCACTAAACCCATCCATAAGTGAGAAAATTGAATGTACTGTTGTCAAATCCACGATGGCGTCTATGCTTAGCAATGGAAAATCACCTTTAGGACATGAAAGATTGAGATCCCTAAAGTCCGTGCAAATTTTGATGGACTTGTCTACTTTTGAAACTGGGACAATGTCTAAAATCCATTGGGCATAATCAATGGCTCTTATAAACCCAACTTTTAGTAATTCTTCTAACTCCACTTTTACAAGTAAAGCTATGTGTGGATGCATCTTTCTTAATTTCTTCTTTACTAGTCTTACTCCTTCTTTTATGTTCAAATGATGCAAGATTAAATTTGGATTTAATCCTAGCATATCATCATATGACCATGCAAAGTTGATTTTTTTTTCTTTGAAAAATTTGATGAAGTCCTTTCTTTCTTCACTAGATAGAGATGTTGCTAAGTGTATGATCCTTGGTTCTGATTCTGTTCTAATGTTCACTTTTTCTGTTGGCTCAATCAAGATAGGAGATCTTTCTTCATAGTGCTTGGGTAAAGTATCCAAACTCCCTTCCTTAGGTGCCACTATTGGGTTTTCACCTTTGGAATCATTCTTTATTTCTTTCTCTTTTTTATGTAATGTTGCCACAATGTGGTTTTCAACATTAGATTCTTTCCATTTTTTAATTTTTTTTTTTTTCATTTTTTATTGAATTGAGAGTTTGGATACTTTCCTTTGTCACTCCTTCCTGATATTCCATGGTAGAAGAAGGTTCGACCGCATTTAGGTATTGCGACACTAAGTTATCATTAAAAAATGTGGGAATTATGGTAGGTTCAATGGAATCCCATTCAATTAATTCCGAATAGATAAGGGTCAAAGGATCAATGTTTTGGTTTAGGCCAATAGGATTTAGGGATAGGACTTCATTTGAAGGTTTGAACATTGTATCGCTTAAGTCTATAACATGTTCTTCTTCAAAATGTTCTAGAGAACTAGGGTCAAAATCTTCCTCACTAGAATCATCTAAGGTTTCCGTTGGGTAAAAGTCTTGTGGATTAAACCTAATGTTAGATTCTTCCATAGTAGGTCTCCATGATGGTATGTATGGTTCTCCTACTCATTTAATTATTTCAATTTCTTGAATTGGGATATTATCTAAGGCCACTTGACTTGAATTTGAGGCTTGATTCTGATTTGATTCTGAAATTTGTTCTTTCCCTTTGCTAGGAGAGTAGGTATGAATGACATCAACCTCCTTATCTTGACATGACCCATTTGACAATGAGTCTCATTCCCATTGATTCAAATCATCATCACTTTGAGATCCTAATTGCAATATTTGATCATAGACCTTAGGATAGTTTTTTTGAGTGTACCCTTGTTCTAGGTACCCTAATCCACTCTTTTCCTTGCTATCTCTCCATGTCATTTCAATGGGTTCAATGAGTCCTTCATTTCTTGTTCCTAAAGGTCCTTGCCCTTTGTATCCCATTTTCTACATGATTTGAAATCCTTTCCCATATTGATGTGTGGGAATGCTTACATTTTGGATGCATTTTTCATGGGAACTTGATTCTTCATCCTTATATAGCCAATTTAGGATTTCATTGACCTCTTCCTCCATGAATGAAGATGTATTTTCTCTTACAAAGTGATCATTATATTTATGAGGTAGATTAGATGGCTTTCCATAGGATTTTGGGGACAAAGGAAAATCCATCATTCATAGGGAGTATTCACCTACACCCTTTTGTTTGATTTGACATTTCTTTACAAAAAATTTCATCATATGATCTATTTTTTGGTAATGGGCATCTTTGGTGTAGATTTGAACGGATCTAGCTTTGTATTCTTTGCATTCTTTAAAAGGATCCACACTAACCTTCTCTTTTCCATTAGTTGAAGTAGTTAGGTTAGTGGGAATTTGGTTATTTTCAACAACATCTTCTTCCTTCTCTTTTCCTTTTAAGGATGGAAGATCCTTCGAGCTTTTCCCTTGCTCTATTTTTTAGATATAGGCCCTTCTGCATGATGAGGGACCAAAGAATCATTGATAGGCTTTATGTTATTACAATATTGGAATGGGTTCGAATCCCCACTTATCATGACCTCTTGACCCATGCATGGAAACTTGAGACATTACTGGTAGGTTGAAGGTATGGCCTACATTTCATGGATCCATGGCCTTCCTAGTAAGATATTGTAAGTCAATTTTAAGTCAAGGACTTGGCAAATGGTTTCTTTTGCATAGGACCAACTTGGATGGGAAGGACTAGGACACCTTTGGAAGCTCTTTCTTCATCATCGTAGGCTTTTATGGTTATCTTTTTCTTTGGGTCAATAGCCTCCTCAGAAAATCCTAAGGCTTTTACCAAGTTAAGGGTACAAATATTGAGGCCTGCTCCCCCATCAATGAGGACTCTTTTTGCTCTATGCTTATGGATTAGAACCTCTATATGCAAGGGTAGATTTTGGCGATGATTTAAGGACATATCATCTTGTTCTGAAAAAGATAGGCAATGAAGTGCAACAAGGTGTCCTACCATGCTTTGGAATTTATCCACTTCAAGGTTTAATGGTACATTGGTTTCAACTAGGGCTTTATCTAGAATTTCTGTATGAGTGGGTGAAATATTTAGTAATTCTAGAATGGAGATTTGGGCAGGAGTTCTTTGTAATTGATCCACCAAATTATATTGTTTTGAAGATGAAGATAAGGTTTGATTTTTTAGAATAATCCTAGAGGCATTTCTTGGTAGAGTAATCTTTGATGCTTGTCCCCTAGTTACAACATTAGATGTTGCCTCTCTTGTCTTTTCTTTAACCACAATCACATTAATCATATTTTCCTCACCACTTAAAGCATTAATGGTGTTATCATATGTATGAGAAAAATTTACTTTCTCATTACCTATTTTTTTATTGTGATTAGCATTTGATGACTCACCCCTTTCATGGTTTAGAAAAGGATTTTTGAAGGCTGTATGATCTTCATTATTTTGGGGCCCTTCAACTTTTATCGCACCATCGTCAATTAGGTTTTGCACAAGATACTTCAATTTCATGCACTCATTGGTTTTATGTCCCTTATTACAATGGTATTCACAATGGTGAGAATCATTCCACAAATTTAGTTTGCCTTGAGGTTCATATGGCCTTGATTTAGGTAAAGTGATGATCTTATTAACCATCAACGTCCTTAAGGCATTTTCCAAAGGTTCACCTAGAAAGGTGAATTTTCTCTTTTCATATGTGGAAAAGAAAGGCTTAGGTTTATTCACATTGACATTATTAAAAGGATTATTGTTGTTGTTGTTATTAGCATTGTTATTCGAATAGTTAGGAGTATTATTGTTGTTGTAAGGAGCTTTGGTCGTTTGATTTACATTGTATGTCAAGTTTGACCCACTTGATAAGTTAAAAGGGGTAGCCTTCAAGTTGTGTGCTTCCACAACTCCATCATTCACAAGATTTTTGTTATTGTTTTTCAACCATAGCTTAGGTTTATCATTGTGATTAGAGGCTCCTTTATTATTGTTATAATTAGATACATAATGATTATTATTATTAGTGTTGGTATAGGGTTTGTTGGCTTTGAACAATTTGATCTCTCCCCTCTTAACCAACACATCTTCAATTTTGATCCCATTCTCAATAATTTTTTCAAAAGTAGGGGGACATTGAAGTTGGAGCCTATAGTTCATCTCTGCATTTAGGTTATTCATAAATATTTATATTTTCTCTTTTTCGGGGATACTTCATGGATATCTTGTGAAAACTGTTCTCCACCTTCGAAGGAACCCCGGGAAAGATTCACCATCTCTTTGTTTAATGTGACAAAGGTTGAGCATGGTAATCTCGTGTTCAATGTTATAAGAATAATGGGTTAAAAATTTGGAGGCTAATTCCTCAAAGGTCTTTATCCTTTGCGGAAGTTTGGAAAACCATTTCATGGTTTGTCCTCCTAAACTTCTTGGAAAAAGTCTCATTAGGTAAGTGGTATCATGCATAAATTCAATGTTTAGAGCACAAAATTCTCTAAGGTGATCCTATGGGTTTGATTTACCCGTATATTTATCGTATTTAGGAAAAACTACATTGATTGGAAAAGGTGTCATAACTAAGCTTTTGTCGAAAGGGAATGTGCACGAGGCCTCAATAGAGAATGGCATAGGTTCGGCTGCCTTTTTCATTAGGTCAATTTGTGCTTGGAACATTTTCAATTGTTTAGTCATAGCACTCATTGGATTATCCTCTTCTTGTTTATTCTTAAGTTGATCCACATCATAATCATGTGGAAGCTTTACCCCTGCTTGGGCTAGATTTAAGAAAATTTTCTCCCTATCTCTATCTATTAGTTTATCCATGACTTCAAGGAATTCATTATCTTGAGCCGCTCGATTAGCTCTTTCTTCTAGTGTTTCCTTAGCTCCTTGGTTGGTGTTATTGGTATTGTCATTGTTTCCTCCATGATGGTAGTCGTGAAATGCAAAGTTTCTATCCATTAGGTCATTTTCTTTCTCAAAAAGATTTGGGAGACTATCCCCTTGATTGTGGTTGTTGAAATAACTTTGATATTCAAATGTGGGAACCTCTTTGGCAATGCAAGTGTCATCTTCTTGTAAAGATAGTTTAAATTTGTGAGATCTTGTAGAAACCGGCATCCAACAAGGTTTGATTTCGAATCATTTTTCCCAATTTGGTAATTGGTTGCTTTTATGAAGAGATTAAAAATATAAGATGATTTTTCAAAATGGATATCTCTCACTTGTTGTATTTATTTCTCAAACAAAGAAAACACAAGTACACCTATTCTTTTTAACCCTCTACACATAAAATGTTTGAATTTTCAAGGACGTTATCATGGGTTTTGCACAAAAAGATACTTCAAGCAATCTTCCTAGCTAAGATTTGGTTCGTAAACATGGCTCTATAAGGTAGTCAGGTATGTGCAGGATCATGGTATGCCAAAAAGTGGCGATGTAAAAAACAAGTCCTGATTCATAGACTCTTTGAAAAACAAATATAACTTTCAAACAATATAACATTTTTGAAATCTAAAATATGCATCACATTCTATGCTTCACCTAATACAATAATAACAAATAATTATTTCAATTTGATGAAGTTTAGACTAAGTTAAGGTGGTCAGACATGAGAGTTTTTATATTCAGGAAAATTTGTAGCAGAAAAATCATAATTAATTATTTACATGGAAAAAAAAAATATACATCACATCCAGACATGAGTCTACTACATTTATCTAGAATCTAATAAAAAATATTATCATTTTATTTTGTTTAATGTGGTCAGACATACACCTACTTGTTATCTTTCTAGTCCTGATTGATAGACTTATTGAAAATTAGCTATAACTTTCAAACTGTATAAGATTTTTGAAATCCAAAACATGTGTCACATTCTATGCTTTTCTTACTACAAGAAAAATAAAAAAAAAATTCAATTTCATAAAGTTTAGACTAAGTTAACGTGGTCATACACGAGAGTTTTTGTATTCTGAAAAAGTTATAGAATAAAAATCATAATTAATTATTTACTTGGAAAAAAATTACAAAAAAATATGTGTCACATCCAGACACGAGTCTAATACTTATATCTCAAATCTTGTAAAAAAAAAATATGATTTGATTGTGTTTAAGGTGGTCAAACATACACCTACTTATTTTTTTCCTGAAATTTTCATACTACTACAGTGAAATTTGAAATTTTCAACATATAGAATAATTATTTTTCAAAAAAGGCCTAGTATCTTAGAAACTAAATTAAATTTTCTACAGATTCTCTTCTTACATATTTTTGATATAATATTTAAATGTTTATGTCAACTTGCCTAAACCTGATTTTCTAAATTTTCATTGCCACTTAAGGGCCTAGTTTGGCATACCATGATTCTACACATACCCAGTCTTTGCTAAGTTAACAAGGTATTAATCAAGATTCCATTCAAAATGGATATTAAACTTTCATCCTCCAAGTATATTAAGAGGCTTTCCACCACTGGTATGTCAGAGTTTTGCGCAATCCCAAAGGACTACTCGAGGAAGTTCAAAAATATTTAATATCCTTTTGTCACACACCCCATTAAGGATGCATGCATTTAATTTTATAGTGGGTTGGATTTTCACAGAAAAAGCGAATGTATCCCACTTTGGGCTGTCCCCCTCGCCAGCCTTGTTAAGGAGAATCTTGGGAGGCGAGCCCACTATAGATCTAGCATGTTCATTGGAAAGCAATAAAGTGAAATAAAGAGATAGTTTTTGGGAGTTTGATTCACCAAAAAGGTGAGGAGCATATCCCTACCTATTCCTCAATTTCCAAGCACAATTAACAATGTTAAATTACCAATCCCACTAACTAATGGGTTGTTCAAATTTAGCGCTTGATTTACTTAGCCTTTATCTTAATCAAGGAACTTGATAGTTTGGCATTTTGATTCACTTAGAAAGTGAAGATCATAGGCCTAGTATCAAATCTCTCAAACAATAATAGGCTGCTTTAATTACTAGATTCTGAAAATGACAAGGCCACAATTTAAGCAAAAATTGACCAAGTTTTAGGCTTACCTTGTTTCATAGCTAGCTAAGGCTAGGGGCATTTGTGATGAATTTTTCAATTTTATGCTCACCTAGTGGCGATCATTCATTTCCATTCGCTTCTCCTCCAACAAGTTAGTCAACACAACTAGCCAAAATGAAGAAAACAAAAATAAAATTGAATCTAAGCCTTATTTATCAAATTTTAGCAAAACTTGATTAAGGTGAATAAATTCAATTTAATGAAATAAACTTTTCTTTATATGGTTCTACAACTTTCAAATAGTGTTCATATACCTTGTTTTCTTGCTATGAATTATCCAAAAGCAGCTTGATGTGTACAATATTCTCCTCCTTAATCCATTTTTCCAAAGCTTTCCCTTCGTTGTTAAATCTGGTCTTTGGTTTTTTTTTAATTCTTTTATGATCAGCCATCCTGCAGACAGAGAAAAATCATTTTCCACAACTTACATTCTATTAATTTTCAATTTAATAAAAAGCGCTACAAAATCTATTGAAAGCTCTATTTAAATACATAAACGCATTGCAGATCAGATTAAAAGCACTACTGAAATATTTAAAAGCACTGAAACAGAATTCAAAAGTGCTGATAAATTTAGCAAAGGCATCAAAAAAAGTTTGAAAGCACTGGAGAATTATTTGAAAGCGTTGGCTAGTCAGGAAAAAAGTGCTAAAAGAATTTAAGACAGATGATAGAAGGATCAAAAGCATTGAAATGCCATGTAAAGGCACAAAACTTTGTCATAGAAGTGCTGAAACAAAGCTCAAAAGTGCTGGAGAAATTGTCAAAAGTGTTGTTTCACCTGCAAAATAGAGAATTAAATAAGAAAAAATCTAGAAACATGCAATTTTCTAGATTTTTGAAAGAATGAGGCCTAATGCCCCATAGTGGGTGCCATTTTGTGTACTAGAAAAAGTACCTTCATAGGGTTAGTATTGCAAATAAATGAATAAAATAACTAAATTACCACAAAGAATAAGCTATTTTAACAAATAAAGAACAATTAAGCACTCTATGGCTCTCTAACTAGGGATGTTAATGATGAAGCTCTCGGTTAGCCTCCATTAGTGACAGTCCTAAAATGAGAAATGAATGATAAAACAATGCTAGTAGTTCAATTCCAAAATAAATTATCTAATTAGCTCTATATTTGCCTTTTCTAGCTATAAATTGTAAGAGGTTTGATGCTATTCTCAGATTTGTGGATGATTTGTGAGTGAATTGAGCCTTGCTTTTGTAGATCTTGGCAAAGGTAGGCGGTGTAGTTGAGTTGATCATGGTTGAGTTGGGGTTAAGTCCTTGGTTCCACCCTTTGGAGACAATTTAAATGGATTGTCCTCTAAGATTGGGACAAGAAGACAAAATAGGTGGACAAGATGCTCTCACCTTATGTGTGATTGAGATTCATTTTGGCTTTGATCCATGTGAGCTCAATACTTAAATCCTATTGGTTGAGTCTTTTTCCTTCCATGTGGTGTTGAGAGAAAATAGGATTTTATTAATTGAATTTAATTAATTTGTTTAGCCATGTGTACCCCTTAAAAGGGTTGATTTAATTTAAATTGAACTATACAATTAATTAGATTAATTGCACATTGATTTGATTAATCATGATTTAATAAGTTCAAATTGATTTAAATGGCTTTTGATTTTCAATTAATTTAGATTTTGATTTAATTACAATTTTTGTTTGATTTTGATTTGATTTGATTTGATTGCATTTAATTGTATTTAATTTTAGCCTTGATTTCTCACTTAAATGATCTTGTCCACTTTACGATGATTACAGTCACAATTGTTCTAAACATTTGAAACATTAAACATTGAATCTTTAAAAGGTCCAAGCTTTGCGTTTAGTTTTCAAATATATAATTTAGCTTAATACATGGATAATACAATTGATTTTCAATATGAATGTATAAAAACACATTGTTCAAAAAGTCACTTTCTCAAGGCCCACTCTATACACATGTATGGCCACCATATTTTGACCTAAAGAAAGTATTTTTATGAATACTTTTCAAAAAAATTGTCTAACATATTAAATATTGAGTTCATGTATTTTCATAATCTTTTTAAAGAAAATTAATTAGTCATGGTTATTATTTTGAAAACCCTTCATATAAGGCTAAACTAATCAATATTCAATATTTATTTTTTCATTGTGTAACAAATTGTGTATATTATTATGTGTATATTTACTATTATGCAATTCCTAACAAAAATGTTGTGATGAGTTCTGCAGGCGAGGGTGGGCAGGAAAGATAATTTTTGAGTTCTGGCAATAGAGAAAAGGTGCTTCAGGATACAATCTGTATGAACAAGGATGAGATTTAGTTTGGTGTGAGAGCTCATTCCATTGTGCCCTTTGACAAGTGTGTGGTCAACCCTTACCCTTTTACAAAAATTGTTGGGACTTCTAATTGCAATGAGGACACTTTCTAATTAGTGGAAAGTGTTTCCAAAATAGGTGGGTCCTCTCCTCCTCTATCTTTTAAGAATGTGGATTTTGGAGGGGCTTGAACAAATATTTTGTAAAGGCCCAAGTGTTGATATTGTGGTGACTGATCATGTAGTGGGTGTTATAAGCGGCTGTGATGCATATGCATTGTAATGTTGGTGTATTATTTTGCTTGATAATAAGAAAGGAGAAGCTATGTAGGTGGATGGAGCCTAGGGTTTGGGTGAACCACGTTAAATTTGTGTGTTATCTATGTTTAGATTATTTTCTTCTTTTTTTTTTGCATATAACTATTTATCTTATATTGTCCTGAATCTGTCAATCCCTAACACCAAGAACCTATAAAAGGTGGGGTTTCACTAAACAAGATAGATGCAGGTACTTGCATCAACATCCTTGACCTTTCCCTTGCCCAATCCATTGCCATAATGCATGATTTCTTGGTCAAAAACTTTGGAGGTCATTGTCCTGACATTTTTCTTGCAGTAGAAAATGGGTCTTGACGTATTTGGCTATGAAGGGATCGGTCTCAACTTTTTCCCTCCCTAAAGGATGTTTTTGCTTCTCCTTCACCTTGAAGGAGGATTGTGTTTGGATCCTTATTGCGAGACCTTGGTTTTATGGAAAATAACTGATGTAGGAGCATCCTAGGGTAGTTGGTGATCTTGCATGTTGGTGTGTTATGGTAGAGTGTGTTGTCCCTATGTTTCTTGGTTGTAGTGTTAGCCAAGGAGCTCGATCATTGAAGGAACTCGGTAAACCTCTGACGCTCGGCAAAACCTGTGCTTGACAATGCTTGTGGTTCTCAGTCGACATGCTTGCTCAGTTTTTTACTGACGCTCGGTAATTCAGATTTCAGACTGGAGTTCTTGGAAATTTTGTGGGCCAAATTGATGTATTTAATGTGGGTAGCTTATGTTACATTCTCCTATGTAGATCTAGAGGCTGACATGGAGAATTAATTGTTTGTAAGGCTATTTGAGAGCCGACTTGTATTGTATTTAATAATTGTTTTTTTAGAAGCTGACTTGGGCTTAGGAGTTAATTATTTCTTTCAACCAACTTGTGGTTGAAGAAGTGTATTTAAGGAAGGTCTGGGGTAGTCATTAAGGGAGATCAGATTATTTTGTCTGATAGTTGTAATAGTAGAGTTAGTAGCTTGCGAGCTTGGGAACAAGAAGATTTCTTGGTGGCTTATGTGCACAAGTTTAGATCTTGTTGGGGTTCCTACTAGATTGTTGTACATCATGTTATTACAGATCTATCTAGCTAGGGTTAGGGTTTGGAGTTGGATCTTGAGGGATCTTGCAGAACTATTTATTTCTATGTATTTGGCCGTAACTCAGAAGGCCTTATAGCCAGGCATGTTAAATGAAAATTCTATTTGAGCATTCTCTTGTTGTGTTCTCACTGGTGTTGTGTTGTTAGTGCAAGGTTTGGACTATCTATTTTGGGATTTTCCATCCTGCACTACATCAGGTGGTATCAGAGCTTGAAGATCTTAAGTGTGTTGACAAATCACCAAAAGTTGAGGCAGTTTGCACCAGAACCTTGTGTTGGTGATTTATTGCCTCAATTTTTCAAAAATCTTTGGAGATGCCTTTGAGAATATTGGACCCTAGGGAGATTGCTAATCCTTGTGATGTTGTAGAATCAAAGATTACAGAGATGGTTAAAGTAGATTTTAGATCTAAGATGACATTGATGAAGAATGACATGATCACTAAGATCATGAGGGCTATTGTTGGTATACCGAGGAATCTTAGTACTGATGATGGCTATGAGGAAGATGCTAAAGACTTTGAAGCTATTGGATCTCATGGAGATGACAGGACCAATTAGAGGGATAGATCTGATGAAGATAGAGTTTGTCAGTTGTAGAGATCTGGATCTTGGTTAAGTACTAGTTACCGAATGGAAGTTTCTAACTTCTCTAGTACTTTGAGATTCGAGAACTTGATTGATTGGATTGGTAGTTAGAAGACTTATTTGAGCTTTAACAAATTGAAGATCCTCTTAGAGTAAGGTTGGCACAAACTAAGTTGAGAGGACATGTTGCTCTTTGGTGGAAGGAATTGCAGAAGCAAAGAGAAGATGAAGGTGAAATGAAGATCAATCGATGGAGGTTGATGGTGGAAAAATTGAAAGCTAAGTTCATACCTACTGACTATGAACTTGAGTTGTTTAAGAAATTGTAGAATTTGAAGCAGAAGGAGATGAATGTTGAAGACAATACCAAGGAGTTCTATAAGTTGACTATTAGGTCTAGACACAGAGAACTTGATCTTAGGAAAAGGTAGCTCGGTATGTGAATAGTTTGAGATTCAATATTCATGATGAGATTGGTATGCTGAAGATTGATTTCATTGATGATACTTATCAGTATGCTTTGAAGGAAGAAGATGAGTTGAAAAGGAGACAACATGGTAATTTTTGTGGAAAGGAAAAGCTTGATCACTCGGTGAAGGATAAACTGACTGCTGAAGATGAATCGAAACATGTTGAACCAAGGAAGAGAATGGCTAAGGTTTCTTTTAAGGGTACTTTTTATAGTTGTAGTGAAGAAGGACATCAATCTTTTGAATGTTCCCAGAAGACTGGTGATCATATAACTATTGTGGTGAATGAGAACATCCTGAATGAACCTGAGGTAGAGTCAAAAAACTTTCTGGTTTGAAGAACATTGCTTGGTCCTAAGGTGGAACCTTGTTAGAGGAGTAACTTGTTCAAAACTCATTGCAAGTTAGGAGGTAAACTTTGTAATGTAATTATGGATAGTGGTAGTACTGATAACCTTGTAGTTGAGGAGATGGTTTATAAACTTGGTTTGAAGAGAGTGAGACATCCTTATCCTTATAGGATTGGCTCATTGCAAGAAGTTCATGATTTGGAAGTGATGGAGCAATGTCTTTTTGATTTTCAGATTGGCGAGTATAAGGATCAAGTGTTGTGTAATATTGTGGACATGAGTAGTTGTCACATATTGCTCGGTAGACCTTGGAAATATGATTGTAGGGATGTACATGATTGTGTCAAGAATGTGTTTACTATTGATAGGAGTGGCAGGAAGTTTTCCCTGATGGCTTTGCTGGATACAAAACTCGGTAGGAGTAACTTGAGCTTTGGGAGCCGAGTTGAGTTGACATATTCTGAAAGGGTTGGAGATCAGTATGGGGAACAAACTTGTGGATTGTCGAGGAAAGACTTGAAAAGGAAGAGAAAGAAAAAGTGGAAGAGTGTGCAAGTTGAAGACTTGGAGGGTATGTATGTGAAGAACCAATTCGGGGTTTATGTGTTGAATTCCGTAAGATATTCTTCCAGTCTGTAAGAACATCCTTTTGTACTTGGGGTCTGATGTAGGAGCATCCTAGGGTATTTGGCGATCTTGCATGTTGGTGTGTTATGGTAGAGTGTTTTGTCCTTATGTTGCTCAGTTGCAGTGTTAGCTAAGGAGCTCGGTCATTGAAGGAAGCCTAGTCACTAAAGGAACTTGATAAACCTCTGGCACTTGTCAGAACCTGTTCTTGACGATGCTTGTGGTGCTCAGTCGACATGCTTTCTCGGTGATGCCAAGCTTGCTCGATTATTTACTGATGCTCAGTAATTTGGCTTGCCAACTGGAGTTCTTAGAGATTTGGTGGGCCAACTTGATGTATTTAATATGGGTAGCTTATGTTACATTCTCCTATGTAGATCTAGAGGCCAACATGGAGAATTAATTGCATGTAAGACTATTTGAGAGCTGACTTGTATTGCATTTAATAATTGTTTTTTTAGAAGCCGACTTGGGCTTAGGAGTTAATTATTTCTTCCAGCTGACTTGTGGTTGAAGAAGTGTATTTAAGGAAGGTTCAGGGTAGTTGTTGAGGGAGATCAGATTGTTTTGTCTGATAGTTGTAATAGCAGAGTTAGTATCTTGTGAGCATTGGAACAAGAAGATTGCTTGGTGGCCTATGTGCACAAGTTTAGATCTTGTTAGGGTTCCTACCAGATTATTGTAGCCTGTTGTTACAGATCTTGCTAGCTAGGGTTAGGGTTTGGAGTTGGAGCTTGAGGGATCTTGCACAACTATTTATTTCTTTGTATTTGGTTGTAACCCGGAAGGCCTTACAGCCAGGCATGTTGAATGAAAATTCTATTTGAGCATTCTCTTGTTGTGTTCCGCTCATGTTGTGTTGTTAGTGAAAGGTTTGCACTATCTATTTTTGGATTTCCATTCTGCATTGTGTCAATAACCCTTGTAGATTCAGAAGTGGAGGTCTGTGTTTGACACTATTTCTCACATGTTTGGAACTATTCCAAACTGGGTGGGCCTTCCAAGTCTCCATTAAGAATGTTGGGATAAAGAAGTGATGGAAGGCATCACTAGTTTTTTTTGGAGAAATATTAGGCATGACACTATGACCAAAAATAGAGCAAGATTTGTTTTCACTCTTTTTTTTTTGTTTTGTGGTTTCTAGACCTTTTCTTTCAGTGTCAATTGAGTGTAAATCCTATTTGGGCTCCTGGAATAAAAAACTTGAATATGATAACTAGATCTTGTATTCCCAAGTTTGATCATTAGAAAGACATCTCAATTCTAATTGTTGTAAGATAATTGATAAGGGTAAAAAATTATCTTTGGACTCTTCTTCCTCCCCTAAAGCTCTTAAGTTGGTTTCCGACTTGCTTTGTCAGATTGATGGCAAAGACATTCTTGGTTCTTGCCCAAATGAATTTGGCTTGGATGAGGGAGTTAAGACAATGGTTGATTACAGTTTGGTGTAGGATTTAGTTGGTAATGCTGCATAGGTTTTTTCTGAGGATTCTTTATTGATGGACCTTCCTCTTATTGGTACATCTCTACCTAATCTTCATTTAGTCCCATATGCTTATTTTGTGCTCTTCGCTTCGTCCCCTCTAACTTTCCATATCCCTTATTCATCCCTTCTCCCTCCCTTCTCCCCCTAAATTTGGTGTTGTTGTTGTGGCACCCCTTTCTAATCCATCCCCCATTCCTTGATCTACTTTTCCCCCTCCCCTTATTATTCTTAAAGATAAGGATTAACCTCCACTATCCTCATGCTTAAAAGTTTTCAAATCTATAGATGTTGGGAACATCAACAAAATAGGTTGTATATTAGAAAAAAGATATATGTGTATCTATTGCAGGTAGGGATGTAGTGAATGGTAGCAAACGTACTCTGGAGCAATATTTCTCCTGAAAAAATAGATGATTAAATTCTCTCTTGGAATATTAGAGGGCTTAATGACTCTCATAAACAGATTTTAGTTAAAAATATGATAAAAGATGTTCATCTAGATATTCTTCTCATCCAAGAAAATAAAACATGATGGAGAAAGCCTTCTACAAAATAAGTAACTATATCTTGTTGTTTCCTAATTATGAGGTTGTTGGAGAAGATGGATCTTCTGAGGGTTTTTCTATTCTTGGGCATCCTAAGAGGGGAGAGAATGAAAGACATTGGAAATCTATCTTAGTTAAGATTTCTAAATTTCAGTCGGAATCAACTAGAATATATGATACCAACATCTCTTGGGCAAATAGATCTATTGGAGTAGTTGGAATTGTCTCAAAATAGCTTGCATGGGGAAAAACTTGTGGATCTCTCCAAGGTGTCCATGTTAAGCTATTGGGATGTATCCTCCAACCATATATGTGGCCTAATACCTAGATAAACAAAATTTATGACTTTTGAGGAGAGAGCTTATGGGGGAAACCCACCATTTTTGTATGGGTAACTTTTCTAAAGATACAAAATAATTAATAGTTTAGAAGTTCCTTCACCTTCAAAAATGGTGGGTCAATCAATCTAGAGTAAAGTGAATGAAAAAGTCTCAATGATTGGTGTAGGCTTGAAGTTTGGCATTAGACTTGGTAGAAAAATATCATTGATAGTATGGTGGGGAAGGCTTGTGTACTACATGAAGAGCCCAAGGATAAGAGGTTTGATTGTGATTACAAATTCCCAATATTGTAACTGAAGTTTGAATTACAAACTCCACTCTCTCCTTTCATTGATCAACCAGTTAGTTGATACATCTATCACTCAAATTTAAAATGTTTTAGTTTTATATTTTCAAAGAAATAGTCATTAAAATATTTAATAGTGAGATGATGTATTCTTAGTAGAGAATTTGTCTTTGTTTACTATGTTTAATTAACTAGTATAATCATGTTTGTTAATATTATGGAGGAGAATAAAACATGTACAAGTGTGTGCATGGATGCTAAATCTAGGGCCTAAATTTTATGGATGTGGGGATTAAAGGATTATTATTAGAAAAAAAACACAACATATATATTAAAAAAATAGTACCCAAATAAGAGAAATTGAAAAATGAAATTTCATAAAATTTGTATGAATAATTATGTGAATAACTATGAATTTTATTACAAACAATTGATTTCCTAAAAATAAGAAAAAACTAAAAACTAAAAATTAAAAATTAAAACTAAGATTATCTTAGCAATTACAATTTGTTGATTTACAAACTATTTTTGTAAAATATGATCAAACTAAAAAATGAAAACAAAGTTATATTATTGAATTAAAAAAGGATCAATCTCTAACAAAACTCTAACTCATCAGTTTTATCATCAATATCCCCTAAATTATTAATGGAGGCAAGTCCCAACTGATTCCTGAAGGCAATAAAACTTATGGTTGGAAGACCTCTGATGAAAATATTAACAAATTGTTTAGATGAATGAAAAATTGTAACTACACTTTTCCATCTTGAATCAAGTCATGAATGTAATGATGTTGGATCTCTATATGATTTGTTCTGGCATGAAACAAAAGATTGTTTATCATGGAAATAGTACTATTTATTAGGCTTATTTTCTGTCATTGCAAATCCTTTAATGTGGCCTCCTTCCTGCATTTGTTTCATGGTTGTGCCTTGTTCAAATTTCTAAGCCTGTTGGAAATATTTTAAAAATCTGCCTCAGTGTCGAAAACCCACAGTGTTTTCAAAAAGTGCATGATGTTTTCGATCTGTGTGTTTTTGACCTACGTTGTTTTCAACCCTGTGCTTCCTGCTTTGTGCGCTTATCTGTTGACATGTCGAAAACCTTGTGTGTTTTCGATCCTTTGCTGTTGTGAAAGCTTTGTATGTTTTAGACCACCCAGTTCCCTATTTGCTAGTGTTTTCTCTAATTGCATAGGTGTGATGTTTGGTGGGGCCCATTCCTTCAATGTTTCTTGTCGTGCTTTCTCCAGGTCTTCGAGCGGTTACTTTTTCTATCCAACAACCTAGCGACTAGCAGTTATCTTTTGATCTCCTGTTTCTAGCAGTTAGGCGGCTGACATCCAGTGACTCGGTGACTGTAGTCGCGTGATCTTTGATGGGTTGGCGGTTATCTGCTAACCTCCAGCGACTTGGCTGGCGGTTAGTCGCGTAGTCGCTCAATGCTTGGCGGTTGGTTTGTGGGTCCCAGCTCTTTTCATTGCCCGGTGTCGAAGATTGCAGATCTACTATCGGCGTATGATCTCAAGGAATATTCTCATCCTTTGAGATCATGCACCATCTGTTGGATTTTATTCATTGGCTGGCAGGCGCTGAGGTGGCATCACAGTTGCGGAGTTAGTGGTGGGGCCGTTGTCAGAGGGGTCTGTGACGAGGAAGATCTACAATTGGCATGTGATCGCATGGAATATTCCTTCCCCATGCAATCATGTGCCCACCGTCCGATTTGGTGACTGATGGTTTGTTCGCTGTGGGCCCGTTGGTGGAGGTGATATGGCGTACACGGGGGTGACATGGTAGATCATGTGGTTGGCACATGATCTCATGGGAGATTTCAAGCCCATGCAATCATGCGCCCGCCATTCATTTCCAGGCTTGTGTGCGGATGGGTCAGTGGTCCCCATGTTGTGTTCCAATTGGTGACTTTTGTGCCAGGGGGCAGGGGGTTTGCAGTGACCGAGCATGTTTGACTTTGGTGGTGGTGTTGTCTCTTTGCGGTGGTGGTCTGTAGGTTGCCACATGATTGCATAGCCTATTTCCAGGCTATGCGATCATGCGATAGATCACCACGTGGCCATCGTGGTTGTGGAGTTGTGCGATGGCAGTTTCTGAGGCGGTGGCGGTGGCAGTTTTCCTGCGGTGGTGTTAACCAGTGGCAGCTAATGTTAACGGACTATCGCATGCTCACATAGCCCACTTCCAGGTTATGCAATCATGCGATGGGGTGCCACATGTCCCTAGGGCCCATCTAGCTATTTGGTGGGCTCGGTGGTGGGTGAGCACATGGTGGTCTCCGGTTGGTCCGTGCTGGCAGGAAGGTGAGTTTGAATGAGGGTCAAGGCTTGGAATTCTCAGCGGTGATCATGACGGGAGGTGGGTGCATGGTGGCGGTTTTCCACATGTTCGCGTGGGCCAGTTCCATGGCTTGCAAACATGTGACAAACCCCTTTTGCGGTGACAGTCTGGCATCGGCAGTTAACAGAAGGCAGTGATTAACGGGTGTCGCATGTTCGCATAACCCATTTCTGGGTTATGTTATCATGTGACCAAACATTATTTGAGGCCTGATTCTTGTGGCGGTTAGTGATATGGCAGCGTGGTTGCGCGACTGAGGGTGAATGGTTAAAAGGTTTATTTCCTGCCAAATGCATGATAACCATTGTAGTTTGAAGTTTGATTTTCTGAGCGACAGGGGGTACCTTTGTTTGCGGAATTAAATGCCAGATTTGACCCTATTTGGTCAAGGCGGTTTGCAGTATGGTCCTGAGTGCTTGGTAGTTATTTGCAAAGGGATTTGTACCGTGAGGAATGATTACACTCTTGGCTCGAGAGGTGTTTGCAGGTGGCCAATTTGACTGATTTTAATAGCAGATTCCTAGTGCTCTATCCTGGCTCATAGATTTTCATAATTGTTGATCTGTTGGAGATTTTCTCTCTCTGGATTACTTGGTTTCCTGCCCCTGCATTAAGTTTTGATGTAATTTCTGTTGGGTGAAGCCCTAGCCCTATGCCCTAGCTGTCTGTAGCTTGTTGCATTCTCTCTGAGAATTCCAAGGTAGCTAGGGGTATATGTAGTCAATTTTTTGACTTAGAGATGGTTATGAATTTTGTCACTTCTAGTGAAATTTTTTGCTCTACAGGTTTCCCCTTCTCTCTGCATATAGGGTGTTCTATTTCCATTGTTGGTTTAGGGAATATAATGCATACTGTAGCAGAATTGTCTTATGTATGAGGACTCAATTTATTCTTACTCTCATCAAGTTGTCTCCATTTGAGCTTTGAATTCATTAATCATGCATTAAGGATGTTTGATTTGTCTGCTTGTATTACCTATGTGTTTGTAAGTGGAGTTATCTTCGCAGAGGTAACTGGTTCAAGGTTAGTGTTTATGCATGTATGAGCTAAGGTGTCAAAGATGTTTCATGCTTGTCTTCCAGTGGATGCTGGTCAATGTATTATCTGATTTTTAGGTCTCTTCTAAGGGGAGGGTTAAAATCCTTTGAATGGATAATAACATGCTTGAATGCATAGATGGGTGTTAAGTTAAGGCTTGGTCATGGTGTGTGATTGATGTCAGGCATCAACACATTGAGCATATTGTTTTCTTGTTTCATAACTGTCTCTTGCAATAGGGTATTTGACTCTATGGCCCAATGGATAAGGCACTGGTCTATCAGAGACTTAGGGCATCTCAGGGGACCTTTCAGTCATCCTTAAAATCATTTCATTTATGTCCCACCCTTTCCCTTTTTAGTTGTTAGTGTAGGTTTCTGGTTTTCATAGAATCCTTTCTTCATGAAATAAATATCAATCCTAGCATACCATTCATGATGATTTTGCTTCAACCCATAAAGGGATTTCTTTAACTTGTAGACTATGTGTTTATTTTTTTATAACTTCATAACCCATAGGTTATTCCACATAACATTTCTCATCTATATAACCATTTAGTAATGTTGATTTCACATCCATTGAAAATATTGGCCACTTGTATTGTGTTGCAATAGCTAATATAATCTTGACTGTATCAAGTCTAGCCATAGGAGAAAAAGTTTCTATATTTAATATACTACAAGAGTTTGGGAAAATATCTTAGAAACCAATATTGCCTCATGTTATTCCACTAAACCATCTACATGATATTTAATTTTACATTTCCATTTCACATCAATCACCTACTCGTGTTTGGGAAGTTGAACTAATTCCCATGTATTATTCTTATGAAAGGAAGTCATCTCATAATTCATATCTAAAGACATTAACAAAAAAATTAATTCTTTGTATGTATTCTTTAATATGGTTCACATTATTTTAAAAAAATAGAGTTAAGCTATCACAAATATTAAATACTTGGATAATTTATTGTATTTTAACAAGGTTGGGGAAGACAAATGATGGTTTATATAAATAAAATTCATGGTAAAATACAAAAATAAGAAATTGATGGATTATAGAAAATTGGATACCCATTTGCATCATTTCAAGAACCTAATAGGTCCAAGAATATAAATTTCTCTCCATTCATTGTTCTATATGGTTGTTTCCAGAAGCATTTTCACTGTAAAAATTAACAATTGTACTATTGTATTTAAACTACCCTTGCATTACATTTTTACTGCATCAATTGCTAATCACTTACACACTAATATTTTGAAATGAATAGTGTAGGGTCATAGAATGAAATTTCCAAGCATGATTTTCTTGAAATTGAAAATATAGTAAGTAATGATGGCAAGAGAAGTTGTTTTCTTTCGAAAAGGCTCACAACTTAAAATGCAATTTAATCAACAAGGAGATTTTACAAGACTATGCATCTATTGAGAAGGAGGCTCTAAAATTTTTTGGTAACTAGAAAATTGAAATTTCCTCTTTGTCGATAATTCACAAAGTGAAGAGACTAAATAGATGGTTATATTAGTTAATCTAGCAGTAAAGCCTCTTCAAAATATTGCTATGGAGAAACAAAAATAAAACAACCCAAAAAAGAACTAACCACAAAAAAATTCCCCCAAAAAACTTAATGAAACCATGACAAGTAATGTATGTTAAGATTGTACAAACTATGCACCTATTGAGAAAGAGATTTTGAAAGTTTTTGGTAACCAAAAAATTGAAATTCCCTCTTCGTCAATAATTTGTAGAGTGAAGAGACCAAAGAGATGGTTTCATCAATTAATCAAGCCATTGTGCATCTCTTAAATATTTCTATGGAGAAATAGGAAACAAAACACAATAAATAAAAACCAGGCAAATATAAACTCTAAAAAAAACTCATTAAAACTATGGCAAGTAATGTATGCTAAGATTGTAGAAGACTATGCACCTATTGAGAACTAAACTTTAAATATTTTTGGTAACCCAAAAATTAAAATTTCCTATTTGCAAATAATCTACATAGTGAAGAGACTAAAGAGATGGTTTCATCACTCAGTCAAGCAATGGTGCCTCTTTAGAATATTACTATGGAGAAACAAGAAATAAAACACAACGAAGAAAAGAACTAGTGACATACAAATTCCCCAAAATAATTCTCTAAAGCCATGGCAAGTAATGTATGCTAAGATTCTACAAAAATTATGTGTTGACAAACAAAATTTGTAGGAAAAATATTGCAAAAATTTTGCTAATAATTTTTTTTTATAGAAACGAGACAAACCAAAACCTATCTAATTACAGTTGTTGTTCAAGGCATAATTTTCTACAATAAAAGGGAAGCCTTCCAAGCTTTCTATTACTTATGCATACAAAAATCTATAAGTGCAGTCAAGCCACGTTAGGGAAAACTTTAAGAAATCCCCTTCCTAGAAAGGGTGTAAAATCCTGGCAAATCCTACATTATTTTGGGCGGAAAAAAATAATATTTTTGGTGAATTTTTTTAATATGAAGAGAAAAATATTAGTTTGTACTGGCAATTTTTTTTCAATTGTATGAAAATTCTATAAAATCCTAGCGAATCTTTCATTATTGAAGAAAATCACAGCCAGAAGTACACATACCTAGCAACCATCATTTCACCATTATTACATGGATCTTAATTAATTATTAGACTTGAATGTTAAATTTTCCCCCTTTATCGCTGCAATTCTCCAAATTATTGAATGGGAGTTTGGGGGCAGTGCCCCCAAAAGCTCAAACGACTTTTGATATTTTAGTAAGGTGTCCTGAGTTAATTTTATATCATTTGACATATAGTAACCCTATTTTTTATAACCATTCGATGATCTTAAATCAATGGCATAAATACTATTTCAGGCCAAACTTTTAAAGGACACCAAGTTCCAGAGAAAGTCTTCAAAATAAAGACATGTCCACAATCAAATTTATTTCAGGCCAAAGTTTGAAAGGATAAAAAGCTCCATGGAAAGTCTCCGGAATAGAGACACATGTCAAATCTATGTACTTAACCCATACCCTAACTTAAATTTTGACCACATATTGGCGAATATAACCATCGATTATGACAAGCTTTCAAAATTGTAGGCAAAAATATTCAATTTACCGTGTGGAAAAATTAGATTTTATTGGTGAAGTCATCACTGAAATACATTAAATAATTTGAAAGAAAAATTTAAAAATAATTCATTAGAACTATACAAAATATACACATACTTGTTCCTATTGTGTGTCTTTAAAAGACATCCCACTTTAAAAAAAATGTTTTTGGTTTTCAAATTTAAAAAGTGCTAAAAATAGGCTCTCTTTCTTCTCAATCTTTTGTAAATTTTTTCCACCATGCAATTTTAAAATAGAATTAACGAAAATTAATCCTTAACTTAAAACAATTAATTATTCCTTGACTTTGACCCATGTAGTCTTTATAGTGCTATAATGAGAGCACCCGCACTAAGAATGCGTTGGTCACTTATTATTCGCCACTGACAACCCACGATCCGAACGTATTGCCCACGCATTTCCAAACGATAAAATAAGTGCCTTGTTTTGCGCGTTTGAAACACCAATCTCACTCTTGAAATTTGTCAAGGCAATGAGGACATGTCTCATTATTTTATTTTGGCCATACTTGAGACTTTATTTCTACAGTTTGTTGACCATCGATGACTTTTATCTACGCTTTTCCTCTCCACCACTACTGACGATCATTTTTAAATATTAATATTATTTTGACAGACAGACAGTGGCCCTGTGACCTGTGCTCAAAACTTTGTATTAGAAATGAAGGGTGTTATGATAATCGCAATGCTGTGCTTAGGCGTGACTGTGGCATTCACATTAACCACCGCCGCCACAATACAGAATGCTAACACTTCCTTCTATCTTCATCATGGTGACGCTCAGAGAGATGTTGAGGCTCTGCTATCATTCAGGCGTTGTGTTACAGCCGACCCCAACCGATCGCTCATCAACTGGAATTCAACCAATTCAGAAAACGTGTGCTCCTGGACTGGTGTTTGGTGCAGAAAACATACCAAAAGAGTGGTGGCCATGAATCTCCCTCAATTGGGATTGGAAGGTACCATTTCTCCATCTCTAGGAAATCTCTCCTTGTTACGCACTTTAAATCTTTCCAACAATTCTTTCAGCGGATGGATTCCACCTGAGCTTGGCCAGCTGAAAGTGTTGACAATACTTGAGCTCAGATATAATGGACTAGAGGGTTCCATCCCCAAATCTCTTGCCAATTGCTCGCAGCTTCAGTGGATTAGACTGGGCTTCAACAACTTGACGGGGAGCATACCTGAAGAATTCGGCGGTTTGGGGAAGTTAGAGCATCTCCGGTTGCCCTACAATAGTCTGAGTGGAAGCATTCCAAATTCTCTAGGAAACTGCACGTCTGTGCTTGATTTGATCCTGAGTTCTAACCATCTGACAGGTGAGCTATTCTCAATATCTTCACTTTCAACTTTGTAAGCAACATCGTAAAAGTGCTTCCATCTCTCTATCCTATTATTAGTAATTGTTCTGAAATATATTCATTGAATTTGGCAGGGACAATTCCAAAAGCCATAAGAGAGCTCGAATCTTTGGAACTATTGTATCTGAATGAAAACTATTTGACTGGGCCTATTCTGGAGTGTAGAATTTTCAGCATAGATCTAGCTAGGAAATAAGAAAAATGACAGCTTGCAAAAACAAAAAAATCAGAACAGATCAACAATGAAATTCTATTTCTTATTCTATATTCCATTATTACAATATGCATAATAATGCATGATTTATACAAAGTTGAACCACTGTTTAAAACAGCAAATTACAGTGAAGAGTTTCAGTTATCACCAATCAGCATGAATATAGCCTTAGTTTGGGCACAAGCTAATGCATGAGAAAGGTAGATCCACAATTCTACAGATCAAGGCTAAAGTCAAACAGATTGTCAATCATGAATCATGGATTAGATAAAAAAAATAACTGAAGTTTACTTGTAAATCACCGCATATAACTGATTTGGAGTTGTAGTTGGAATTAAATAACACCAACACCCCCACTTAATTCCAACTAAGGAGAACAAAAATTAAATAAATGAAAGAGGAAAGAGGGAAATCTTTTGTGAAAAAAAATCATAGGAATCTATCAAATGATAACTACATAGTGCTGAATGAAGAGATTCCTCTGAAACCAAAATGAAGATACAAAAGACAATAATCTGCATATGTGCTCCCAAACAATGAATAGATAGAAAATAAAGGCAGAACATCTATCATTCAAGGATGTAGATGACACATAAATCTGTATGAGTGACTCTATCGACACTACTCAACTATGCAAGAATAAAGTACTGGTTGAAAATACAGGTGTCAAATGTATATACAACTGATCAACTATGGAAGCAAAGATTCATCAACACAAACAATAGAAAACCCCTCCATAATGTTGAAAAGAGAGGCATGACAGGTCCACTGACACAATGTCACTAAAGATGAAAAGAAGGCAAGGCCCATGCGAAGAGAGCATGACCTCGACCTTTCTCTGATGCAAATTCTAGCTTAGCCTCTATTGCCATAATTGTCTGATACATGCCTCTACTTGTGGGCCAAAGAAGAATTGATGACATGCATTTGAAATAGATGAATGGTGTGAAAAAAAAGAGGCTAAAAACTCCATTCTTTGCAACCGATCTAATCTTTAGAACCTGCAAAAAAAAAAAAGCATGCATTTCTCCTTCCTAGCATGTAAGCTTTGATACCATGTAGAATTTTTAGCGTAGATCTAGCTAGGAAATAAGAAAAATGACAGCTTGAAAAAATAAAAAAAATAGAGCAGATCAACAATGAAATTCTATCTCTCATTCCATATTCCATTATTACAATATGCATAATAATGCATGATTTATACAAAGTTGAACCACTGTTTAAAACAGAAAATTACAGTGAAAAGTTTCAGTTATCACCAATCAGCATGAATATAGCCTTAGTTTGGGAACAAACTAATGCATGAGAAAGGCAAAGCCATAGTTCCACAGATCAAGGCTAAAGTCAAATAGACTATCAACCATGAATCATGGATTAGATAAAAAATAATTGAAGTTTACTTGTAAATCACCGCATATAACTAATCTGGAGTTGTAGTTGGAATTAACTCACACCAACATGGAGGCCATATGAGAGCTGAAATCTTTGCAACTATTGCATCTGTATAGAAACAATTTAACTGGACCGATACCATGTGGTATTGGTGAACTAAAGAATTTTTTTGAGCTTTTCATCAACAACAATAATCTTTCAGGGGGTATACCTGAAAGCTTTGGAGGATTGGTTTCAGTAGAGCAATTTGATACATCTCATAACTGGCTGACAGGAAAGATTTCTAAAGCCATAGGAGAGCTCAAATCTTTGGAGGTATTGGAACTGAATGAAAACAATTTAACTCGACATATACCAGCTGAGCTAGGAAACTGCAAGTCTCTCCGTGAGTTGAACCTGGGTGCAACCTATCTCATAGGTGCGCTTTTATCATGTCTTTAATTTGAAGGCAACATGCTAAGTGTTGCTTTCATTTAGAATGAAATCGCTGAAAGTTTTGAACTGTACCTCATCGAATTTGACAAGGACAATTCCAAAAGCTATAGGAGAACTCAAGTATTTGAGAAATTTGCTTCTCGAACAAAGCAATTTAACTGGATCTATACCACTTGAACTAGGAGATTACATGTCTCTCATTTTTTTGGATCTTAGATATAACCTTTTCACAGGTGCACAAAACTCATGTCTATTCTCTCAAGGCATTACTAATTACAATTTTCGTCTATCCTTCTATATCAATTGTTTTGAATTTGACAGGAACAATTCCAAAGACCATAGGAAAGCTTCAAAAGATGGAAATTTTGTATCTGAATTCCAAAAAATTAACTGGACCTATACCACCTAAAGTAGGAGATTGCACTTCTCTTATTTACTTGCTCCTTGGCAATAATTCTCTATCAGGTGCGCTACTCTAATGGCTTTATGCAAAATACTATTTACTGCATCCACCTATCATGCTTTTAGGAATACATCTGAATTATGTTTCATTGAATTTGACAAGTACAATTTCGGAGGCCATAAGACAACTCAAATCTCTGAAAGTGTTGTACCTACATACAAACAATTTAACTAGACTGATACCATATGGTATTGGTGAACTAAAGAATCTTTCTGCACTTTTCATCGACAATAATAATCTTTCAGAGGGTATTCCTGAAAACTTTGGTGGATTGATTTCACTAGAAGAATTAGATGCATCTCATAATGGGATGACAGGAAAGATTCTGCCATCCATAGGCAAGTGCAAGCATTTAACAGGTTTGGTACTGTCAAACAACTTCTTGTCTGGAAGAATTCCAGCAACATTGAGTAATTGCACATCCTTAAAGAGGCTAAAGCTATCCAACAACTTATTTAATGGAGATGTAGAAATCCATTTTCCTCCTATTGAAATTTTGTCTGCTCATTCTAATGGATTTTCTAGGGTCCTGCCAATATCAGTGGCCAAATGTACACTGCTTACGCTTCTTGATTTCAACAAGAATAGATTGATAGGTGAGCTTTATTCACAACCTCTTGCAAATTGTCTATAGTTGAGGGTTGTAAGCCTTAGCTCTAATGAGCTTAATGGTGATATTCCTCTATGGATTAGAAATCTTAGTAGATTGCAAGTATTGGATTTATCCAATAATCAATTTGGTGGAAGAATTCCCTCTACTCTTGGAGGACTGGAAGGATTTAAAAACCCTATAGTTACGCAATTGAGTAGCAATACACTCTATGAAGATATACCAACTATCAATATAAAAGGAAATGAGTTTAGACTAGAATATGTGCTGGCAGCCAACACTATACTAGATCTCTCTCACAATAATTTAATAGGTGAGATACCCAAAGACATTGGTAATCTATCTTAGTTAAGGTTGCTGAATTTGAGTGGAAATCAACTGGAAGGTATCATACCAGCATCTCTAGGGAAAATAGAACCGCTGGAGCAGTTGGACTTGTCTCAAAATAGTTTGAGTAGAAAAATTGAAGGATAATGATGATGATATCATCGCCTCCAACAAACTATTAGTTCTATTTTAGAATTCTTTAAAATAAGGAATTAATGTTTTTTTTTACAAGCACTCAACATTGGCAGATTCCACCGTAGATTGTTAACAAGAAGATAGGGTTAGTTTATATTTGTTAAGCTTGAATAAAGCTACTTGCTAAAATGTAATTTATATACAAGAAGCATGTTGCAATAACAGTTAGTTTTTGCTATTGTAAAATAGAGTATCCTCTATTCTATTCAGTATTTTCATTTATTTGATCTTGTATACTATTTTGTTGTTATCTCTTTCATTGTGATTGCTGCTCTTTAGTTTCTACATTTGGTATCAGAGCATGAGGATTGTGAAGCTTTCAGCATGGCAAATAATTTGCAAATTCCAGAATTTGATGGAGTTGATTATTAATATTGGTCAATCAAGATGAAGACCTTTTTAATAGGAAAAGATTTTTGGGAGATTGTTGAATTGGGATGGGTAGAACCTTATAATTGGGATGATCTCACAGCTAATGAGAGGAGATTAAAGAAGGAAGCTGAGAAGAAGAATGCAATGGCTCTATTTCACATTCAAATGGCTCTTGAGAAGAGCTTGTTTCCGAGAATTGCTGATGCACAGATAGAAAAGGAGGCCTGGAAGACTCTAAAAGATGCTTACCATGGCAATGACTAGATCAAGGTTGTGAAACTACAAACCTTGAAGAGAGAATATGAGAATTTGAAGATGAAGGAAAGTGAGAATGTGGGAGATTTTTGTGTAAGAGTCAAGGATGTGGTTCATAAAATGGCCACTTTGGGTGAACCTATGAGCCAAGAGCATGTGATATAGAAGGTATTGAGATCTCTAACCCTAAAATGGAATATTGTAGCAATTATTATGGAAGAAAGTAAAAATTTAGCCACCTTGGAGTATGATGAGCTAGTTGGATCTCTCTTATCACATGAGGATAGAATAAGGGACACTTCTACAAGCATTAATGAGAAGGCTTTTGCTTCCCAATTGCAAATTTCAAAGAATGATGGTGCTAGCAGTAGCAATAACAACCACAGAGGCTGAGGAAGGGGTCAAAATCAAAACTTTTCAAGAGGAACTAGAGGAAGAGGAGGTGCTCAAGGAGGAAGAGGTCGAGGTAGATTTGATAAAAGAGACATTCAATGTTACCATTGCAGTCAGTATGGAAAATTGAGAGAGAGTGTAGACTGAAATTAGGTAACAATAATGCAAATTATGCACAACAAGATGAGGATGCTCCCTCAGGTAATTTATTCTTGTGTTATGACAAAGAAGAAAAAAATAAGAATGATATTTGGTATTTAGATTCTGGGTGCTCTAACCATATGTTTGGTAACAAGGATATTTTTTAAACCTTGATATTGGCTATAAATCCAATATTACTCTCAAAAATAATAATACAGTAGAGGTCACAACCAAAGGAGCCATGGATGTTTAGACAAAGGAAGGTACAAAAAGTGTTTAGGAAATTTATTATACTCCCAAATTGAAGCATAATTTATTGAGTGTTGGGCAGCTATGTGAGAAGAATTATAGAGTAGTATTTGAGAATATGAAATGTACTATCTATGATAAGAATTGCGACAACAAAATGATTACAGGTGTTCCTATGACAAAGAATAGGATGTTCCCCTTGAAGTTTGGTGAAAATGATAACTAGCTTGTTAATATGGAATATGAGGATAAAAGTTGGTTGTGGCATCTCAGATATGCCCATTTGAATTTTCATAGTTTGAAGGTTCTAACATCCAATGCATTGGATCTTGGATTGCCTAAGGTTGAAGAGCATAACAAGATTTGTGAAGGATGTGCAAAAGGAAAGCATGCACGAGATTCATTTCCAAAAGGCAATGCATGGATGGCTCAACACCCCCTACAACTTATTCATTTAGATATTTGTGGTCCTATGTAAACACAAAGTTTTGGTAAGTCATCATATTTCATTACTTTTATTGATGATTACTCACACATGTGTTGGGTGTAGTTTTTGAAGACTAAGGATGAAGCCCTTGCTACTTTCAAGAGGTTTAAAGCTCGTGTAGAGAATGAGAAAGGAAACACAATCAGATGTTTGAGAACAGATCATGGAGGAGAGTTTTGCTCAAAAGATTTTTAAAATTTTTGTGAGATAAATGGGATCAAGGGGCAACTAAAAACTTCATACACACCTCAAAAAAATGGTGTGGCTGAAAGGAAGAACTATACTATGGTAGAAATGGCAAGGAGTAAGTACAAACCAAGGGTTTGAGCAATTCCTATTGGGCTAATTCAATTGCTACAACAGTCTATATTCTCAATAGGAGTCCTACAAGTGCCTTAGACAAGATGACTCCATATGAAGCATGGTATGAGAAAAGACCTAATGTAAATCATTTTAAAGTTTTTCATTGTTTGGCTTATGTAAGTATCCTTGATCAGAATAGGCAAAAGCTAGATGCTAAAAAGTGAATCATGCATTTTTGTGGGTTATAGTGAGGAAAGCAAGGCTTATAGATTGTATAATCCTCTTACTAATAAGCTTGTTGTTTCAAGAGATGTGATTTTTGATGAAGGGGGAGTCTATGGTCATCAAAAAGGCCATGTTGAAAAGCCAAAATTAGTTTTGGATGATGATATTATTGCTGATAATAATAATGAGTGGCCAACTAATGAATCTATTATAGGATCTCCAAGTCCACCAAGTAGCCCCTCATCAATTCCAAGTGGAATTCCATCCTCAAGTCCAAGTTCTACAAGAAAGGTAAGAAGATTAAGTGATATTTATCAAAAGTGTCAAAATCAAGCACATGAAGAGGATCTAATAGGTGAGGCAGTAAATTTTGCATTACTTGCTAAAGCTGATTTTGAGCCATCATGTTTTGAAGATGCATGTACTAATGAGGTTTGGATGCAAGAAATGAATGAAGAGATGGATTTCATTGATAGGAATGAGACTTGGGAGCTTGTAGAGCATCCACATGAGAAAAAGAAGATTGGCACAAAATGGGTCTACAAGGTCAAGTATAACAGTGATGGGAGTATAGAAAGATACAAGGCAAGATTGGTTGCTAAAGGTTTCACTCAAAGGTATGGCATTGATTATGAAGAAACTTTTTCACCTGTAGCAAGACAAGAAACTATTAGAATGCTAGTCTCTCTTGCAGCTCAAAAGAAATGGACTATTCATCACATGGATGTGAAAAGTGCCTTCTTGAATGGGTACTTAGAAGAAGAAGTATATGTGGGACAGCCACAAGGTTTTGAAGTGCAAGGCAAAGAAGATCATGTCTATAAGCTAAAGAAGGCTTTGTATGGCCTCAAGCAAGCACCACGTGCATGGTATGCAAGGATTGATGGATATTTTTAGTAGAATGGCTTTCAAAGAAGTAAGAGTGAACCTACCCTTTATTACAAATAAGAAGGTAATGATATTATCATTGTGAGTTTGTATGTTGATGATTTTTTATATATGGGTACTTGTTTTAAGATGAAAGAGGAATTCAAAGTTGCTATGATGAATGAATTTGAGATGAAAGATTTGGGTCTCATGAAGTATTTTTTGGGAATGGAGGTTTATCAATGTGAAAATGAAATTTTTGTTTGTCAAACAAAGTATGCAAAGGATATACTAAAGAAATTTGATATGGCTAATTGTAAACCTCTTTCTACTCCAATTTCTCATGGAGTTATATTGTGTAGAGATGATGGTGCTGAAATTGTTGATGAGACATCATACAGAAGCATTGTTAGAAATTTGATGTTTCTAACTCACACAAGACCTGATATTGCTTATTAAGTTTTATTGGTCTCAAAGTATATGACAAATCCATCACAAGAACATATGAAGGCAACCAAGAAAATTTTGAGGTATGTGAAAAACACTCTCAATTTTGGAATTCACTATTCTTTTAAAAAATTTGAGCTTGTTGGCTTTAGTGATTCCGATTGGGGAGGTAGTTTGGATGATCGAAAATCTACATCTAGTAAATTTTTTTCTTTAGGCTCTGGTTTAATCACATGGAGTTCAAAGAAGCAAAGTATGGTTGTTCTCTCTTCTATAGAAGTGGAATATGTTGCCCTCACTTCAGCTGGCACACAAGCTTTATGGCTTAGAAAGATTCTTGAAGAAATTGGAGAGGTACAAGTTCAGCCTACTATAATTTTTTGTGACAACATAAGTGCTATTAAATTGGCCAAGAACCCGGTTCATCACAGCAGGACCAAAAACTTTGATTTGAAACAACACTTCATCAAAGATTTGGTATAGAAGAAAGCGGTTGAATTGAAGTATGTTAACACAAAGGATCAAATTGCGGATATCTTCATGAAGGCTATTACAAAAGATCAATTTGTGGCTCTCAGAGATCAAATTGTGAGTTCTCTCAGCATCAAGGGGGAGTATGAAGGATAATGATGCTGATATCATCGCCTCCAGCAAACTATTAGTTCTATTTTAGATTGCTTTAAAATAAGGAATTAATGATGTTTTTACAAGCACTCAACATTGGTAGATTCCACCGTAGATTGTTAACTAGAAGATAGGGTTAGTTTATATTTGTTAAGCTTGAATAAAACTGCTTGCTAAAATGTAATTTATATACAAGAAGCATGTTGCAATAACAGTTAGTTTTTGTTGTTGTAAAACAGAGTATCCTCTATTCTGTTCTGTTCAGTATTTTCATTTATTTGATCTTGTCTACTGTTTTGTTGTTATCTCTTTCATTGTGATTGCTGCTCTTTAGTTTCTACAAAAATACCCAAGGAGCTGTCTGAGTTGTCCAAGTTGAGCTATTGGGATGTATCCTTAAACCATCTATGTGGACCAATACCTGGAGGAACACAATTTATGACTTTTGATGAGAGATCTTACAAGGGAAACCCACCATGTTTGTGTGGGTACCGATTCCAAAGATTCAAACACAATAAGAGTTCAACAGTGCCTTCACCTTCAAAAATGGTTGGCCAATTAGTGTGGAGTAGGATTGGGGTTTGGGATTGGACTTGGTGGAACAATATCATTAATTGTATGGTGGGACAGGCTCGTGTGCTACGTGAGGAGACCCAAGTTAAGAGGGTAATGTGTAGTTGCAAATTCCCAAAGTTGTTAAAGTTTGATTAACAATTCTCACTTCTCCTTTCACTCATCCTCAGGCAACTACTCAATCTCAGTTTCATCGGCTATTCAGCAGAAAATTTTCATGTTTCAGTATAAGAATTTGTCTCTATTGGTGTTTACATTGTCAGTATAAGAATGTTTCTGTCAATAATGGGTGTAGATGAAGAGCGTTAGTAAAAAGTTGTCTTTGTGGATGAATTCCTGACTTTTATGGAGTGTAGAGTAAGTTAGAAAGAGATGGGATGTGGAGTTTGTAACACCACAGAAAATAAACCATAGTGCACACACAAATAAGGAACTGAAATAAACCACAACAAAATTTTTTTTTTATTAAATTCCAATTCAAGTTACATCAACATATCTCATAAGGAAATTTTTTACAAATAAATACATACGTAACACTTCATCCAGTATCATGAATACATAAATTCAACACAAAGGTTGATCATTACAATTACAGTGTATTTCAATTTACATATGTAAAACAATCTATAAATCATTCCATGCTGCCTGCCCACATCAGAATGACTCTTCAAATCTAGAATCTGCAAGACATTAACACATGCAAAAGAAATAGACAATAGGGCTCAGCATAATTACATATATCAGAAAACCTCCATGAGACACCTGCCATTTCATTAGTACCATCATGAACATATAACCAAAAACCATAAGTTCATTTGAGCAAAACATCATTATCTCATCACAACAGTCACATGATAAAGTAGACATGAAAGCATGACAAAATAAACAACTCGTAGTCAGAATTCAGAAGGATGATGCACATACATACTGAGATGATTTAACACTGAAGGGTCATGATTCTGCACCCATGGTTGTGCCCATGACGTATCTTATAGTGCAAGGTAGTCTGTTATCCCGTTAGTAAACATAACAGTGCTCACAGCTAACTGTTAATCCGTTTAGTAACATAACAGTACCTTATGCCCCATACTCCGTTCTAGATCACGCAAATCATAGACATAGGAAAGGCCAATTATCTTTTTAAATATTATACCCATTCCCCATTAATTTTAAAGGTTATCTCTTGTTCACTGAATTGGTGCATCCAAATTCAGCCATCTCCATATGTGTTCATCTTCTGAATTCTTCACAAACATAAGTTTAAAACAAAATTGCCAGAAACTTTTCATGCAAACAGAATCAATCCATTAATCCACATGATTCCACTTTCTGGTATGGATCAGATCACAGACATAATTCTATATCACAATTCCATCTCATAACTCTTATCCATCCTACTGTCACAAAGGAAGTGTATAATGAAAATCTCATTTGATAATATCAGCATTGGATTATAACTTACAGCACAAGAAATGAATCAATGCACATATATATATTTGAGTTATCTATGAGTCTAACATCAGTAGGTCGTAAACTATTGTTCCGTGCTCATAGCACTAATAGGCTACAATCTATCATTGTCAGACTGGTACCATAACCAAATACATTATCCCATATCACAAGTATGTTCCAATACAAGATTTTAACATAACACGAAATTGCTTAAACAGTAATGTCAACATCAAAATCTGATAACAACAATTCTTAGAAATCAACCTAATTCCAAATAATTCTTAGTATCTAACAGAGAATCCAATTACATACTGTCTGAATACGAAAACATGTTTTGGTTTTATGATAAACACACTTAAGTAACAGTTAACAGACTACGTTACTCACAACTAAGAATATACCCTTGCTGATTTAAGAATGAAGGAAAATTCAAGTGTTTATGATTAACAAAGACCCGAGCCTCACCATGCCATAAACAGTAAATAAAGAAGCACTATAAACCTCTAAAGAAATGAAGAACTTAAACGAATAACTCAAATCAAAGTAATCACCGACAACACTAGAATTCGACAATATACATATGTTCGACTCCCTGCCTTTAATGTCTAATGAAGAATTAACAAGTGATAATAAAACTACAGAAGCACGAAACTAAAACTCTAAGAAAGTGCAATCCCCCAAACATCTCGACAAACTATACATTACAACAAGAGAAGACCCAGAATACCAAGTCACTAACAACTTAACATTACCTGACCATGCATTGAAACAACAATATACCGTAACTGGTTCCACCATTACAATTTCTCGGGTTTAAGAACTGAGACCATAAAACCTTCATTCCAAGACTAACATTAGCTAATGACAATAATCCATTCACAAAATAAGCATAGGTTCGACAAAACTATGTTACTCCCAAATCTGTCAACATTACTAAACACTACCTCCATACGGATTGACAACAGCAACATACCTTGCTACCAAATATTGATACCACCGAAAGCTGCCCAGAAAGAAAGTATATAAACATCTTCAATCATATAGCCTATTTCTCACCAAATACTGATCATATGTCGAAACCAAAATGCCCAAAAATAAAATGACAAGGCAAGCCCCTAATACTAACATATCGGCTACCAGAAAACCCATCCTTTTAAATAATTACACAGACTGAACTTGACCATCACTCAAACATCTTTTCCTACATCTGAAATAATACTTCACCAAAAATGATTCAAACCCAACTCAAATAAAACCCATTTTAAAACAATCACATATTATTATCTTTCGACTAAACACTAACAGGTATAAGCAAGGAACCACTAATCAGATGATCCTAACCCAAAAAGAGTGTTTGTTCCCACATTTTGTCTTTGGTTTACTATTCTAACAACATATTGAGTTTATAATTATAGAATCATAAAAATATAAACTATCCTTTCCACAGAACAAACACGATACACGAAAGCCGAAGTTCTATTTAACACATTTACAGTCGATACAAACATAATGAATGTGCATGGAGTAAATAAGAGGGTTAGATGCTAGCCCTGACCTGCACAATCGAGCACTGAAACAAGAATCCAAGCTTTGTCCACAACCGAAACCCCCAGACCAGCAGAAGATTGTAGGCACGAAAATAAAACTCAATGATGCAATGTTGTCGCAAAGGTAAAGAAATGGTACTCGCAACCCCCAATAGACAACAGCCCAAAACTTCCTCGTGCTAGCTGAACTAGAAGCCATGAAAATAGCCAACATAACCATTGCAAGTGACAGAGAAGGAGAAACCCACTACATGCAACCATCCTCCGAAACCACAGCAACAATGGCGGAAAAGACTCAAGAAAGAAGATAAGCATCCATTAACTATTCCTTACCAGCCGTGACTGGTCTCCCACACTTGGCAAGTTGCGAACCAAGTGTTGTACCAGCTCGAACCCCAAACTTACCAACACACTAAAACGACACATGCAAGAATTAATTCCTTTCAACAAGTGTCCAATGTCAATGCCGCCCAAAACCTCACTAAACCCAAAGCTCAGCAGCCTTACTAACACCACTGCCAATACTATGACATAACAATTCCATCACCTCCATCTTTCATGCATCTTCCTTTATAAATAAGGTGTAGTTATTAAATAATCCAGTCCTTATTCATTTTTATATGTACATAAGTGCGAATTATCATTCACACTTATGTGCATATATTAATATATGTAAAACATGACCACACATTATTCATATAGGAAGATGCCCAAGTAATATATAGCCTTCCATTAACACGGTATATATATATATATATAT
The DNA here is from genome assembly GCA_027943335.1 of Chamaecyparis obtusa. Taxonomy (NCBI): domain Eukaryota; kingdom Viridiplantae; phylum Streptophyta; class Pinopsida; order Cupressales; family Cupressaceae; genus Chamaecyparis; species Chamaecyparis obtusa. Next base: position 2,442 of record BSBK01006478.1, on the reverse strand, counting down.
ATATATATATATATATATATATATATATATATATATATATATATATATATATATATATATATATATATATATATATATATATATATATATATATATATATATATATATATATATATATATATATATATATATATATATATATATATATATATATATAAGACAAGAATAGATTAGTAACTGAAACACTAACATAATACAAGAAGTACATGTATCCATGTAAACAGAGCTTTATTAATTCTGAATTCAGAGTCAAATATTATACCAATCATACACATATAAACTTATCCACATCACCATAAACTCAAGATCACAATATCATAATAACTGAATTAGTGACAAAAGTTTAAGTATGATCACATATAAAACCACTACTTACCACATACACATTATCGACTCTGATTTTCTTTACAACCATAAAATTTAACTGAAATTCTGCAAAACATTTTATAACAGTATTACTTTTCGCATGCACAATGATACAACAAAAATCCATCTCAATTTAAAAACCAAACATTCATTATGAATCTGCAATATAACCAGATCATAAAACTGTATCCTTATTGCAGTCAACTAACACACACACACACTCATACACTGCTAAAGATAATAAGAACAGAATCCAACAAAACACACTAACTAACAGAGTTAATCAACTATCCACAGAGTTTAAGTTCCCCAATCATAACTTAAAACATATACAACATAAAAAGTACTACTACTAGGAACATAATGAAATAGGGTTAGGCATGACAAAGTTGGCTTTGGCCTTGGGGTTTCCTGTCTCGGGCATATATAAATATTTTGCAATGGAGATGTAATACATGTATTTAATTTTAAATATATTTATAAAGAATTAATATTGATGTTATAAAGAATTAATATTGATATTGTAAAAAGTTTAGTTAATCAAGTACAAAAGCTAATAGTACATGGGTATAATAAATTTTTTTTTATAATTCTATGCAATAGATAAAAAATTGGATTTTCTAATTCTATTATATATTTTAAAATTTAAATAGTGATAGATAGATATATTTAAGTAGTGATAGATAGATATAGTTTCAAATGTCTCAATGAAGAATTAAAATTATTGTCTAATATTTAATGTTCACAATTTAATGAATGTTCTAGATTTTATACAATCACAAAATTTGAGTGTTGAATTTAAGTTAAATAATTAATTCAAATTTAATTTGTAATAGTGATTTGTTCATTTAAAGAAACAAATGACATTTAAATAGTAATAGATATTCTTAGTTCAAAATATATTGCTAAAGAATTAAGATTGGTGTTGTATAAAATTTAGTCATTAAGGCATACAAATTAATGATTAAAGTTTTATCAATGTTTTACATTTGATATAGTCTCAAAATATTTACTGGTTGAAGTGTATTGAGATATAACTTGAGTGTTGTCGGAAGTTTGATTATTTTTTATAATATTTATTTGTATCCTACTTTATAGATAGATAGATAGATAGATAGAACTATTAAAGAGAGAAACTCCCATTAAAATTAGATTAACCAACAAAATCACAAATCAGCAAGGATCATTGCTTAATATTTAATTGTTATGTGCATTAAGTATAGGGGGCCATCCAATAGATCTTTATCTCTCCACTTATTGTGACAAAGGAAGCTTTCAATTCTAGTTATCAAATATACATTATTTAAAGAATGTATATTACATTTATAAATATGTATGTGCAATTAAAAATTAATTAATAATGATAATACATCACCAAATATAACACACTTTCAAAACACATAAATATGCTATTTTCTTATTAAAGAAAATTATTTTGTAGACTTATGTCATTACTCAGCAATATTGTACCTTCAATAATTTTAATGAATTATTTTAATTTATACCTTTGATTAGGAATATGAACATGACACTTTTGTTACTACAAACATGATATTTAGGTGGCATGTACTAACTTGAAAGTCTAAATATTTTAAATTTATTTTGTAACATTAAAATAATGAGACCGTCAATGTATGCACTAACTTGAAAGTCTAAAAATCATGGCCCCATATGATGATATTAGATATTTTATTATAAAATACTATTAATTTTTTCTGAAGATATATGACTTTCAATTTTTATAACATTAAAATAATGAGATGACCAATGTATGCACTAACTTGAAAGTCTAAATATGATGGGCAATATGGTGATATTTAGACATTTTATTATAAAATACTATTAATTTTTTCTCAACAATATGACTTTCAATTTATTTATAACATTAAAATAATGAAACGTCAATGTATGCACTAACTTGAAAGTCTAAATATGATGATGGTATGATGATGTTTAGACATTTTTTTATTTTTTATTTATCGGTAAAAGGCCGAAGCCCTGTATGATTTTATTACTATAAATATTAACTTTACAATGTAACCCCGCTTGCTACAGGCATTGGTAGGAAAGAGCGGG